>CM050166.1:19581154-19933654 GCA_027410445.1 Discoglossus pictus | reverse complement strand
AAAACAAGTTAAAAACGTATTACCTGTTCAGAATTCAGAGAAGTACAGTTATTACACTGCCCTATTGGAAGCTGAGCAGGGACATGCAAATGTGCCCACAAATGCTTTGCTCTTTAATCCATAACCTTTTTGAACATGGCTTCCCTTAAGTTTATGCCCAATATAGGTAGACATTTTAACTCCTACGGGACCACTGTGGCCATATTTTTAAAATATACTATTTGAAAGAACTACACTTAAAATATATATAATATATATGAAAAGAAGAAAAAAAAGAGAGACCTTTATCCTAATTCCTCTCAGAATTCACCATGGACATTGGATTCCTAGCTCAAAGACAGGGCCCTCCTTCCTTTGCTAAATGTTAATTTGTATTTATCTTTGTCTGAATCTAATTTATGTAAAGCGCTACGGAATATGTTGGCGGGCTATAAATAAACTATAATAATAATAATAATGTGGCCCCCAAAAATACAACAATAACATTTGGGTGAAGTAAGTCTACGTAATCACTCCAGTGGAACAAAGAAAAATGTAATTAAAAAATAACTTTTTCCTAACATATATAACCCCATAAGTGAAGTACTTTAAAGGAATACTTGAAAAGAATAAATATGTTTTTTAATTAATATCTACAACAGACTTTTTATTAACTCACTGCCACAACAGGAGATAATGAGACCACTTAACGATTCTGAGAAGAAATGCTATGAAAAGAAAATGGAAAGGGAGAAAAAAGTATAGATTAGCTCCTCCTTCATAAAAAACACCCTCTGCACTTTGCTGTCACTTTGTAGCCCTTGCTCTCTCACTTCTTCCCTAATACACATCCCCAGCATGCTAAACTGCTCCATGCTGCCACCTCTTGGAACTTCAGTAGAAATGCCCTTTTTAAAAAGCTTACGGTAATGGTAATATAGAATTTAATTTGTTTATCTGAACATAATTACCTGAGAAAATAAGAGGCAGCAGCAGGGAAGAAATCTAAAGGAGCCACACAGTAATACATAATTAAATCAGCATTTCTTTCTATTTTTCGTTTCTAAAATGTTTTGCCCTTTTATGTTTAGTTATTTAAAACTATATACAATATAAGTTGTTTCTATAAGAATATAGAAACAAACATGGTCCTTTAAAGTATTATAATTATAACATATATATTATAATATTACATATTTTTCTGTTAGTAATCTATTAAAATCCAATCAACA
Source organism: Discoglossus pictus (assembly GCA_027410445.1). Classification (NCBI taxonomy): domain Eukaryota; kingdom Metazoa; phylum Chordata; class Amphibia; order Anura; family Alytidae; genus Discoglossus; species Discoglossus pictus. The sequence goes on along the minus strand of CM050166.1, from coordinate 19,932,443 downwards.
TAGCATTTTTTAAATAATTTTGAGCAGTATATTTTTTTCAGGCAAAATCCACGTAATTGCAAGGCAGGATATTAAATTACCAGTGTATAGATACAAAGAGTCAGGAATATTTGATCATTTCAAAGGTGCAAAGATCAAGAACGTGAATGAATTATCTCTGTATCTGTTAATATGAAATTATGTTGGTTTTACTAAACAATATTAAATTTACATGTTCCCATAGACACAGGCTTGTATATAGAATATTAAACCATTGAACTTGGTTTAAAAATATATTTTAATTTCTTTATTGGTTCTTCTGTCATTTCCATTCCTGGATAACCCAAAATGACTGATGTACCTTAACAAATAAATGTTCGGGGCAAAGTGTACGTTTCCCAAGGTGGCTTTCGCCTGCCGCGGAGTCTCTAAGCAGATGCTCTCATTTGGAAGCCTATTGACTTTGCTGCTCATCCATGCACTGTGAATACATGACAGATTTATTAATGAGAGCATACATGGATATAAGAATAGATATGTTATATACATGCTCTAAATCAGAACACGGAGAGTTGGTGATGCGTGTAATTACCATTTCTTGTCAGGCTGTCGTATCTGAGCGAACGTCTTCTATATAATACAAACATACTTGGTCAATAACTTGATAATATTATAGAGTGGTAGTAAATTGATATCATACGTGTAACTACTGTTTCAAAAAATAATCGATCATCAACTTCTTTTAAGGGCCTCTGAACTCATTAAAACTGATCTGCACCGTTATGTAGAGCAATCACTCAAACTGTTTATTTACCATGAGACTCAACTGGAGCCTGCTGAACCACAGGATTTATTATTATTATTATTATTATTATTATTACTATTAAATTGTCAATGACAATATAACTTTTAATTTGTCTCTCCCTCCCTTGTCTCTCTCCCCCTTCCCTGTGTCTCTCCCCCTTCCTTCCCCTGTGTCTCCCCTCTCCCCTGTGTCTCTCCCCTCTTCCTTCCCCTGTGACTCTTCCCCCATTCCCTCCCTTGTGTCTCTCCCCCTTCCCACTCCTGTGTCTCTTTCTCCCTCTCCCCTTTGCTTCTTCCCTTCCCTCCATTGTGTCTCGCCCCCCTCCCCTCTCCCCAGTGTCTCTTCCCACCCTCCCCTGTGTATCCCCCCTGTGTCTTCCTCCCCCTCTCCCCTGTGTCTTCCTCCCCCCTCTCTCTCCCCTGTGTCTTCCTCCCCCCTCCACTGTGTCTTCCTCCCCCCTCTCCCCTGTGTCTTCCTCCCCCCTCTCCTCTGTGTTTTCCTCCCCCTTCTCCCCTGTGTCTTTCTCCCCCCTCTCCCCTGTATCTTCCTCCCCCTTCCTCCTCCTCTGCAGCTCGCGGCAGCGTCCGTACAGAGCCGCGCATGTACAGTCTTATGAAGCTGTACAGACTTAGGAAGTGGTAAGTGTGTATGGTCCCATGGAGCATTACACAGTTACCACAATTATTATAGTTGTTTTTTTTTGTAACTATTAATATTATTATTGTCTATTGTAACTATTATTATTATCATTTATTTGTAAAGCACCAACATATTCTGTAGCGCTAATATTGAGCTTATGACCTTATTGACCAATTCTCACAGGTCCTGAAAGGACAATAAAATACAAGCATCTCCTAAATGAGTATATACTGTCTTTACTGTAATAATACATTTCCCTTTGAAATTAGAATGTCTAAAGAAAAAAGTATTACATTACAATGTGGTGCTGAGCATGTGATTTGTGGTCCTTGGAGAACTTGTTAAGTGAAGGAATCTCTACACCAGAGGTAGTCATCCTGGTTCATACTGCCCTCTAGTGGGTGACTCAAGCTTTCATGGTGGGCGGTGGCAAAATCACAAGGTGGTGTCACACTTCGGAGACTTGCAGCGCCGTGATGGCTGGTGAGAGAGCCTATGGACAGCAGTCAGGACCGGATCACTATCTAGTAAATACATGGTGGTACATAGCTATGGTCATATGATTTATGTAACCAGAAACGAGATAGAGTAAATTGATTTACTGTGGCACAGGTGGGCGGCAAGGAAATTTTACCATCAAAAGTGGGTGGTAGGTACTAAAATGTTGACGACCCATGCTCCACACAGACAGTTTAAAGGTCCACTTAATTCAGTACAATTTGCACCACAGTAAAGAGCATGTTGAAATACATGCATTTTTTACTGAGAAATTAAATAAAGTAAAATCTGTGTTTACATGTCTCATTGACATGCCCTTTGCCAGGCCCGCAGCTAGAGCTCCATGTAGTGAGCAAAAGAAAAGAAGAGTTACCCTTAACAAATCCATCTATACAGAGCATGGAATGCTGGAGTCACCTAAACTAGTGAGTTATGGCATACCTGGTCAGTGCAGTCCCAGGAAGAACTGCTATCAATCACTATCTTCACTCGGCTATCGGTTATTACTCATGCAACACCCTGTATGCAGGATATGATTTGTATGTAAACAGACATAAACCTTTAGATATTCTAGCTGTTATTAGTGTCATTTAAAAATAGATTATTTTAACATGCAATATTGTGCTCTTTCACACCATAAAGAGCAGTTACAGTGAGATAAATGGTACTTTAAGGGTTAACCGGATTATATAAAGAAAACATATAATGTATTCTGCTAGTGGGCATGTATCATTTGGAGGGAAAGGATATGTACAAAGTAACCAGAGGTTTACACGGAGTACGAACGGAGGTGCAGAATTAAAGAAAATCAACAAAAATGTATATTGTTGTAGTGGAACCTTCTTACAACTTCTCTATCCAAGCTGGGTTCCTGTAGGGATCAATAAATAGCCAAACATTTAAGTAGGTGGTCAGATCACCTTTATAAAAAATAATTATCTACCCTTCTCACCTTTATTTTATTAGGAAGTAATTATAAGCTGTGTTTTTATTGCTTAAAATAAAAAATAGTCCCTATATGGGTCTGCCCACTGCAGCATATGAAGACACAGACTCTGTAGGGTTGCATGTGCAGTGTAGTGTCCTAGCCTATCAGAGACCACGACTCAGCTGCATGTTGCAGAGAGATGGTCGATGATTGGTTAGTATGAGATACTGCACAGAACGTACAACAGAGTCTGTGTCTTCATGAGCTACAGAGAGCAGAAACAAAGCAGGTAATATTTGTTTGATTTTAGGCAGCAAAACAGAGCTTATAATCACTTCTTAATAAAGTAAAGTACATAAATGGAAATAGATACACAGGGATATTATATACCTAGTACTATCCAAAAACCTTCCATTTCCCTTTAATATAACATATACATATATATAGATTTTATTTTAATTTATTTAGCTTTCTGGCCTTGTGTATTCACCCCGCACTCTCCACGTACTTACTATGTGCTGTGGGTTATTTACAGTGCCTTCCTCCCAAGTGTCTTGTCTCAAGTGTGTTGTTGTTGTTGTTTTGTTTGTTTGTTTGTTCTTACTTTTCTGCTGTCTTTGACTAAAATTGGAGAGTCGGATTACATGTCTCTCTTTATATCTCTATCTCTCTTTTTTCTCTCTCTCTTTCTCTTTTTCTCTCTCTCTCTCTCTCTCTCTCTCTCTCTTGTGATGAGCGCCTTTGGAGCTCATTGCGAGCCTCTCCCACCATTTTTTCTTTTTCTCTCTCTTTCTTTCTCTCTCTCTTTTTCTCTCTCTCTCTTTCTCTCTTGTGGTGAGCGCCTTCGGAGCTCATTGAGAGCCTCTCCCCCTTTTTTTCTTTCTCTCTTTCTCTCTCTCTTTCTCTCTCTCTCTCTCTTGTGATGAGCGCCTTCGGAGCTCATTGAGAGCCTTTGGAGCTCATTGAGAGCCTCTCCCCCCTTTTTTCTTTTTCTCTCTCTCTCTTTCTCTCTCTCTCTCTCTCTCTTGTAATGAGCGCCTTCGGAGCTCATTGTGAGCCTCCTCCCCCCCCTTTTTCGTTATTTATGGTATAATCATTAAACGTATGGTGGGCTGAAGAGTATGAATAGTACATGTGTGATTCTATTTAAATGTCTAAAAAAGTTAATAAACTTATTTCCTGCTCCAGTTTCTCCAGTTGATGCACTGCACTCTGGGAAACTGGGCAGGGACATGCAAATGAGACCACAATGCACTCTTACTCTAATAATCCAAAAAACGCTTCATACAGTGATAAGATCCACTAAGATCGAAACAGTGCTGTCTGTGGGTAGGTGTCCTGGTTTGCGCACAATCCATCATTTGCTATGCTTAAAACTGTCAAATACAGCAAGCATATGCATAAAAGTACATGTATAAAGTGTTTTTTTTTTTTATTAATAGAGTGAGAGTGCATTGTGGTCTCATTTGCATGTCCCTGCCCACTTTCCCAGAGTGCAGTGCAACAACTGTATCTCTGAGAAACTTGAGCAGGAAATACGTTTATTAACTTATTTTTTAGACATTCAAATAGAATCACAAATGTACTATTCATTTTCTGTAGTACTATAAATATCTAAAAATAAATATACATATCCTGTATATATATATATATATATATATATATATATATATATAAATATATATATATATATATATATATTTATTTATTTATATATATTTATTTATTTATTTATATATATATATATATATATATATATATATATATATATATATAAAAGCAAAAACACACACATTTATATATCCCTGAGGAATTCTGGTTTTACAGACGAAACGCGTTTTATTATTTTATTGTAAGTATATTTTGTTACTTTGTGGCAATAAATATTTATTCATACTTCTCCATTGTGGTCCCCTTTTTTATCGTTTTACCCATTTATATATATTTGTTTGTTGACTTTTTTAAAGATCAAGTTCAAGTGTAACACATGTTCCTTTTAAGTCACCTCTTATGTGTAACTATTCCCATTAAAGTGTTAAGAAGATGTCACTATTTTCCTTATTTTTTCAAGCTCTGTACCAAGGACGTCTGAGATAAAAGAAAAGAAACATCACAGATATATTTGGTGTATTTTCTTACCGGCTGATACAAATCATAAATCTCTTGTTGTTGACTTGGCTTCTCCTCTATAATCTACAGTAATAAAGCTATCAAGAGAGGACAAGGTAAAGCCTTAAAAACAATTGCGATTGATGCTATTTTATTGGACGCGCCGGTAGGACGAGGCTCGGAAAGCTCCGGCAGGTCAGCACAAAATAAGCACCGGAGCATGCAAGGAAATTGGTGGTTGGATTACTGAGATCGTTCTTTAGATGTCATCAAAAGATTTAGTGAGAGAACGAAAAGGGGAGGAAAGGTTTGGGGTAGAATCAAGCTAACGAGACAAAGAACCGCCTGATCCTCAATGCCACATAAGGAAGGGGTATTATAGAAAACTAATATGCCTTAAGGAAAAATTTAAACATTTGTAAATGGCTTTAAAACACCTAATTTGTGCCATGCATTAGAATTTGACACCCTCCACTTAGCATCCTCAAACTGCAACTTGTGCATTCCTTGCTCTATACCCACCCCATCATCCACCTAAACTAGAGTGATTAGTCAGCATTGGGGTATTTTACAGTAGTAATCGCTACCTTGTCATGGTGAAGGGGCTTGTGTACTTCAATGAAGCTGTGAGCTATACCATGTAGGGTTATCCATTGATGGGTAGGTCATAGCAGACAACTTGCTGTCCACTGGAGAAGGAACTGGCAACCCACTCCAGTATCTTTGCCAGGAAAACCTAATGGATGACTACAACAAGACACAAAGTGTGCCTGGGGTGATGTTGTCCATGGGCATACAACTGAACCAGTAAACAACAACAAATACCTTCCTGATAGGAGGACCCCCATGAGGGCACAGGAACTTTCATTCTTTTATCATTTTAAGTATTTTTTTTCCAGCTTTCATTCTTTTATGATTACTATATCCCGGGTGTTTGGGGTGTATAGTTGGGTTTGGTGTCTTAACACATGTTAAACCTCTCAGGTAGGAGGTTCCCTATGTCAGCGGCACTGATTACTTTGGTGATTGAATAAAGTTGTCCATCTCTTGTCTTTTTTCTTTCTTTGTGAATTGTGCACTAGAAGTGTTAAGGACTTGGAGTTTTTTTAAGTTTACTTATTGTTTCCTTCTTATAATTCACAAACTACACCGTTCCTTTAAACATGGCAATATTCTCCATGTGTATTCAGGTAAACAACAATAATGTTCTATTTATATGAAGCATTCTCTACTATGATAACAATAGAAATAGATATAATGTAACTAGAATTAGATTAATAAATTATATTGTAATAATATTCTCTCAGCAGATGATATGTGTGTGTAGAATATTTATAGATTGTTATTGCGATTTGTGCTGTAACTGACATATTAATACAAGGCGAACACTACCATATGTTATAAAGTGATGCAACAGTTGTAGCTGCCACATTCCAATTGTACAGAAGCTTCAGTCTCCTCTCACCTCATGAACCTGGAAGAGTAAAATGGCAGAACCCACTGCAGCATAATTGCTTGTCATGGTGAAGGAGCTTATGTCCCTCATTGACGCTGTGTGCTGTACCATGTAGGGTCACCCAAGATAGGCAGGTCATAGTAGAGAGGACTCCACAAATCCACGGGAGAAGGAACTGGCAACCCACTCCAGTATCTGCCAAGAAAACCTTATGGATAAGCAGACATAATGATAGATGCCAGGCACATCTGTCGCTCTGAGCTCCCTCAAGCTCATGTTCATTGCTTTAATGACCACATCTATTCATTTCCGCCTACTTTGTATGCCTTCAATCTTTCCCAGCATCAGAGTATTCTCTAGGAAAATCCTGCCTTTTCATGATATGGCCTCATGATCAAACCTTCCAGTGAACAGTTTGGCTTAATTTCCAGTAGTATTGATTGATTGGATTTTCTTGCAGCCCATGGGACTCTAAGCAGTTTTCTCAAAAGATGTCAATTCTCCGGCGCTCAGACTTCCTTATGGTCCAGTTCTCATTAGTATTCAACGTGTACATCTTTTCTGATATTAGTATCCTATAAAATAAGGCTGCATCTTATATTCCAAAGCATCTTATAAACCAGAAAATACTGTAAATATTCCCATTTTATACATATATAGTATGGGTGAATCACATGTGCTCAGTATGTGCATACTCAGTGCTTCAATTTCATTCCAAAGTCTATTTTTAAACCTAAATCAAATCTTGCCTCATAGTGAATGCTGAGCACAGTAATTTACTTGTATCGGCACCGTGATAAAACAATGATCCTCACCAAGTTACAGGATTTATTGGAAACCTTTCAACTTAAAAGTACACTAAGCAAAGAATATATGGCGTTTATAAATGATTAGAGGCGCAAGAAATGCTTAGCCAGAAATAAATAGGAATTTCTTATGGAACCCTTAAAATGAAAGGAAAAAATACCTGTGTTATATTTACACTAAAGTCGACCAGAAATGAAGATTTTTGTGAATATTTAGAATAAATGCTACATTCAAACTTATCTATACCTTGTTTAAAGAGGTGGGTGGTGGAGCTAGTAAATGGAGGGCCCTTGGGCAAGAAAAAACATTGTGTTGGGTCCCCCCTCTGGTGCTAACTTATATATATATATATATATATATATATATATATATATATATATATGTATATATATATATATATATGTATATATATATATATGTGTGTACTATCGACTTGCCCATCAAAAATGACAGGGCAATCAAATTTTAAGCCATTGCAATGCTGTTTGCCACACAATGTAAGACTTTTGCTCCTCTGCGGACCTTCGGCGCTCATTGTGAGCCCCGCACTGATCACTGTACTTCAAGTGTTTGGCTTTGCAACGATCACCTTTGGCGCTCATCGCAAAGACAGGTATATAAGTACAGTGTCAAATGTGAAAAAAAATTGAGTACAGTGAATTAATAAAGTAATATGAATTAATAAATGAATATACTTTACCTATTTATATTTAATATGCAGAAATTAATATCCTGAAGAGCTAACAATCTATTTGGATTTTCCTGCATCTGCAAATGTACAGTTGGACTGTTGATCATCTGAGGAGAAAGTGTCAGCAATGTGCCAAGTGTGCAGTGTAAATAGGCTGCGTGTGAGAGGGCAAACCGTTTGTTTAGTTGTGTAAAGCAGTGTTGTAAAGTGGCGTTTTTTTTCTATGTGTACTTGGCTCGTGAGCATTTTCTGTCCGTTGTAATGGTATATTTTCTATGTGCTACGTTCCTGGCTAACTCGTATGTGTCTGGCGGTGATTTTCGTGGCTCTGTCTCCTTTAGCCTCATTTTCATTTTTCCATTTTCCTTCTTGCTTAGCCAATTTTCAAGTGGTGAAACTTCTTAAAAATTACTTAAATTTATGTGCAAGCTCACTCCCAGACATCCTGGCTGTACCCCCGTGCTGTGTGTGATGTTTGTTTTATGTGATATTTTTTTTTTTTTTGTGCTTTTCGTGTTTGTGGATTTGCGCGGTTCGGCCGTTAACTTTGTATTTTTACAACCTCGTATTTTTTTTCCTATGTCATAATTGTTGTTTGTAAAAGTCGTGCGTCCTTGTCTGTGTTTTCTGAGCCTTGGGGTTGGTGTAGCCCCATTTTAATTTTTTCGTCCGCCATTTTTTTTCCCGCTTAGCCGATTTTCAAGTGCCAAAACTCCTTCAATTCGACTTTAATATGCGTGCAACCTCACCCCCAGACCCTCAAGGCTTAATTGCAGTTTATGTCACCCTCCACAAATGAGCATTTGCGGCCTGCAGTGAGCCTTCGGCTCATTGCAGCCGACATTGAAGCCTCCACCTCAGCAAATGCGTCCATCGCATAGCGAGGTCCGCATTTACGGCCAGAACTGCACAAAAAGCGTGAAGACTCGCAGTTTGACAACTATTATATATATTATAAGCATTTCTAAATAAAATAAAGTACATAACAATAAAAAGATACAGTTCTTGATAAGGATTGAGGAGCGGATCCAATTGCATAACACTGGGGGAACACTGTTTATTTATATATTTGCACTAATTAGCACGTCAAAAAAGCATAGGATAAATATCTCAGCAATTATTTACTTTAGACAAAATGGCTAGTACAATGCATAGCAAATTTTTCATGCTTTTTATGAAGAACTTGATTTTGACACGACAGTCGATTTAACAACATAAAGGTGTACCTTTAAATTAACTATCTTGGTTTCAAAACATGACCTAGATGAACACCTCAAAGCCATCAGGAGCCAGGTGGCTACACTGTAACGTGAGTCAACAGTAAAACGAGCAAAGTACACAAACAGGGCAGCTGTGTACACCCACAGATCTCACCTCCAGAGCGCGGGCTGCTTGCTAACTGGGACATGTGCTGATGGCTCCTATTCAAGCAGAAGTCAGATCAATTTATTAGTTCACACTTGAGAGAGCATTACAACCTGGCCATTTCCTATGTGCTGCGTGTAAACAGAACAAGAAATATGACAGAAATATTCATTATTTTTGTGTTTTTAATGTGTAAAGAGCATGTTACTGAGATAATATGCGATTTGATTTCATTGTAAAACTATTTGGGGTCTATTTATCAAAGGAGGGTAAAAAGTGGTGTTAAAAATTACTATAAATGTTATATTTTTTTCCTGTGACTTCAGCTATGATCAAGCAGTACTCCTTTGCTGCTGCGTCAAAATAGTAGCTTTTTATGTCAATTAAGGGGGGACATGGACTGGGCTGCTTCTGGGCTCACTAAAAAAGCCTGGAGGAACAATGTGCATTAAAAAAAAACATAATTGACATAAAAGCCTGTTAGAGTGACTCAGCATCAAAGGAAGACTGTAGTGCTTGATCAGAGCTGCAGATGGAGTCACATTGAATAAATAGAGTTCAATTTAAAAGCATGTGTAAAATACAGTCGTATGGCAAACTACAGAATGTCCCAGGCAGAAAAAGCTGAAAAAGTACTTATCACTTAAGATACCGTGAGAAAGTATTATTACGAAATGCATAGGTTAAGAGAGGATTGTTAGCAAACATAGGGCCCCTATTCTATTGCCCAATTCATAAATGTACACACACTTAAAACTGCTGTTAATATTGCCACAGATTCTATTAGCTACTCGCAATCCGATTCTGAGTTACCCACACACATTCAGTACGGGCCAGCCAAAGACGCGAAACCGACCTTAGAACTCCATTGGTTTTAGCACAGCTCGAATATTATAAGATCTAAATAATTAAAGTTACACAAAATTGATATTCTATTAGACACGTAGCTCTAGCTTGCATAAAAAGTCTAACCCACAACTGAAAAGAATATCACTTTTCTGTCAAAAAAATTATGAGCACTAACTGGACTCACAAGGGCTTTTAAAACACTTATTAGAGCTGTAACAGCAATTAAACACACAGTACTCTACTTTAAAAGCAGGGGAAGGCATGGAAATGCATTAGAATTAATCGCAGAACAATCTTAAACCCACAAATATGCAATTAAACATGTTTTTAAATGTAGTTTCTGAGTAATATTGATCTTGGGACTCAAGGGGTTAATACATATCCTAAAACTGGCATAGACTAAAACAGATGATCTAATGCATTTCATAGATTGCTTGATTGTGAGCCTAATCTGCAAATATTACTTATTGTCTTTCTTAGCCTCCGATTGCTGATTACGTTTAACTTCCATGTTTTACTGACATCATCATTTACTATTCTGTGTCTAAGAAGTGAATTATGGGCTTATGTAAAGTTTTAAAGGTTGTTTTTTTCAGCTATACCTGTATAAACTCAAATAAATGCATTGATGGCTATATACAGTTGCACAAAGCCATACACTCACATATATATATATTGTATACACATTCCATAAAATAGCTTATATACATACATACAACCATAGATAAATATTTGGGGGATTTGTCCCACCATCCCCCCAGTTCATACCCCCATGCACGTGCACTGGTCCTTAGACCTCTTAGTAAGGTGTTGGATTGATTTACCTGCACTCTGTTTTAATGAGAGATCAGCGAGGAGCTAACAATTAAATACTAAAGTGGATACTCAACACCCTCTGAAAGCTGCCACTTGAGTGATTTGCTGCATTGTACTGGACTTGAAACAGGCCCAGTAATAAAACCAATAATGTATGCCTTACAATATGCAGACCACTTTACCTTATGCTGATGTAGAACATTACGGGAGATGTTGATTAAAATTCTTATAGTTCTCATTTGAAATAAAAATATTATCTAATGCTTGAGAATTTACACATCAATGTGTATAAAATACAATACTTATTCATAAATAACAATCAATACAGGAATTTGGCTTGTATACATCTCTAGGGCCATTAAGTACATCTCACAGTTGCTACAGCTTAGAATATTGACTATTCTAAGTGACTATTATTATGTATCCATATGGTCGAATTTCTCATTAGGCCAACTAGGCAGCCGCCTAGGGGCATTTCCTTGTGAAGGGCACCTCATTTCATTCTTCAAAATGTTCCTTGGCTTAAAAAAATTAAACACTGCAGCTCATAGACTCGCAGCTAGGGGGCGAACGCCTGGAACTAAAGAGATACAAGGGAGGAGCTGCTATGCCTAGGGGCGCCGGAGATGTAAATCATCCCTGTGTATCCATCTTTCCACGCCCTATTGTGAGAGTTAATAATTGGATCTAGATAAAGTTAGTCAGACAAGGATCCTATATAAATAATTTAAAAATACCTTTCATTCAAGATCAATTATATAATTAAAAATTTACTATTACACTCAATATATTGAATAACCAGCAGTTGTAATTATATTTATTTATGTAAATGTCTTCATTTGTGCAATTAATTGGTGTTGCTTTAAATATACTAAATTACTCTTGCTATGTACACTGAAATATGTATTCATTCATAAATTGTGGTTATTACTAATGAGCACAATTAAAAAACAACACTGTCTATCTGTCCTTCAGATGTATGATAACAACAGGTCATTGCAGGTTTGTAAGATTATATTGATTCCTCAAGATGGAGCTCTCAAACCACAGTCCAGAATGAGCCAAATTAGCAATAAATATAAATACAGTATACAGAATATTTTTTTCCTGGAATATACAACTGTAAAATGAGGATTATCTAACTCTACCACTAGTTTGTCATTGAATAAAACTCCCACGCTGCATTGCATTACCCACAACTCCAGGATCCACACTGGTGAATTTACCACTTGCTCCAACGCTAAACATCTTATTCAATATCTACACTAGTGATTCTTACCATTATAACATGTTCTGAGCCGGCTGATATTCCAATCCTACAACATATACCATCTTCAATAAATCCCAAATAGAAATCCATATTAAGCTTACATTAAATCATTATGACAAAAGAATCATAAAAATTGGTCAGATACTTTTTCTGACATCTAGTTGCGCTAATGCTAGTCGTCTCCAGCCTATTTTTTTTAAAGGACCATTAAAGTGTCTTGTTTATTATATGTGATTTGAAAAATCATGACTTGATGATGTGCAATATATTTTTACATAGTTTAAAATAAATAATTACAGTCTTGAATTTCTTACTATTTGTAAGTTTGTATCGAAGAAAGTGTCTTGTCAACTGTTTTACTCTGTAATGGCGCCTGAGGCTTGTTTATTTAACACAAATTGTGCAATAATCATCAGTAATAATAATAATAATAATCAGTATAACGATATATCCTGTCCACATAACTCACGTACTTGCGCTGACCAAGCATTTTAATAAAAACGGTATCATTTTATACTCTGATTATTCATCTGGAAGTCTAGACATTCACGACTATGGCACTCTTCATACCCACCCCAGCATATTTAGGCAGGTTATTTAATAGTTAGGGAAATCAATGGGTGGTAGGGTATATACTTATGATATAAGCCTTACCACCACGAATTCCATTATTTACACTGTTTTATAGATGAGTTATCATTGGGGAATTAAGGTGACACTCGTTAATCTGGCACAATGAATACTATCTGTCCATCTTTTGTACCATAGAATATATATATATGTTCTTGTAATAAATTGTATGTTCAAAGTGCAGTATCTGTTCAACCCTATTCACTGAGATGTGTGTGTTTCCGTCTCTACATGACCTCCTGGACCGCAACACACTATGCTGATCCACTTGGTATTCATGGCAGAGATACTGGAGTGGGTTGCCAGTTCCTTCGCCAGTAGGCCACAGCATACAGCTCCTGGTATTCCTAGGTGGTCTCCCGTACAAGTACTGACCAGGCCCACCCCTGCTTGGCTTCAGGGTGGTGTGACCTCTTGGTTCCCTGACTGGAATCAAATCAAAGTCACAGAGGTGAAAGCACTGAATCCTAACCACTGGACCACCAGACTGAGGTATATAATTACAATTCACTGTACACCATGTGTTATGGGTCCTCATATCCATTTCCTAGAATCCTATTATCAACATTTCCTTGGGTTCCACTAATAATTTTTCATTGCCACAGAAAGCATCTAGATATAAACACATCATATGTGCCCAAATATATTATTTTCATAAAAACATAAATAAAAAATGGTACCCCATCTAGTTATAATCCTCTTTTGGATTCATCTTTTGAAATACAAAGTAAAGGGATAAAAATAATCAAATAAAAAAAAAAAGTATATAAAAACAACCGTCCTTAAACACCCGTTTCCTAAACAATATTTCCCATACTTGTTCAGCTATGGGTACTTTTTTGACCTCCAAACAAATTAATAGATCCCTAACAGTCGGGGAGCTAAGGCCGGTGCAGCAGGTGCAAAGAACTGGGGCCTACAACAGGGTAGGAGGCCTCAGCTATCTGCACTCCTTTTCGTTTTTTTATATGAAGGTGATATGTTCACCCTATGGTGGATCTGACCAACTATATATATCTTGGGCTTTTTTATTGAACCCTGTGGGGTGGCTAGAGATGTGCAAGGGAGACCTCAGATTATTATTCACTGAGGCCCTCCATTCATCAGCTCCACCAGTGATCCATAAGACCACAACACATGCAAAAATCCACATCTGCTGCCCTTGGTCCTCAAATCACTGCTTAGAACCTTGTAAATCCCAAATCTATAAATTAACTTCTTATGTATTTTGTCCAGCAAAGTATATTATATATTGGACACACTCAGTACAGTACATGTATGTATTCTGTGTACTCATAGGGGGGGAAAAAACAAAGTCTAAGTTGCTCAATATGAGAACATCCAACCCAAGTGGTTTGGTTCTGTGGGCATGGTAGCCCACTCAGAGAATGGCCTCTTTTTGCTCCCATGTGCCCTTCACGTGAAAGAAATATATTATAGAATATACAGAATTTACAGAAGAGACTCAGAAAAGTGATCCTGTCCCGAAATTCAGGCCATTTCTTCCCTGAATAGGAGAAACAGCAAACCCCAGACATATGTTTCAGCCTTTTGGGCCTTGTCAATGAGGTTTAGCTGTACTACCAAAGGCACAGTGGGCATGGAGTCTAGCATCTGGAGCCTCCTAGGACCCTTAAGGAGACCATGCCTCTTGGGTTAGTTGGTGGCAGGTTGAGTGCCTCTAACTTTCATTAAGACTTTCCCGTTATTTAAAACATCAGACTAAACATGTTTGAGATCTCTTCGAAAACATCTCCACGTGATTTGATATCTTCAAGACTTCTCCAACATCCCACTCCTACATATGGCCTTAAGAATCAGTTGTCCAACTTTTGTACTATACAGTTGATTTTACAAAATAATAATATCTATTTTCTCCTAAGAACCAAGATTTTATATTTTAACATTTCCGAAGAAGAAAGACCGTTCTTGAAAGAGCAGTAACTGCTCAAGCATATTTACTTACTCACAAAGAAAGCATAACTTCTACAATCTGAATCTGATTCCACACATTAAGAAAATATGAAGTCTTTGAATCCATTGAAGTTGAGAGAAATACCATTCACTGCTCGCCTTGTTTAAACAGACTTATTTATTGACTGTGGGTCCTTTTGTATCATCTCATGAGGATCCCATTATCAACATTTCCTTCTGTTCTAATAGTAATTTCTTATTTACACAGAGAACGTCTATATTTTTATTATTTATACATTCACTTTTAGAAGGCTTTTTTCTCTTCAAAAGAGCTCAGCTTGTTATTTCTATAAAGCAGCCAGGGGAATGTTTCATAATCTTGTCAATAGGTTATAACTGAGTTCGAGAGCTTAAAGTCCCACTCAGCAGGTACATAAAGCTATAGCCACCCCAGTAACATCTTCTGTGCCAGATGTGCTTCAATCTAAAAAGAAATATTGAATTGAATATACAATTTCTCCAATATAACTCTGTTCATAAAGTGACAGTAAAGTTGTAAACTTTCTATCATGCAGCATTTTTTTAAATATAAAAATATACCTCAAGTTTATTGACTCTAACATGTTGGTTAGTCGTTCAGTCAGGACTGACTCTCTGTGACTTATGCACTGCAGCACGCCAGGCTCATCTGTCAGCCACTGCCTCTCTAAGCTCCCTCAAGCTCATGTCCATTGCTTCAGTGACCTCATCTATAAATCTCCGCCTATGCCGTCTGCTTCACGTAACATACCAAGCGCTCAATAATAATGCCTCCCCAGACTCTCCCTTATGTTTTGCCCAGGATTTGTGCCATTTTTCCTCTTTAATTACCTCCTCCCACTCCTACCTACTGGACTCCTCCTCTAGCGCTCCAGCCTTTTGGGACTCCCATCAAGACTTTCTAGGTTTCAGAGCCTTAAAGGACCACAGAAGTCCTCCTTACGAGTAAAAAATCATGTGGAAAATGTGTTATCCTTTTTAAAACTATTGCTGAGTTCATGAAGTTATGATCAATAGGAGTCAGGATATTTCCTCTGCCTGGATGAGTAATGAGTTCTACACAGTGCTGGATGTAATGTATATTAATTAGGATCAAGTGTAGAGGCCTTGAATCAGGCAGTGGCTAAGTGACTCGTAACTACTTGATTTCTATAATAGCAATTAGCACAGCAAGAGATCAGATAGGTAAGAGTATAGGCTATGGTGATGAAAGTCCTAGGTTCAACCCCCATAAATACTGTTTTTTTTCTTTACTGTTTAAAAAACTGAAATATGTCCTTTAGGTTAAATAATAAACCATATGAAGAAACTAGATTTTTTGTTAATAATTATGTGAACTTGTTATTAATTTATTAATATATATATATATATATATATATATATATATTAATATAAATATATATATATATATATATATATTAATAGCTAGTTTACATAATATATATATATATATATATATATATATATATACACAACTAATCCTATATATATATATATATATATATATATAAATATATATATATATATATATATATATATATATATATATATGCGATTATTGAATGATTACTGTACCTCTAACAATGATATTGGTGTGTCTTGCCCTATTATCCTGGATTATTCAAACATGTTGTGTAATTTGACAGCTGAGTCATGACTTTTAACAGTACACACTGATATATTAGCTAAAAAAGAAAAGTTATTCTTAAACTCTTTTCCATGCTGTAACGGTATCTAGATGCCCTTTCGTTGCCCTAGGACGCTCTGCACAGGAAGCAGGAGGTCAGCGAATACGTCCAACTGAGCGATTGGATTGGCTGAATTCCATCTAGTACATTATAATGATATCCAAGACAAGTACTGGTGTGCATGTCAAAATCCTCTTGTTGGCCAGCGGTCTTTGTATCATTCATTTTTTTTAAATAAAAGTATAAAAATAGACGAATCAGCTAATAGATGATGAAACGGGTAACCTGAATATGGTAATAGCAAGTGCATGGGTGAGTGAAATCTATTAACGGAGTGTCATGTTTGGGAGGTATGTAACAATATTAACATCTATAAGTATAAAAACATTTCTAGAGAAATAATTGCATCATTTATTTTAGCTAGAAAAAAATGGACAGACTACATGAGCCTTTTTGTACTTATCTACCACAAAAGTGGGTTTTAGCAACATCAGCTCATTCACCATTAATACCTGAGGATAACAGGTCTCCTCTGTGGGATTTTGACCAACAAGCTCATATGCATTATATAGTTCTACTTGTTTACTGGACTAGTATTCAATGTAATGTCAAGAAACACACCTCTTTCTCAAGATTGACTTACTGATGTAAGGCTTGGAAAGCTATTTCCCAACTAGAACTGTAGTTACTTATTCATAGAGTTCTTTGTCATGAGGTGCCATGTTGAACTTCCAGTGACCAGTATGAGAAAGTGCGAGAGCGATAACACCAAGTTTAATACACCAAATCCCCATTCACCCCTGAGACCTTGTAACACTAGCGAGTCATATGACACCAGGGATAGAAAATGGCTAATTGGGCCATATTTGGACATTTCCACTTAGGGGTGTACTCACTTTTGTTGCCAATGGTTTAGACATTAATGGCTGTGTGTTGAGTTATTTTGAGGGGACAGCAAATTCCCACTGTTATACAGGCCGTACACTTACTACTTTACATTGTAGCAGAGGGTCATTTCTTAAGTGTTTTCACATGAAAAGATATAATAAAATATTTACACAAATGTGAGGGGTGTACTTACTTTTGTGAGATACTATGTATACAGGGACACTGCAGAAACTTGTCAAAAAAAATGTTGCAACACATATTTAAAAGAAAAAACATTCCACCTTGAAGAAAGAAAAGGGTTCTTCACAGTAATGGTGATTAATCTGTTGAATCCAATACCAAAGGAGGTGGTGACAGCGGATTCGATAAATAACTTTAAAAGGGATTGGATATATTTTTGAAAAAAAGAGCATTCAGGGTTATCCTGGATAATTAGAGAGAGTATTGATCCAGGGAGGAATCCAAATGCCCGTATCCGGGGTCCGGAAGGAATTTTATTTCCACTTATGAGACAAGTTTGGCTTCCACTGGATCAATTAACACTTAATCCACATATCAGAAGAGATCTCAGAAGGTTGAATTTGATGGACTAAAAGTATTTTTTCAACCTCAATTACTATGTAACGATGTTTATATTGTGACTTCCCTCCTTGCCCATCTCTTCTCCAGCCACACTCCACAGCCAATATGGGTGCTGATTCCTTCACATATTGATATTTAATCTTTTGTTAAAGTTGAACATGGTAGTCTGTTTATCACTCTGAGGATTACCAGTCACTACTTATAAATCCCCCTTCCGGATTGCTACCTTGTTGTGGCGATGGGGCTTGTGTACTTCAATAAAGCAATACAATTTAGGGTCACCCAAGATGGGCAGGTCATATAAGTGAGGTCAGACAAATCTCAGTCCACTAGGTAGAGGAACTGGCAACCCACTCCAGTATCCTTGTCAAGAAAACCTTATGGATAAGCACAATCAGACACAAGACATGCCTAGCATTCTGTGGTCCATAGGGTCACCACTGAACGACTAAACAGCAGCTTATAGATCTACCAGAAGACCATGATCCAGTGTTTGGGCACCACCCAGGAGAGTCAAATTGCGATTGTCCATGACCAATACATGGCAAGTAGTTTCATTAAATGGCATTTCTATATACAGCATTTCTAAATGACTTGGAATTTGTTGTTGATGTGGGTTATAGACAAAGATTGAGGTGGAACCACTCATTGGTTCTTTCATGGCGGTGAAGCTCGGTGACATTAGTGAGAAGGAATGGCTTTAAATGAGTATTCATTCCCTTTGCCGAGAAATACCTTATTCTGGCCAACTTGTCACTTTCTAGATTCCTAAACAAGGCTTTTGAGAGCGATTAGCGCAGCATTATCACCTCCCCTGAATGTTAACATTTGCTCCTGTGTATAAGGTGTAATTGTTACATGCTCAAAACAAATTAATGTTTACTAGAAAGTAACAATAAATTACCCAAGCCAATAAACTCACAAGTGCTATTTAATATAAAGATGCTAATTTCCTCTAAAGCCCAGCAAGTTAGTTTGGAGAATACTTTGTGCATTACAAAAGGACTATAGTTCAAGGGTATAATTTCCTAAACTTTGCCAGATTCATTGTGTGCCAAGTAGGAAAGAGTTTGAAAATACATTGGTGCTTTTTAAGAGATTTATGTGATCTTAAATGTTTAACCTGACATTGAAAGTCCATTCGTTTATTTAACACTAATCTCTTGTGGGAAGCAAGATTAAATAATGTCCAGATATTTTTTAAAGGGTGAACTAATTGAAATCAAACTTTATTCTCATGCTCTTTATTAAAGGTACGACGCACAGAGGAGGGCGCAGATGCATTAACTGCAACACTGCAGTGTATCCGTTATTATTCTCTTTATTATTATTATTATTATCCTTTACTTGTAATGAACCAACAGGTTAAGATCAACACAAGAACAATAATAACACAATAAAAAAAAATGGCGGGCCCTGTCTTTGAGCTTTGAATGTAACGCACACAGTGCTTGCCCTTAAAGCATTAAAAAAGATTAAAAAGCATTAAAGCATTAAAAAAGATTAAAAACGTGCAAACTTACAATATAAAGGGTTTGGGGTGATATAGAAGGGTGATAGATGCAAGATGGCGGTGTGAAGGCAACAGGCTCAAGCACGTCTGCGTAGGTTGCGGATATTATGAGTGTTTAGTTGTGCATATTAAGGCTAAAGGTGATACATTTGTTAAACAGATGTATTTTAATTAGTTTAAGAAGATTTTGAGTCAGGAGGATAATCTAGTGGAGCGAGGCAAGGAGTTCCAAAGAGTAGGGACACCACAAGGAAGGCTGGAGTGAGAGGAGGTGATAAGAGAGAGGGGCAGAAGATCATTAGTAGAGCAAGGAGGGTGGTTTAGGACTATTTTGAGATGAGAGCAGAGATATAAGGTGGTGCACTGCTGTTGTGGCCTTTTCACGCTAGCGTGCTATTATGACCCTTACTTCACTTCAACCTCAATTATTATACACTATACAAAGAGCAGTAGATAATGCCCATGGACCTTGATGCAAATGATCCACATGTCTAGTCTAGAGTATTAGTCCTGGAAGCCAGTTAGAAAAAAGTAGGAAGAGGAGAGGAAACAAGTGGGGAAGAGAGGCAGAAAGGAGAGAGAGAGACAAAAAAGGCACACAGAGAAGCAAAACAGAGCCAGGGAAAAGTGACACACATATAGAGCCAGAACCGAGACAGAGACAAGGATGTGACATAGAGAGGACACGTATACAAGGAAGAGAGAGTGATGTAAGTGAGACAGCTATGGAGCAGACAGAGGGGAGATGGAGACACAGGGAAATGAGAAAGCGAGACAACACAGTTATAAGAAAGTCATTCTTCTTATTTTATTATTATTATTATCCTTTATTTGTGCCAATAGTAGTGCTATACAGGTGAAGTACAACAAGAAAATACAATGTTAAACACATGGCAAAAAGTGGAGGGCCCTGTCTTTGAGTTTAAAATCTTATGTACCTGGTGCTTTTTTTCAAAGCATCTTACAAGATCGCAATCTAAAGGGAGTGTAAGAGGCAGAGACCTCTGCAAGAAACACAAATAAGAATGTGGAAGGTTCAATAAGTGAGAGGAAGTTTAGAGTGACGGAGAATGCAATTCTGTTGTTGTAAGACAGGCATTGAACTTACCTGGGTAAAATATTTAAGGAGTCGTGAAGACAAAAAAGACAGAGCAATGGAAGAGAAATGAAGGAGAGACAGAATCAGGGCTGAGAGACACAAAGGAGACAGAACCAGGGAAGAGGGATGGAGAGGAGACAGAGCCAGCTAAGGGAAACATTGTTGAGATTAAACTAGCAGAAAGAATCAGGGTAGCGGGTGACATGGCCAGGAGAAAAGGCATAAAGAAAACAGAGTCAGGGAACAGAAACAGAGAGAAGACAGAACCAGACAAGAGACAGAACTCCATTATATTGTTCCCCTTATTCCATGCTATGACACACTCACTAATTAATATGCAAAGTAGTCATAATACGTTAACTGACAACATCAAATGGACTATTTACTATCAGAGATATGACATATGTTTTACTGGTTGCAGTAAATGCTGATGGACATGTGTGGTGGCAAATCTTATGAACAATAATGCCCATGCCCCGTCTGGCTGTCAGGATATCTATTTTGCTTACTCTACTAATTAACAGCCTCATTAAATTGGGATTACATTTTAAAAGCCCGTAACTCCAAATTTACGTGTTCCAAGTATTAAATTAACCCTGTAACGGAGCTCACAGTGTTAACACGCAGGACAACCAAGAATAGGCTACGTGCTGAACTTCGCGCACATAAATCCTTTGATCTGTCAAGCCGGAACCGCTACTTGTTCAATTCAGCTATTAAATTGCAAAATGGCAAGCATGTAACACGCAAATGGAGCCCAAAGCCCAACGTGTGCTCGAGAGCACCGGCAAGGGGGGTAAAGTCCAATACGTAGCACTTGTAATGCAAATAACATCACTCTACTCTACATTTATTATTAGGGGAAGTGATGTTAGGCCTTAGAATCAATAGCACAACAATCTCAAGCTCACAAATCGCGCCCCAAAAAATACTTTATTTCATGTTTATATTTTGTGTTATATCGATCCCAGCAATCAATGTGTTAAGACATATACAGTAGCTCGCATGTAATAGAATTTCATATTTACGGCTTTATTAATATTGCATTACATCTGGAATGTGGGTCCGATCGCAAACTGGAATTGAAGCACGTAGGACTTTGAAATCGACCCTCCACTTTTCAGTGACGTAACGCTAACAATCTCATTTTCCATTGGCTCCATTTGAATGCGTAACTACATGCTTGCTTAATTGTTTGCATTCGAGCACGCAACTCCGTCGGTCGAGAATTGGCTTACGAAATAGCGTCTCTCGCTCGTAGCTCGCAGCCCTTTCTAATTTAATAGCGATTTAAAATGGCCAAATTTCAAGCAGGCAGCCCTTACCTGCTACACGTTGGACTTACAAGGCTGGAATTTAATATGGCCCTAACCTGGCACCATGAAGACTGGGACTTTTTGAGCCCGATACTGGGATTAATTTGTTATGTAAAGACGAGTAACATGAACCAATTAGTTAACAAATGCCTGGGTATGGAGAGATGACGTGTCCAGGAAACACATTGCAGGTATGTTTAGCAAATAGGTGGGAATATACAAGAATAAATGGACATAAAATATTTAAATTTCCTATGTTTTCAATGAAGCCTGTTTATCAACCAGGGATTTCCTTTGATAAACTGTTATCCCATTCAGTTGTGCCTGACTCTCCATGACCCTATGGACCATAGGCAAAAATACTGGAGTGGATTGCCAGTTCCTTCTCCAGTCAACCGTGATTTGTCTGACTGCCCTGCCCATCTTGGGTGGCCCTACATGGTATAGTTCACAGCTTCATTGAGGTAACAAGACCCTCCACCACAACAAGATAACGATCCAGAGGGGGCTTTGATAGCCCCAAAAGAAAACATAGGAAATTGGGAAATTGAACTCTACTTATTTAACCGTATTTAGCCCCATTTTAATAATGTACTCAGCTCTTCACAAGCAGTATAGCATAAATGTGCTTTTCTATCTCTCTTTAAACTGATGGCAGTTCAGTTTAGCAAATCAACATAATAATCTTACAAAATATTCTGGTTCCTTGGTCTCCTCACGAGACGTGCCGTCCCTCCTTGGTTACACTCACGTCTGTAATTTGTGCAGCTGTGAGAGGGCCAGTTTTTAGCTGTTGGATGGAGGAGGGAGGATGACTATAGATCGTAGGTCTCGTACTAGGAGAACTTGGCATAATTACACATGGAGGCCACGCTATAAAATTAGAGGACTAGAACTTCACCTCCTCTGTAATTACAATAATGTAACTATTTATATCTTTATGCCATTGGGATTCTCTTCTGTTTGCCGGGCTTTACTGTCTCTTCTAGATTCTGTTATCTATCATTTAATTCAGTGCATTATATTATAAAATAACATTGCAATATAATTTAATGTTACATTATTGTACTTATAGTTTTCTCTAAAAAGAAATAATTCCTGACATATTTCCCATTATTTGTGTAGATCTGCAAATGTGTGCCTCGGAGTGTTTGATTGCGGTTGGGTGAGGGAGCTGCATGATGATATCGGGGGACATTGTTTTTGTCACAACATAAATAAGTTGACACATCAAAGCAGCTAAATGGCATTGTGCAGCTTCTCAAGTGCAAAAAATTGTGTTACACACAATGCTGGATATCTCAGAAATTATTAATTTTAGAAAAAAAGAGTCTGGGGAGATGGATTTCCTAAAAGATTACAATACTTGAGATTAAAAAAATATAATAATTATTCCTTTACTTATAAACAGAGTCTTCAAAAATTTGGATTTTCCCAATAATGTTTGATGTCCATGGCTTGCTGTTTTTGTTGTTCCGACTCTCAGTGACCTCATGGACCTAAACACACCAGGCACATCTTTATGTTTATGGTCATGCCAATACACTTATTCATGGCAGAGATACTGGAGTGGATTGCCAGTTCATTCTCCAGTGGGCCACATCATACAGCTCCTAGTATTCCTATGTGGTCTCTCATCCAAGTACTGACAGGCCCAATTCTTGCTTGGATTCAGGTTGGTTTGACCTCTTGGTTCACTGACTGGAATCGAACCCAGGTTGCAGCAGTGAAAGTTCCAAAACCTAACACATGGATCACCAGGAAACCCATCCATGGCTTATACAGCTGATAATACTATTAGTTTAGTACATACTTAACAAACCTGGACTGCACTGGTCCTTTAAAGATGGTCCAAACAAATGTCCTGGTTCATAAAGGTTCAGAACCACTGTATTAAAGCATAAATCCTATCAATCCCAGGTAATCATAAACGGCTCTGCACACATCCTTCCAGAATTGTGTACAATGTCACAATAATAGCGAGATTGCCCACTAAAAAGAGAGGTACCCAACTAAATCCATAATTTCCTGTCCATTACCCATAGATACAATTTGTTGTTATTTATGGAAGCTTACAGCCTGTTGTATGCTGTGATTTATGTAAATTAGCAATATACAGTATAACATTCTCATAGCATCTGTTTTTACTAAACCATCTTTCATTAAATAAAGTCACACAAATATCATTACAAAATCTACAATATAACCTACTATATTATTATATTTATGCCATCTGTGGGGGATTTACAAATAGCAGTAATGAGGTATACACGTATACAATGACATTATTAAGGGTAAAGGCACATGGAAGGTTTGTGTTGTAAAATGATGGGCAGGAGAGACGACATATTATTCAGTTGTTTCCGACTCTACGTGACCTTATGGACTCTAACACACCAGGCACATCTTTATGTCATTGGTCATGCTGATCCACTTGGTATTCATGGCATAGATACTGGAGCGGGTTGTCAGTTCCTTCTCCAGTGGGCCACAGCATATAGCTCCAGTAGTCATAGGTGGTCTCCCATTCAAGTACTGAACAGGCCCAACCTTGCATGGCTTCAGGGTGGTGTGACCTCTTAGTTCCCTGACTGGAATCAAACCCAGGTCACAGCGGTTAAAGCACCGAATCCTAACCACTGGACCACCGGGGAAGACAATGCTTCACAAATACATCCAGGTAAGAGTCAAGGTGGGTGCCATGTTATTTTGAATGCTGACTTTATTACATTACATAGGTACGACAGTCACTGAATCCATTTGATTCACTCTATTTGGTCGCTATATAAACTAGAATAGAATTAGGAACAGGATGGTGTCTGATATGTAAAGGAAAAATATATTATTGTTTTAGAATACATTTCCTCTGTGTCAAAATGGCCTTTTAAGACAGGATGACACCCAGAAACAATTATTCATAATTTTACATAGAAACATATAATTTCAAGGCTGATGAAAAGAAATATGCCAAACTAGTCTTATGCCAGGAGAAAAGACATAAAGAAGAACAGAACCAGAGAGAAGACAGAACCAGACATTTTGCTCCCCTTATTCCATGCTATGACACACTTGCTAATTAATATGCAAAGTAGTCATAATGCGTTAACTGACAATATCAAATGGACAATTTACTATCAGAGATATGACATATGTTTTACTGGTTGCAGTAAAGGCTGACTGGTATGTGTGGTGGCAAATCTTATGAACAAATGCCCATGCCCCGTCTGGCTGTTAGGATATCTCTTTTGCTTACTCTACTAATTAACAGCCTCATTAAATTGGGGCTACGTTTTAAAACATAGCCCGTAACTCCAAATTTACGTGTTACAAGTATTAAATTAGCCCTGTAACTGAGCTCGCAGTGTTAACACGCAGGACGGGCAAGAATAGGCTACGCGCTGAGCAACGCTGAACTTCGCGCACGTAAATCCTTTGATCTGTCAAGCCCGTAACCGCTACTTGTTCAATTCAGCTATTAAATTGCAACGTGTTCACTCGCGAGCAAGCCCGTAACACGCAAATCGAGCCCATAGCCCATTGTGTGCTCGAGAGCACCTGCAAGGGGTAAAGTCCAATACGTAGCACTTGTAATGCAAATAACATCACTCTACTGTACATTTATAATAAGGGAAAGTGATGTTAGGTCTTAGAATTAATAGCACAACATTCTCAAGCCCGCAAACCGGCCACTGAAAAATACTTTATTTCATGATTAGATTTTGTGTTATATCAATCTCGGCAATCATTGTGTTAATACATATACTGTAGCTCGCATGCAATAGAATTTCATATTTATGGCTTTATTAATATTAATATTGCATTATATCTGGACTGTGGGTCCGATCGCAAACTGGAATTGAAGCACAGAGTCAGGGACTTTGAAATCTACCCTCCCCTTTTCAGTAACCTAACAATCTCATTTTATCTAAAAGTTGCAGCTTAATAACCCCTTCTTAAGCATATACCAGGTATAAAAATATATACTTATCTAAATCCCTTTCTTCAAGGTGTTACTTGCACACATTGATCATAAAACTTCTACACTCTAACTACAATTGAAAGAACTGAAAGGACCCAGACTAACCACAAACAGAGAGATGTTAGATCTTTCATGCCAGCAAATGCTGGATAAGTATGAAGTTTTGGTTCTGGCAAACCGGAGATCCTTTGAAGTGTAGAGATAACAATATTTTAAAAATCTTTAACCCAGTAAAACAAATACTTTTGAGAATCTTCATATACATTATCATTCATTATTTAATACTTTTGCTCAGAAAAGTCAAAGAACTTCTTTTAACTAAAGGTTAAACATACAGGGAATAAATACCCTAATGTATGCACTGATACAGAAAATGAGATAGTTACAGAAGGAATTCCAACCCATACAAACTTTTTTTTATAGGAAAAGCTAAGCTTTGTCTGGAAGGATAACAAAGCAGCCCCCTTCACAGTATTCACAAATATTGTCCAATTATAATGGGTTTAAGAGTTGTGAAGTGCTCTATAAGGTATAGCATGAGTTAAGTACCAGCCCCACACTGATGAGATCAATTGAAGATCGAAACAGTGCTGTCTGTGGGTAGGTCTGCCAACTCGTGTGCTTTAAAGATGTGTTATTCCTCAGCCATATGCAATAAGGAACCATATTTAAAATGGTATTGGATTGAAAGAAAATACATTGTAGTCTCATTTGCATGTCCCTGCCCAGTTTCCCAGAGGGCAGTGCCATAACTGTATTCCTCAATTTCTCTGAACTCTTTTGTTTTAACTTTTAAGTCTGAACACAATATATATAAATATATGTGTGTGTGTGTATATATTTTTATATATATATATATATATGAAGAGTGAGGTAGCCGTGTGTGTCCAGTAATCCAGATGAATAATCAGAGTATTGCAGTATATAGTGATACCTTTTTATTGGACAAACATATTCATAAATATAAGACTAGCTTTCGAGAGCTTCCTCTCTTTCTCAAGTCTGGAGCAACACTGATATAAGATTTCCCAAATGAAACACAGGAATTACAGGCTATAAATATTATAACATCATAGGGTGTTAAGATACCATAAAGCTGTGAGGAGGACTAGAAGCAGGTCAGAGAGAAACCAGATAAAAACAAGAAAAAGAGAAAAATATAATATAAGAAATATAGAAGGTTATAGAAAGTTCAGATAATCCCATAAAATTCCATATTTATATTAAGTCCCATATTTATCGTATTAAAGTGTGTTATTTTGATTTCAAATCTCTTTCTTGTGTGTTTTTAAAATGACCTCTGAGCATTTTTATTTTCAGGTGTTGGATGGAGTGGTTGTTTTGTGAAAAGTGGTGTCCCACTGGGGTAGAGTAACTGTCATCTTTGTGCTTTTTGATGGAGTTTCTGTGCAGATTCATCCGTAGATGTAGTTTCTGGCTGGTTTCCCCAATGTAGCATCCACTTTCACATAGAGTACATTGTATCATGTACACCACATTGGATGATGTGCATGAATATGATCCTCTGATGTTCTATCTCTTGTTGTTGTGCGTGGCTGTGTCATCTTTGCAGATGTGTTGACAAAATTTGCAGCGATTTTTATTATGAAAAAGGTATTAATATAAACTGCAATTCTATGATTATATATATATATATATATATATATATATATATATATATATATATATATATATATATATATATATATATATATAGTAAAAATACCAGAAAATGGTAGAAGAACCACAAGGTAAATTTATTTTACACCTTAGCTTATTTTACAATAGAAACAAAATGGTGAATAAAAAATACAATAATACAAGTAAATACAATAATTCAAGTAGTTTGCAAGTTTTCAATCTTGCAAGGTGCTTTGGGGAAAGCACTATGGACACTGGATTCTAAGCTCAAAGACAGGGTCGTTCATCCTTTACAATGTATTAATATTGCTATTGTTTTGCACTGATTCTAACCCATGTATAGCGCTACCGAATATGTTGGCACTTTACAAATAAATGATTATAATAATAAAAAAAAATAATTTCACTATACAGCTATAAACATAGTTATAATTATAGAAACAGGCACTACATCTTTATTCTTATAATGAAGTTGGACAGCAACCTCACCAAGAGGAAGTTAATCAAGGTTTGTGTTTTAAATACAACATGCCCATGCTAAGCCTGCATGGCAAATTGACAAATTGAAAAAGTTACTGGGAAGGATTGGCTCCCATAAATGAATAAACCCCAGCAAGTCTATTATGTACCAATAAGAATTTGCTGCCACAAAACTTGTGAATTTAGACATTGATTGGGCTAGCAAGCAAACCAACCCACTGGAAGCAGCACACGGCACTGAAACAGGCCTACCTAGTCTGCTCATTCTGACTAAAAGCTTGGCTTAATTAAGACTCAGAGTGGCATTATGCTTATGTTCCTTAATTGTATACTAGATCTAAACCAGAGGAAACCGTTAATGAAATGTTGACTTCTCTCTAAATATTACAATCCCATAGTACAACCATATCTTTTGTGTCCAAAAATCCAACCCTTCATTCTTATTTTGTTTTATTTACTATGGACACAGACATTCATATTCCTAATTTATAACCAGAAAAATTTGACTGTTTTATACTTAGGCTATGGCACGCCAAACAGACAAGACCTGTCTACTTTAACACTGGTGAGTTGAATGACCCACCTGTGCTGAAGCAAAAAGAGCCTTAAATCCTTACTCTCTATCAACCCAAAACTGCTTATGAGCAAATATTTGTATTAATTCAGTTTAGTTTTCATGTACACAGATATAAGGTTTCCTTTATTAGGGATAACTAGGTTTCTGCTCATATAAACTTATATTTTATTACTTTATTATATTTATTTGTTAGGTGGTTCCGATTTGGATTAGTATATGAGACATTTCATTTACAATCTGTTTTTCATGAAATATGCATGATTAATTGATTACCACTATACAATAAATCTACATCCTCAAGAATGCAAACCAGATTCCAAGCACTTTCAAGAGTAATTGATTTTGCCCGTAAATTCAACTATCTACATACAAATAAATTATCATTGTTAAATGGATGGCAAAAAACCATTGCAATAACAAAGTCCTTAATCAACATTCTCAATGCTGAAGGAGAATAAACTATAGTAAAAACAAAATTAAATCATGTTGTTGTCCAGTACGTAAGATAGTCCTAGATGTTGCTGAGAAAAAAAGGATCTGGAAAGAAGATCCTATAATTTTGGCATATTTTTGTTTTTTACAGGTTAAGAAAATCAGCACATGGTTCTTTGTATGTAATAATTTTATCCATCAGAGGTTCCTGCTGGATAATAACAGGTTAATAAATATTTTATTTTTTCTGTAATTCTCAGTTACGAATAATGAGTTTGGTATCATGCAATTTATTTTTATTTTGAACCTAGACAACACTGATTTGGATAGTTTTATTTTTCAGACAATACAAAAGTCAACAATATATAAATACAATTATAATTCATATATATCACTTGATTATAGAGTCCAGTTGCAATAAATTTTAAATATCGGTTAACTACAAAATTCATGATTACAATGGATAATAAGGTTATAAAAGTCTTAGCTACTGATATCTGATATAATCCCTTTCTTTCTCATCCAAATCAAAAGTCTGTGTAGAACCCACATTATTCATTGTACTTAATTGAACCTTTCCCCTTTCTCTGATTTGGATAGTTTTATCAACACTTTTCCCTAAAATGAATCTCATTTGACATTTAGGAATTCTATATTTGAATAATCTTATATCCATATCATTATGATACAACCCCAACCGCTAGCAATTAAATTCACTTAATTATTATTGGTACCAGAAATTATTTATCACCTTTTGATCAATGCCAAATATATGGTATAGTGATATATATCTGTTAGTGGCAGAAATAGTGAATTTAGGGCCCTGGAGAAAAACATTTTTTTAACTCCCCCCCCCACAAGGAGGTGTGGCCAATTTTCTTTTGAGGGAGGGGTTGGGCCCCCCAGGCCACCTCATTATATTTAATGTTTTATATATATATATATATATATATATTTTTTTTTTTTTTTTTTTTGCATTATTATTATTTCTGGCTCCAATTGTTTATTACTTTTTATTTTCCTTAATATACCTGATTTCTATAACTTCTAACTGTGATCTAGTCGTATATTTATCTTTATGCATCAGACTACTCTAATACACCCCCCTAAGTGTACATAAGTGGTAAGTATTAGAGTAGTCTGAAGCTTAGAGATAAATATTAAGTGACAAAATCACTATTAGTAATTATATACCGCTTGGCTAAAAAAAGATGTTATCATTTTGATACCATTTCGATATAATACATTTATAAATTGTAGATTTGTGACACAACATTTTATTTAAAACATACATCTAAAGTATTGAATAAAATTAAACATTTACAGCCTTATTAAATTGTGATTTGTCCATCTGCATAGAGCTCTATATAAGCAAGGAGTATATTTTTTTTTTACAGAAGTTTTTAGTTAGTGAACTTCTATCCAAAAGCAAGATCTTCTAACTAAAAACTCCTGTAAAAACATATGCTATGTGCTTATATAGAGCCCTATTCAATTGGCTGAATCGCAATTTAATAAGGCTGTAAATGGATAATTCTAAAGAGGCATATGGATTATACTAATTAAGCTCAGAGATATAGGCATAAAAATGCAATCAGTTTCAATAAAATATACAATGTTTAGCTTTTCTTTATTATGATCAAGGCACAACATCCTACAGAAAATACATATTTCTCATGCAACGTAACATTATTTACTTTACGATTTATTGATGATGTTTTTGTAATATGATATTGTTTAATTGATCTATCACATAAATTATTAAGTATTTTGAATAAAGCCAGTATTAGTAAATAAATTACTTAAATATGAAGTCCCAAGTGTTTGGATTTTCTTGAGTGACAAAAACAATAAAATAAATAAATAAAAACAATCTTTACATATTAGGTTAACTGCAAAGTTGTTGCATTACAAATATTGTAATATCTTATATTTCTATTAATTGTATTGACTTTTTACTAAGAAAATTGCACTCATTATACACAGGACAGCTTCCATAATCCATAGTGAAGCAATGGAGGACTAGTTACATTATCATAAAAGGAAATCCAAAATTAAGAACGCTGATCAATCAAGAAACCAACAAAAACGTCTACTCAGGAGCAAATATGCTAAATATGTAAGAAAAGTATTTTAATCCTGGAAAATGTAATCTTTCTAAATAGCAGCTGAATTTAAGAATCATTGACTGCTGTATTATTTTTAGATTAGAGCAATGGGATACTGTTCTATTAAAAATTATAATGTGTACAAAACATTTGAAAATATAAAGGCAAGGTTAAAAATCAGCTCTTTCATTGAGTTTAAAAATAAAACCCATTTTTAGGATCATTCATAGAAAATGTAGTTATATTTAAATGCTCTTATAATTATTACAGGAATTTTGCTAATGCTCTGAAAATAAACCTTTCAAAATATAATATAAAGAAACATAAAAAGGGATTTATATGTTATTGGCATGTGATCTAAAATCGTTATTAAAAATTATGTTTCTATCCTTTTCGAACCCACTGGTGATAACTAGATATAGGCCCTATTCAATTGAGCAATTGTTGTTTACTGGAGCCCGTAATGTAGCTCGTAAAGTAATTTTCTATTTAATTTAGCGAGCCACAAATAATTTGCGCGTTGCAGGCTGAAAATCCCTGCCGTTGTCAAAAGCCTAACTCCAATCAATCTAAGCTTTTGATCTTTCAAGCCTGTAAATGTTACAATCGTAAATCGCTATTCAATTGCTGCAGTTCCTCAAGCCGGCAATTGTTCGCACACCCGTAAATGGCAAATATAAAAGAAAATCCTACAAGTACTAGACAGGACTCGCAAGGGGGTTAAACACCTGATTGTAGCACTGTAAATGCATATAAAAAATGAATACTGCACTTTAAAAGACGGGGAAAGTGATGAAAGACATTGGAATTAATTGCACAACATACTCAAGCTCACAAATCTGCAATCAAAATATATTTTTTCACGTTTTAATTCTGTGTTATATCAATCTTTGGAATCAAGGAGTTAATACATATCAGGCCACTAACATGGACTAGAAAATTTCCTTCGTTGATTTTTATTATTTTGTACATTGCTGGATTGCGAGTCTGATCGCATATCAGACTTCTAAACGCTAATTGATTGATTGACATTTAACCTCCATGTTTTACTGATATTATCATGACGGTCTCATTTTCTATTGGCTGTTTCTAAATCGGTAGTTACATCCTTGCTTAATTGATCATGATCATGCCCTGAAATGCTACTTATGATTGCATGGTTTACGGTTTAGGCTTTCGGCCAGGTAGCTGCGGGCTTGATCTATCGAATCGCTCTGTAACTGTTGCAAACTTGCAGACTTACAGACGGTATTGAGACAACTGTGGGCTAGAAATTGAATAAGGCCCATAGTGTTGGAATCCACATTAGAGCATTAGAGGCAGGTCTGAGATGTCTCCTCTCTATTGGCGCTAGTAAGCAAAAGTTGAAAGACTGCACACTGAGTAGGCGCCATCCCGTAGGGCACTATACTTTGTGGCTGCCATTTCTCCAGTCTGTGTCTTTTTTTCTCTCTCATTTTTCTATGCAAATTGCTCTGGCTCCTGCTAATGGTAAAGCATATTTGATACCTGGACCACATGCTCACTACGCCTAGGGCGGTCTGTTGCACCCAACTAACTAAAAGCTGGGAGGCTTATGTACAATTGGGGTCCACTGTTTCTTCAATGCAGATAAGACTTACCTGGCATTAGGTCTGACATTAGGAGTGGGTACACACCACAAAAAATGTCTAATTGCAAAAACTTGAGAGATTGCACCTTGAATGGGCACCATCCCAAAGGGCATGCTTTCCATTCTCCATTGGGAACAGTTCTTTTCAGATTTATAAAATATAATTGAAGCAAAACGGATACATATTACAGTACATTTGCTCCAATTAAATGCAATTAGTAATTACTTTTTCATTCTTTGTGAAAAGCAGTTTTCAATGACAATTTTTTTCATATACTATTTTTAGTCTTGTGTGTTACTTTTTATTTTATCATGCTTGTTATTGCAGCGTGCACTGTGCTTTGATATTTATGATAGAATATATTTAAATACATGCATATATGTTTGTATGTGTCACTATTATTGGAATAATTAATATATAATAATATAATATATAATAATATATAATAATAATATAAATATATATATATTAATATATAATAAACATATATATATTTTATACTTTTATATAATATGATTTTATTTTACTTTGTGATGTAGGACTGTAGAGTTCTTCAAACAAATCCACTCAAGCTAGCTCACTTTACCTTTTTTTTTAGATTACAATAAATGTGTGCACTGATTATTGTATAAGTCATGTAGGCTCTAATGACTAGAGAAATACATGTGAGGGCAGATAAGAAACAAACAACTATCAACAAAGTACATTATCAACAAAGGTCCTCATAGTCAGAACTATGGTATTCCCAGTAGCAACATACAGATGTCAAAGCTTGACTAAAAAGAGGGCAGAGCGCCGGAGAATTGTGGTGTTGGAGAAAACTGGACTGTAGAGATCTAATGAATCAATATCACAGGAAATCAAGACAAACTGTCCACTGGAAGGTTTGATCATGAGGCTAAAGTTCTAACATTTTGGCCATATCATGAGAGGATTCTCTAGAGAAGACTCTGATGCTGGGAAAGATTGAAGGCTCACGAAGATGGGGATGCACAGGTGGATATGGATAGATAAGGTCGTTCATGTAGCTCAGAGGGGCAGTGGCTGACAGATATGCCTGGCCTGCTGAGGTCCATATGGTTATCAACCTAAAATTCTTGGTTAATTAAGATTTATTCTTATCCCAGGCATGATCAAATCCTTTAACTGCGTTTGACCCTCTGGCTGTTCCACTTGTCTACTACCCTTTCTGTAAAGTGTTACTTTCTCACCTATAAATTCTCCATTTTTCAATTTCAAATCACAACCTCTTATCCTTGTTACCACTCTTTGTATAAAATACATTTTTCTAATGGACTTTATTGAATCATTTCATACATCTGAAGGTTTTTATCATATCAATTCCTCTTCCTTCTGCCCTCTAAATCAAGATATATATATTAATACCATGAATTTATTTAACGTTATTGTATTTTTCCACCATGCATCATTTGAGTCACTTTTCTTTGAATTGTCTCTAATTTGTTAACATTCTTTTGGAGATATGGGGCCTCATTCAATTGCAATTTGGCCAATTGAATAGGGCTCTAAATAAGCACATAGCATAGTTTTTTAAAGAGGTTTTAAGTTGGTGAAAACCTTGCTTTTGGATAGATGCTTACTGTCTAAAAACTTCTTTAAAAAAATATGTTATGTGCTTATTTAGGGCCCTATTCAATTGGCCAAATTGCAATTGAATGAGGGCCATGGTCTCCAGAACTGGAGTATCTCAGTAATGTCCAACAAGGGATCTTTAGAGTGACTTAGTACCAACCCTTTTCTGCTAATTCCTCTTTCCAGCCTCCATAAAATAAAAACCATTAAAAGTTACCAACATAAAAATGTAATATAAGCATTTTGTTAATGTTTCACCATTAATTGAGAAGGTCGCAGTCAACGGATGAGAGGTTTCTGGTGTCGCTAAGTTACCAGCCACATACAAGACACCGGTCGAAGCTTCCACTGACATGAGGTGTAATTTGTGCTATTATTAGAGAACCTTGACAGGATTTTGCTTTGTATTTTCACACACTTCTTTTTTTTCCCCGGTAGCTTCAACATATCTGCAAAATCTGCCCGTTTAATTGAACTCTTTCACCTTTCCATAAATCTCCCTTGGGCTCCTGACTGACAGCAGAGCATATTCAATGGCGTACAGTATTCTGACAAATAGAAATCCTTCCAGCACGGAAAGTGTTAAGAATACAGTGACTAGGTTGCTAAAGAAAGAAATGGTAAATTGAGCACTATCAAAACATGTTTCAATTTAATTTCTATAGCAACGTGCAACATCTGAGCATGAAAAAGCTATATATAAATTTGCATCAATTTGCCTAATACCATGTTATTTAGCTTTAGTTTTTTTTCCCCTAAGGTTGCAATTTTTGCATTAAATATGCAGCAAGAAATTTTCCTTTCCCATGAATCTTTCGTCTTAATATTAACAGTAAATACCTGCATCTAAATACTTGTTTTTCAATAGATTATTGGGTATACAAACTAAAAAGGGTACCAATAAATCTGAGGCTACTTGAAATCTGGTTGGCACGATGGAGGAGTTCAATGAAATTATATTGATTAATCTTTATTTATACATTTTATGTAGCATTAAATGTAATTGTTCATTAGGAATCAGACAATAATAACCTTTTTTTTTTTTATTCATCATCTGCAATAATTATTATTTTGTATTAGTTTTTTAATGAATAGTTCTCCACTAATTTAAATTATTATTAAAATATTATCTCCCCGTATTTCTATTACATCATGAGTCCTTTTTTATTATATATTTAGTTATTTTTTATTTATTTTCTGTTAAATATTAAAATAAAGGTTATGGTTTATTTTTAAATATGGGTTTGAGACAGAATTTTTACTTTTGTCTTAGATTGTCCACTTTTATTTTATTTATTAATTTTTTTCTATTACTACATAATTTTAAAGCATCTTATGCTTAGTTTATTTTTGAGGATACAAGCAAGATTACTAATTTCTCTATTAATTATCATGCACGGCAATACTTCTGTTACTTCATATCAGCAATTAAAATTAATTTAAGAAATTGTTGACCCTTTTTAGGTTTAGAAATATAAGAATTAGGTTTGCAAGAAAACTATAGATTACAGCATACTGAAGATGTCATATATTTAACATAATATTTCTATAAACATGATAAAATATTTTTGCACGAAATAATTACATGGACCTTGAACTTTCAGACATCTTATGACCTCACTCTGAAAATCCCATAATGTATTTACTCAATAATGGATGTGGTAAAGAAAAGCAAACATTTGTATGATTTGCTGTGACCACCTGTTGAGTAGTACAACCGCCATAAGTGCTCTGACATCACTTGTAACATTCACACACAGTGTACCGGGGGTGGAGCAAGCAGAGTCTCCTAGACTTTCTTATTAGGCCATTTTTATGCTTCAGAAATCTCTAGATATAGTTTCCGCAATTAAACCGCCCAAAGGAAGTCATGATGTGCCACCCATGGCACAAATTCTATTATTGCAGGATGATTTTAGCAATAGTGGTTACTAAAACTCTTTGGAATTTTTGTTTGCTATGGCTTATTATCGGCCTGTTTAATATATGAGTCAATAATCAGTGTAACAATGTATTGCTGTTTATGAGTATATCAAATAGAACAAAAAAAAAATTCTATGCTAAGTTTTTATATTTTCAAAATGGCTTTCTATTGCTCCCACTAAAGTATTATTTATTTACTGCTTAGTGGGTACTGTATCCTCATAGGAAATTATTACATATGAAGGGATATGAAATGATTTTATTATGTATATAATATACCTGTTTACTTATTTACTTGTATGTACTTTATGTTATTAAGAAGGGCTTATAAGCTCTGTTGTGTGTGTTTGCGTCATTCAATCACATCTGACTCTCCATGACCTCATGGACCGCAACTCACCATGCTGGTCCACTTGGTATTCATGGCAGAGATACTGGAGTGGGTTGCCAGTTTCTACTCAAGTGGTATTCTTAGGTGGTCTCCCATACAAGTACTGACCAGGCTCAACCCTGTATGGCTCTAGGGTGGTGTGACAGCTTGTTTTCCTGACTGGAATGAAACCCAGGATGCAACGGTGAAAGCACAGAATCCTAATCATTGGACCACCAGGAAACCCATATGTATATATATATATATATATATATATATGATAGATGGATAGATAGATAGATAGATAGAGGTGGATTGATAGATAGATAGATAGATAGATAGATAGATAGATAGATAGATATATAGATAGATAGATAGATAGATAGATAGATAGATAGATAGATAGATAGATAGATAGATAGATAAGTGTTAAACATACCCAGTAATGTGTATGGACATTCCTTACTGGATAATTGATTTAACGCAGAGATTTTCAGTTACCTACCCTGTTTTATAATTGAAATCACACAAACAACCTGCTTCATAAATGTAATACCCTCACTCCTTCCTTTTAACAGATCCTTTTTAATGTGCAAAATAAATAATCACATCTGGTAAACTATCTGGTAGAGATTTAATGTGTATTTTGATTGGCAAAAATCGGGATTTGTATATTCCTTAACTAAACTTAATTCTGGTTAATTTAAAAATCCTCCTAGCATTCTAAACAAATGTTATAACAAATGATACATTGTAAAATATAAGTATTTATAATAATAATAAATGTAATGGTTTTATGGAAGATCAATAAATATATATATATAGTAAATAAATATTACATCTGTGTTTACATTTGAATGTCTAAAACAAGTAAAAAAAACCTGCTTCCAGCTCAGAATCCCGAGAAAAACAGTTATTACACTGCATTCTGGGAAGCTGAGCTGGAACATGCAAATGTGGCCACAAATGCCTCGCTCGTCAATCCATAGCCATTTCAAACATGGCTTGCTTTAAGCTTATGCATGCTGTATTACGCAGTTTTAATGCAAAGCCAAGGTTGGATTATACACAAGCCGAGAATCCTATCCATGTACAGCTGTTTCAAGCTTACTGGCTATCATCAGCATGGAGCGGGATCTCAGCCTGTGTTGTGGACCTTATGAGTAGGTAGTTCACCACAACAATCATTTTTAATATGGTGGGCAAAAGAGCGATAGAAGCCTCCACCGTACTGTAGTAGAGTAAATAAATAGTACATCTGTGTTCACATTTGAATATCTAAAACAAGTTAAAAAAACATGTTTCCAGATCAGAATCCCGAGAAAAACAGTTATTACACTGCATTCTGGGAAGCTGACCCGGGACATGCAAATGTGACCACAAATGCCTCACTCTTCAATCCATAGCCATTTTCAAACATGGCTTTCTTTAACTTTATGCCTGCTGTATTATGCAGTTTTAATGCAAAGCCAAGGTTGGATATATATAATTTTTTATATTTTTCATGGAAATAAACTTGACATTTTGAATACTAATCCATAAAATGATGCATATACCCTCTCTCTTTTGCTAGGGACCCCCCTCTCTTTCCATCCTGGTGTCCTGCTTCATTTCCCCACTGCTTTGTTGCAGGTTAGTCACAAGGTCAGAATAAAGAGAAGAACATGTTCTAGGTCAGTAAATCTCAGATACGGGCTACTGGCTTTAATAGCTCAGTCTCTGCCTCATTTGTGAGTGGCACTGCGGATCAGTGGCTAATGCAATGGGCTTAATGATCATAGAAAGTCATGTCTCAGCAAGAAATGATGGAGAGTTAAACAGCGGAGGGATGTGAGAGAGAATCAAGGGAAGCCAACCGTGGTGGGAGAAAGAGGGAGAAAATACACAATAAAAGTGTCTGATTTTCCTAATAATTATATATTTTACTTTAATGCGCCTTAATAGAAAAATTATATAAAAAAATATTTTGATGGCGAATAAGAACCAATGGATCCAACAAATATGGCTATTAAAACAATTCAAAGGAAGGTGAATATCATGGTGCATGGTTCAAAAAGGTAAAAATGCCATGACCTGAATATTTATAGATTATAGGACGGAGGGAGAGGGGATATGATGGAAACCTGTAAATATATCAAAGGAGAGAAGTATATTTTACAAAAAAAGCAATGCAAGAACAGGGTGTTGTGACTGGATAATGGAAAGTAGAAAATTGAGGGTAATTTGTCCAAATATTAACAGAGTAGTAAACAAGTCAAATAACCTACCAATGGAGTTGGAAGGTTCAAACACAGCTCACAAATAAAAGCATAAGGCCGTCTTGAGGCTTAATCAAGGAAAGTTATAGGTAATAGAATGGGTAGACTAGATGGACCTTTTTTGGGTTAATGTTTCCATATTTTGTGGACATTACCCAATGTAACATTTTCAGGACAGTCTCAGGACACATCCTTAGCATTCTTGAAAATCCATATCCACTAAATGACTATTCCATGTATCATCTACTCTTTCTGTAGAGAACTGCTGCACATAGTTTTAGTAATTCATTACAATTTATGTGTTTATTCATAGTGTTAAGTGCACAATATACATATACAAAGTATATAGAGTTTATTTTATTGTATTATCCAGGGCCGGATCAACCATTAAGCAAAATATTGTGCCTATGGGACTGTTAAGCATTCAATTCTAATGCACTTACATGCTTTTTATGTTTTTGATTACTTTACTGTCGTTTTAACTGCTTTTGTTGGCATTAGCAAGGCTTTTAAAACCATGTGTGGCTGCTCCTTAGTGCATGTGAATATTTTCTCTGTAAATTCGTATTATTAAGATTTACAGGTCATAAATATTTTGTGGGTGCTCAGTACATTTCAAATGAATAGCATCCTGTAATTTGCAAGTAAAGGTTGTTCTAGAGTGTTATAAGTAGCGCACTTGATATCATGAAGAAAAAAGGTGATTTGAATAGCTAAGTAAAGTTACTGACCAGTTTTTAGTGGTGTAACTATACGAAATAGAGACTTGAATAGGGTCCTAAGCTGTTGCTTCTCCATGTTCTCTAGAACATTTCCACCTATAGTGAGCCTTGGTCTATTCATTTAGTAGAGAGCGCAGCTGGCTTATTGTTCAAAGAGCACACACTTCTTTTTTTCTCAGGAATATAAAGAATGGCATATTTGTTCAAGAATTTCCCTTATAAATTTCTAAGCAGAGTAATAACCAGACATAATAGAAACGAGAATAATGGCTGCAACAGACTTGGAGATTTGCACCGAATACGTATTATATGGTATGTTTGCCTGTGTTACTCATTTATTCAGCCTAAAGTAGTTATTTCTGAATTCAACTGCACATAATACAACTTAATATATGTAGTGTTATACCATAGAATTCTTAATATAAACCAATTTAAATCTGTTTTAACATTAAAGCACCTCTGGAAGAATGTCAGTTCAATCAACGTTCCACTTTATAATATATTTTCTTATAATAATACAGAAAGAAGAATCGTACGTTCACTAGAAGGTTTGATCATGAGGCTGAAGCTCAAACATTTTGTCAATATCAGGAGAAGACAGGAAGACTCTGATGTTGGAAAACATTGAAGGTACATGGAGAAGGTGATGGCAAAGGTGGAGATGGATCTGGTCATTGAAGCAAGCTTGATGGAGCTCAGATAGGCAGTGGACATATGTGCCTGACGGACTGCGGTCCATAGGGTCACGGAGAGTCGAACATGAATGAGCAACTAACCAAGGACAACAGTCTTACTCTTAATTTGGATCAGTGGTGGGCAGCAGAAAGCCAAGGAGCCCCATGTGCCCCCAGTCTGTTCTCTTGATTGGGAGAGCATGACCTTCTTCAATATTCTTCAATAATATACAGTCCATTATATGTCTCTAAAAAACAATCAAATAATAGCCAACTATGCTCCAAAATACATCTTCTCAATATCTACATCTCTATTGTTAAAGGTATATGCAAGTGAGCTGGGTTATGAATGCATCTGATAGAGGGGGATTAGTAGTGTATGATTACATTTATTTGCATGCACTATGTTGTTTTTTAGCTTTTCATAAAAATAAAAAAAACAGTTGCAGGGGATGTTTACAACTTCATGATTGAGTTTGGCCCCTTGAGAGGGTTTGTTTTGGAGCATGCCCAGTGCAGCCAATCAGCAATGCAGTATGTAGCCAGCTAAATGAGGCTGCTACACTGTGTCCTTAAAGGACCATAAATTCAAGTAAAAATGCTTGAGCGGTTACACGATTGTTCTTTAGACATACACACACTCCTTGATTAATTCTGACAAATTATAATTGTACTGAAACCAAACATTTCAGCTTCTTCTTCCTATTCTAATTTAGGTAAATGAGCATTTATGCTTGATGCATGGTCCTGCAATGACCTGCAAAACTTTCTGTTCATGTGTCTCTGTGTGAGTGAGTCTAGGCAATTCTTTGGGGCTGGTAGAGCTCTCAGGGGCAATTAACTGAGGCTGGGAGAGGTAATGGGGCAATTCACTGGGGCTGGGGGAGGTAATGAGGCAGTACACTGAGGCTGGGAGAGATCACAGGGGCAATTCACTAGGGCTGGGGGAGGTGATGGGGTAAATTACTGGGGCTGGGGGGGGTTACAGGGGCAAATCACTGGGGCTGGGGGAAGTTTCACCTGGGATGTAGATATAACAATCAATGAATGAAGAGACACAGACCTTGTTCTTGTTATTTCAGAATCTAAAGGAAAGATTCAGCTCAATGCACAGACCAAAAAGATACAATGTATTAGTTATGCTAATTTTGACCGGGGCAACCAGGGGTGTCAACATTGATAGAAAACTATTTGCAAATGCAAGAAATTCAGCAAACTTTTGGGTAACTGTCTAAATGTTTATTTTGCTATTTTTTTTATGCAATTTCTTTTCATACACTACTAATTCTCCTCTATCAGATACATTCATAACCCAGTCCACTTGCATATAGCTTTAATGCATCTCTTTCCAACAGCAATTTTACCACTTTGTTTTCAATACAATAAAAGTGTTTAAAGCACTGTGAGGCCCTTTTGAATGAAATAGTTTGCCTGTCATTGATTTAAGATTTCTCTCTTCCACTATGGGTACTACTAATAGACCTGCCTTGATTGCAAGACCTCTGTCTTATTAATGTTGTAGATTGATCTGCAACAAGGGTCAGAAAACAGGATCTCCAGGGTATGTCAAGTGATGGCATGATGTAACTGAAGAATGTTTTTTTTTAGTGGTCCTTTAAATTATGCTAAAAACTGATGGAGAATCCAAGACATAAGATCCTTTAAATTGTTGCTTTGTAGGTGATCCCCCCATGCCCACTTCAGCAGCCAATGGAATACCAATATAGGTGTGGCCTCAATATGCTGGAATAGAATTATATACTATCTGCTAAGACAATGTTTTCCAAACTCATTCAGCCGTGAACCCTTTTTAGGCTCCAAACATTGTGACATAAACTATGATATTCAGCAAATTCCGCAGTTCTAGAACCACAACATGGCTTCCGAAGGCCCAAAACCCAATACATCAAACTGGCTCCAGGCTCCATTATGCTTATAATAATATAATTTTATGCTGTCTGCTAAAACAGTATTTCCCAAACTCATTCAGCCACATGGCTTCCCAAGGCCTAAAACCCAATACACCAAACTTGCTCCATTATACTTATAATAAATAGAATTATGTACTGTCTGCTAAGACAATGTTTCCCAAACTAATTTAGCTGTTGAACCCATTTTAGGCTCCAAACCTGGTGACAAACTAAAGGAATCAAACTGGTTCCACAACTCTAATACCACAACATGGCTTCCCAAGGCCCAAAACCCAATACATCCAACTGGCTCCAGGTTCCATTATAACCTCTCTCCAGGACGATCTAAAGGACAACAAAAAGCTTACCAGAGACAAACATATTTTAATGTAATTTTGTTATGGAATCCAACCCCTAGTCACATAAAATAATACCTCCCATCTGCCCTCTTGTTGAGGGACTGTTCCACTTTTCAGGGGATCTTCCCCTGTGACTCGAACTCCAAAATATCCCACTTTTGAAGCAAAATGTGGAATTTATTATTCCAGTACAGACAAATATGAGCATTTAGAGGAAGATTGTAATTTGTGGTCCATTCAGCACATGATTGAATTTGCGTATAAGCTCAATGTCACTACAGAGACTTCTCCTTAGCGTTAGGTTAAGTCAACAGTTCAAGTGCCATAAAAGATATCATGGCAGCCTGGTTAACCAACAAAGCTCCTAGTGAAAAAGTTTTTACACGTTTTCTATTTCACTTTAACTGCTCTTCATGATTGTACAGAGTCGTTTTAATGACTTCAGTGGCCGGTTAGTTAATGTAATCGTTGCAAATGTAAATACTCATTGTGCCCAGTGTTTTGGGGTCGCACCCTCCCATCTGCTGCATGTAAAACTCTTTTGAACCCTAATAAATGTCTGCGCTCTGCAATATGCTGCCCCTTTGTTAATGTAGTTTCATCAATCGAGCTGGTAAATAAGATTTTTTTTTTACAGCTTCAGAGAAAATAATCATGGATTAGACACGTTAAACGCCAGATGTGCTGAAGAAACAGTCCATGGGATAATGCTTCAAATATCAGGAGGAGAAGAAACAGATGCTGGACAGGCACAATGTGGGCCACTGTAGGCTAGTGCCAGTCTGGAAGAATATGCACTGGGATATATAAGAGCACCATCACATCAAACAAGTCATCAAATATTATCAGATAATGGATAGATAGATAGATAGATAGCATACCTTTGCCATTACAGTTTATACCTGTTCTCTATTTTTTTATCCTGTAAACTAGTATGTTGAAAAAATTATATTACTTATGCATGTTCCAATCTCAGCTTGTGTTGTGGACCTTATGAGTAGGTAGTTCACCACAACTCATTTTTAGTATGGTGGGCAAAAGAGCGATAGAATCCCTCCACCGTACAGTAGTACAGTAAATAAATAGTACATCTGTGTTCACATTTGAATGTCTAAAACAAGTTAAAAACGCTGCTTCCAGCTCAGAATTCCGAGAAAAATAGTTATTACACTGCATTCTGGGAAGCTGAGCTGGGACACACAAACGTGCCCACAAATGCCTAGCTCTTCAATCCATAGCCATTTTCAAGCATGGCTTCCTATAAGCTTATGCCTGCCGTATTACACAGGTTTATGCAAAGCCAAGGTTGAATCTTACATATATATATATATATATATATATATATATATATATATTATATATATACATATACTGTATATATATATATATATATATATATATATATATATATATATTTATTTATATATATATATATATATATATATATATATATATATATATATAGTAGATAAATAGTACATTTGTGTTCAAATTTGAACATCTAGAATAAGTA
The DNA here is from genome assembly GCA_027410445.1 of Discoglossus pictus. NCBI lineage: Eukaryota > Metazoa > Chordata > Amphibia > Anura > Alytidae > Discoglossus > Discoglossus pictus. The sequence goes on along the minus strand of CM050166.1, from coordinate 19,888,410 downwards.
ATAAAAAATGTTTCCTGCCCTGAATTCCGAGAAATACAGTTATTATACTGCATTCTGGGAATTAAAAAATAACTTTATTACTTTTTCACTGCCTAATATTGCTCTTAGTTTTTAGATACATTTTCAAAGATATACATATTTTTCATTGTACAATGGCCCTTTAATTATTCAGTTTTCCTGCAGAGATCTTCTAGAGCAAAAGGCGAAGGGTTAACAAAAGAAAGGAACACAAAAAGGAGCAATGAATACAAATAAATACAAATAAACAAATAATGTACCTTCTTGTGAGGTCTTACAATCGGGGCTTTAGGACACGCACTTTACATCTGACTCCTGCTGACTTTTTCAATTGAAAAATCTTTTGATTTGTTTCCAATTATAACTGGGACTGATTCTTGTATTTCTTTGGCAAGAACTAAGTGTGACAGCAACCAGTCTTAAGAAATGGATTTTGTTCTTTTTTCCAGCTTTAAGTATTTCGACAAATATTGGCATAATCTATGTTAATTTAGTTAAAGTTGCAATTAAATATCTGCTTACTGATATTACAAGTGATACTATGAATAAATGATTAGAGATATAGACAATATATTGAATTAAATACACTGCAAATTTAAGTAATTAATTATTTCTGTCCAGCTTGACCGTTTGAGTGTAATGTGGTTGTGGTGTCCATAATTATTACTGGTGTAGGGAAAGCAACGTGTGTATGCTTGAACTACACAAGTGTCTGCTAATGCTGTATTTGAAACAGTGGTCTGAGGGTTTCCTGGCTTGTGCATAATCCATCCTGGGCTTTGCTTAAAGCTGTGTAATACAGCAGGCATATGCCTAAAAGGAGCTATGTTTAAAATGGTATTGGATTTAAAAGCAAAACCTTTGTTGGCACATTTGCATGTCCCTGCCGAGGTTCCCAGAATGCAGTGCAAAAACGGTATTTCCTGGAATTCTGGGCAGGAAATAAGTTTTTAACCTATTTTAGACATTCAAATGTGAGCACAAATGTACTATTTATTTACTATATATACATTTGTGCTCACATTTGAACGTCTAAAAAAGGGTTAAAAACGTATTACTGCCCAGAATTCCAGGAAATAGTGACAAGCTACCAGTCTCCTCCGGTTTTGTGCCCATGTTTCATTTACTTTGATGGAGAAACACAATATAAGAGGCTGTAGATACCTTTCCAAATTTTAAAATGTATCCAGTGATACAATGATAACAAACAAACAAATCAATGAAAATAACAGACCTAGCTTCTGCTGAAGCACAACCTGAACCAATAAATAGTTTCCTCACTAACCAGCTCTCATCCAGCTAAACCTGGGTGGAGCAAAATAAACATTCCAAAAGGGAGAGAGGAGGTCAGAGAGAGAGGGAGAAAGAGAGAGAGGGAGGGTGAGAGGGAGAGGGAGGGAGGCAGAGAGAGAGCGAGGCAGAGAGAGGGAGAGAGGAAATGAGAGAAGTAGGGTGGGAGAGAGGGGGGGGGAGAGGGGGAGAAAGATGGAGAGAGGCAGGGAGAGACAAATGGAGGCAGCAAAAGTGAGAGGGAGGCAGATAAAGAGAGGGAGGGTGGAAGAGAGCAAGGGAGAGTGGAAAGGAGAGAGGGAGGGTGGGAGAGAGAGGGAGGGAGAGAGGAGAAAGAGAGATTGGGGAGACAGATGGAAAGAGGCAGGGAGAGACAAAGGGAGGCAGAAAAAGTGAGAGGGAGGTAGATAAAGAGAGGGAGGGTGGAAGAGAGCAAGGGAGAGTGGAAATGAGAGAGGTAGGGTGGGAGAGAGAGGGAGGGAGAGGGGAAAAAGAGAGATTGGGGAGAAAGATGGAAAGAGGCAGGGAGAGACAAAGGGAGGCAGAAAAAGTGAGAGTGAGGTAGAGAGAGAGGGTGGCAGAGAGTGAGGGAGAGAGATAGGGAGGGAGAGAGAGAGGGAAGGAAGGAGAGAGAGGGGGAGGGAGAGAAACAGAGAGCACAGAGAGCGAGAGAGGCGTTGGGAAAGAGAGAGAGCACACACACAAAGAAAGGGAGAGAGAGAGAGGGCACACTGAGAGACAGAGGGTGCACAGAGGGGACAGAACAAGAGACAGAACAGAGAGAGACAGAACAGACAACTGAATTTAACATATGATATGATCATTTATGATGGACAAGTTACAAGTATATATATATAATTGTATAGAAGATGTAACAATTATGTTAAAAAAAGCAATAATAAAAAAATGCACTGGACATTTAACATTTGTAAGTGGCTAGCCTGAAGCTGATTGCTGTGTTATTATATTCTCTGGTATATGAAGTATTTATGTTTGCAGCATCAAACAAGGACAAACGCTGGGACCGTCCCTACGGATGTGCGAGCGCCTGTGCTTTGTGCTCCGCCATTGATCTGTAACACTGAAGCACTGGAGGGACATTTACTAAACAGCAGCAAGTCTTACCGAGACATCAGTCAAAAGCTTAAAATCAGAGAAAACCCCATGTAAGAACAATGTTCATTTATATGACAAACTTACATTCACTATTCATGATACAATAAGTACAGTCAGTTTTATTTAACAAAAAAACAAACAGAAAAGCATTAAAACAATGCAATGCCCTATATTTACAATACACTTTACTGAATAATTACACTTCCTCTGCTCGCCCTAGAAACAGATTGCACTGTAACTTAATTGCATATAAAAGGTAATAGATGCTTTTTATCTATATTTATCACTACGCTACCCCTTTAAGTCTGGCAGTTTATGGCCTCTCAGTATTAGCTGATTGTTATAATGGACCAAAAATATATTTTTAAAAGAAAAAAGCCCTTTTCACACCAGCAGGTGTCATTGCTCAATAGCAGAAGCTCAGTAGCAGTCCAGACACATTAGCAAATTCACATTAACACTTCTAGTCATATTTGAAATTATTTCTCTATTGTGATAACCAGAAAAATACCATATAATTGGGATCTCTGACAGCTATAGATGATTTCTAGTCTGCATATCAAGTGATTATATTCAGAGATGTGATAAAATATAATGCTCCAATCCATATGTAAATCTACAGAGCCTACTGGGTGAATAGATTTCTTGGATCTTTCTTCTTATCTGCCCACCACATGCCAGCATACTAGCGCACCACCTCCCCACTGCTGCACGCCACACCGGGAACCACTCTTTTAGTATGTAGTAGCTGTCATCTGCTACTACTCTAGCTTTAAACCCTAAACTATAACCCTAACTCAAAACCCTAACTCTAACCCTAAACCCTAACCCTTAAACCAAACTCCTAAACCATAACCTAAACTCTAACCCTGAACCCTAACCATAAACCCTTATCCTAATCCTAACCCTAAACCGTAAACCCTAACCCTAATCCTTACCCTAACCATAATCCTTACCCTAAACCTGAACCCTAACTCTAAACCCTATAAACCCCTGCAGAAGGAAACAGGAACCACACACTGCTCTGTACGATCTCTGCTTTGAGCTACTGTTGGCTTGAAGGTTAGTAAAGGGTTAAAATCCATACCCAAATGCAGTGTTTGCATTGGGGGGTACACTGTGCAGCTATGGGGGTGTGGAAAACAAGTTTTATTTGTAAATAAAATAAATCTGTGTGTGTATAGAATGACTCACATGTAATGTGTGTTTCTGATATAAGCAGCATGTGTTACATTAGAATAAGTTACAAACAGGGAAACTTAGATATGGCTTTAACCCTAACCTAAACCTTAACCCGGAACCCTAGCCCTAACCATAAACCTTAAACTTAACCCTAAACTCTAACCCTAAGCCCTAACCCTAAATCCTAAACTATAAGCCTAAAACTTAAGCCTAAACTCTAACTGTAAGAAAAAAAGTCTGCAGCACAGTGGTGGGTAGATAACAGGAAAGGTTTGATACCTTCAACATGAAAAGGCCCCACCTACTTAGTGTATACATCAATTTTGGCTTAAATTATTTCCCATAATAAAATTGTAAGTTCAATTATATTGAAGAAAATATAACATCTTACATTTTATCTTATTTCCTAGACTACCAGGCCTGCTTGTCTCCACCCCTGTTTGGTGTTTGGGAGGATATGCCCCTGGAGACGTTCCTAAATCTCTCTAGCCGCCTGGCCACTGCAGGAAGTTACCTGAATCTGTGAAAGTTAAAAATGAAAGTAAATGCTTCATAAAAGATGCTGTAAAGTACCATTTTTTAGATCCACAAGCAATCTCCAGATATAATAACACCTGTTTAGTGGGATCTGCATCAGATTCAGGTCACGTCACACAGAGGAACATTCACAGCAATTACAATCAGTGCATTAATTGATTGTATTTTGGATCACATTTGTATGAGAGGTGGCGCCAAACATTGCAGCAATCACACAACATCATCATTATTTTATTATTACCCAGTATTTATAAATGCCAACTTTTTTTTGGAGAACTGTACAAAAGGGGTTAAAATAAATACATGACATTTAAAGGGTAATGGAAATTCCAAATATTAAAAGAGCAAGTTTTAAACATTGCAAAAGTTTAATGGTAGTTTTATGAATATTGACTGATTTTATATAATGTGCTGCAGAGCAGGCATGTCTTTGTAGTGTTTGGACAGGTTTATCTGTCTCCTGTGATGCAAAGTAATGTTAAGTGTTCGTTAGTTTTTAATTAGGAAAATTGCCCATGTTGGTCACTGGCGGCATTCATGAAACTTTTGTGACTGTTTTGTGTGTACCTGAGCAGGGTTTGTAGTTATGCTTGAAAGCTGACTGCTTCTGAGCATGTGTGGGCAGAGGCAGTGCAGTATCTATTTTTTTGGAGCCCCTAGGCAGTGAAGTGCAGGAGCCCCTGTGAGTGAGTACACAAGGAATGCATTTTTGCCTTTTTTGTACATGTAAGTGCCCTATTCTGTTGTAACTTTCTTGTTCTAGTTGGTTACGCCCTAGGAGCCAGTCTACAAACTGCAACATTTCATTTTTTTAAAGCCAGGAACCATTTTTTTTAAAGAAGTGGGGCCCCACACAGGGAAGCGCCCCTGGGCAGCTGCCTAGTTGGCCTAATGGGTAATCCAGCCATAGGCAGCGGAAGGTGTAAAATTTTAAAACGTCCAATTATACAACAAATCCCCTCACCTCTCTCTTCATTCTTCTTTATATAACTATATGCCAAGCTATATATAAATGAAACCTTCTATACAGAGAGCCTCAAAATTAAGATGTTCTTTAAAAATGGCTTTGCACTAGTGTCCTCCCCCATATAATTTATCTATACATGGTTGGCGCTCCTAGGGATCAATAAATAGAGCCAAAAATATATGCAGGTGGTCAGATCACCTTGCTATAAAGATAATTGGACCTATCCTCTTATGGTAGCATAGCACAAGGAATGCAGCAGTGGCGATGACCATCCGCTAGATGGCGCTGCCAATATTCCGGTGCCATATCATAGAATCAAGGCTTAGGTAAACTGTTAGGGTTATGGTTAGTTCAAGGGTTAGGCTAACATTATAAGCTTAGAACTTCTCTCACATATCGGCAGTGCAGCAAAATATCGGCAGCACCATCTAGCGGTTGGAGGCCGCATTGCAGTGGCGGACCTGTCCCGACACCATAACAGGATAGATCCAGATAATTATCTGCCCCTCTCTGCCAATATATTTAGAGTTCCTCCTTACTTCAGGCTGCTGCCTGTTATGGGCTTCAGTGTTTTGCACCTGCTACTGTTTTGCACGTCTCATGCTGTTAGTTTATTACATACTACACAACAAGATGAGGGTTTTTTTTTTACCATTTTTTATTGTAAAATACTTCTCTATCATATAGTTTAGCTCTTCAAAAGAGATTGCTGTAAAAGTGGAACACAACCATGTGAGGTTTTTCTACATTACAATTGTCCTTTATACAATGTAATAGTTTTCAATAAAAAAAAAAAAAAAACAGTTAAATAAAATAGTTAAGCAGTTAAAGGCTTTTTTTCGACACAATGTCTCCATTATATAGTCTAGCTCTTGATAACAGAGTGCTGTAAATGTTAGACACAACCATGTGAGGTTTTTCCGAAATTACAGTAGTCGTTTATTAATGAAATAAAATAGTTAACCGGTTATAGATGTTTAACCAAATTTTAAAAAATATTCTCTTTTATAAAGTCTAGCTCTACAAAAGTGAGTGCTGTAAATGTGGGACACAAATTACAATGGTCCTTTATACAATACAATGGTTTTCCGGTGCAAAAAACTAATGAGTTAAAATAGTTAACTAGTTCATGTGGGACACAAACATGAGAGGTTTTTCCTAAATTACAGTGGTCATTTATACAATACAGTGCTTTTCCATTGCAAAATAAATAATGAAATAATATAGTTAACCAGTTAATGACTTTTTAACCAAATGTTTACTCTGAAATATTTCTCCATTATATAGTCTAGCTCTTCTGAAGAAAGTGGTGTAATATGAGACACAACCATGTGAGGTTTTTCCTAAATTACAGCGGTCATTTATACAATACAGAGGTTTTCCAGTGCAAAAAAAAAAAAAAAAACTAATTAAATAAAATAGTTAACCAGTTAATGGCTTTTTAACCAAATTTTTACTCTAAAATATTTCTCCATTATATAGTCTGGCTTGTGAAAAGAGAGTGCTAGAAATGTGGGACACAAACATGTGAGGTTTTCCTAAATTACAGTGGTCAATTATACAATACAGTGCTTTTCCAGTGCAGAATAAATAATTAAATAAAATAGTTAACAAATTAAAAGCTGTTTTACTGTAAAATATTCCAGTTCAGCTCTTCCAAAGGGAGTTTTGTAATTACGAGACACAACCATGTGAGGTTTTTCCTAATTTACAGTGGACATTTATACAATGCAATAGATTTCCAGTGCAAAAATAATAGAATAAAATAGTTAACGAATTAAAAGCAATTTACTGTAAAATATTTCTTTATTATATAGTCTAGCTCTTCAAAAGAGAGCGCTGTAAATGTGGGAAACAGCCATGTGAGGTTTTTCCTAAATTACAGTAGTCATTTATACAATTTAATGGTTTTCCAGTGGAAAAAAACAATGAGATAAAATAGTTAACCAGTTAAAGGCTGTTTTACTCTAAAATATGTCTCCATTATATAGTCTAGCTCTTCAAAAGAGAGCGCTGTAAATGTGGGAAACAGCCATGTGAGGTTTTTCCTAAATTACAGTAGTCATTTATACAATTTAATGGTTTTCCAGTGGAAAAAAACAATGAGATAAAATAGTTAACCAGTTAAAGGCTGTTTTACTCTAAAATATGTCTCCATTATATAGTCTAGCTCTTTAAAAGAGAGCGCTGTAAATGTGGGACTGCTGATACTAGACTCAGCTTATATATCTCTACTACGCCAGGTATATACATCCTCTGCAAACAATACATACAGCTCACAAGGGGACAATCATCTTGGAGGGTTTTGTTTAAGACTTCATCTGTGAGCCGTTGGGTTATTTTCCAATCTCATATCTGACTGTTCGCCTTCAGTCACTGTCACAATCCTCTGCGCTCTTATTTCTTTCTTTTCTCTCTTAATTTAGCAAACGCTGGGCCGAGAGTGGTTATTTTTAGGCTGGTAAAAAAAAACGGAAAAAAAAAAAAGGAAAAAAAAAAACAACCTTCCAGTTTCTTCCCTGCAAGCCAAGCCTTGAGAAATATGTACAAGTTACTATAGATCTGTAGTATTAAATCAAGGATGAACATAAAAGACATGGATGCAGCGGCAGGGAGACGCGTTATACAGGTTTACAGCGTACTCAAGAACCGTGAACAATGTTAGTTAAAGAGATAATGTACTCACAGAGGATAAGGAAACAATCCACAGGCTGTGTCAGTGCCATAAAAGGAACTCAGCTCCTTAATGTGTTTGTTGAAACTTGATACAATGTATCACTGAAATAAACCAAGGTTAGAAACATTGTAGCAAAGGAAAGGGATATGGATTTCGCTAGGAATATAATATACCCGGGAAACTATTTTATGTACTTTATTTTATTAGGTAAGCTCTATTTTGTCTGCCTAGAATCATACTATGTTTACCTCTGTCGCTCTTGCAGCTCATGAATACACAGACTGTGAAGTGCACTGTTTCAAATTAGATCTCTCTCAAGCAGCATGTTACAGAATGTTAATACTGATTGGCATGGGCGTAGGAGCCCCAAAAAACTGGGGGAATAAAGTTGAAATAGACAAAAAAACTGTGGCCCTGAGTGGCACAAGTCAACTCAAGAGTGCAGCAGGGGTGGATCTACCCCCAGTGCGGCAATGCCCCTTAAAAACGTTTTTTATTTATTTCTTTACTCAAATTCTCAATGACCGTGGCACAATATATATGTCTATATGTCAACTTATTATGTGTATATATATATATATATATATATATATATATATATATATATATATATGTTTGGGTTAAAGCATTCATGGGAAAGACATACTGCTCTATAGCCATCCAGTGGCCAAATCTGGTAATGCATGATTAAGTTTAATTTTGCTATTTTTTATGTCCCTTGTTCATATATCTGGGGGGATTTCTCCCAGTTCCTACACCACTGCTGATTCGTTACTATGAAAGACTGCACACCCTGTACTTAGAAGTATTCATGCAAAGGGGAGAAACTAAATAGGAACTATTTTTAAGATTTTAGGCAGAAAAAAAACAGAGATTCCAAGCACTTAATAAAATAAATTCCTAAAAAAGAAAATACATACATAGGTATATTATATTCGTAGTTAACGTTCCATGTACCTTTAAATTGTTAGCCACTGTGGATGTTTTTAGAATTATATGGATAATATGGAGAAAATAAAACCAATCATTCTTTAAATGGTGCAGTCATAGGACTAGGGAAATGAAAGACAATAAAGTTATAACTTAACTTTTATTACCAAGAAATAATAAAATGATTAGAGACTTGAAAATGTAAAACATCCTGTATGAAGCAATAAAAAAGTAATTATTGTCAACAATATTGCTCTTCCTTACTTTATTGTGATAAGCCCAAAATCATACTGTTAACAAACTATTAATTAGTAATCTTAGTAAATGTGTATATATAGCTTATAATTGTCTTCAAAATAGCCAACATTGTATGTGCAGGGACCTATATAATCAGACCAGTGGAGGAATATGCAGTGGCAAAATAACCCAATTATTGGCTAGAGATATTGGGAAATAATCAGTAGTTTTTAATTCTGCCAAAAAACTATATAACAAAGGCGAATATCATAAGGGGGGCCAAGGACATTGTTCAGTGCTCAAAAAAATCTTGTGTGGTACCGTGTATCTGTATATGAAACTCGGAGACAACTTAATATAGAAAAGCCTCCTCTCCTAAAAACTATTTACATGCAAGTATAGGGAATTGGTAACAATTTTAGCAAATGGGTAGAGGATAAAGGATTTTAGGCAACAGGATTTTAGGCAACAGCCCTTTAAACATGGTGATAGTGGTTAAAACAGCTTTCTACACATATCAGCGTCTTCCTATGACGCATTTCGCCTACTCATAGAAAAGAGGGGGCACTCCTAGAGAGATGTTGCTTTATATATATATATATATATATGTATATATATAGTAAATAAATACTACATTTGTGTTCACATTTGAACATCTAAAACACTTGTTTCATGCTCAAAATTCTGAGAAATACAGTTATTGCACAGCTTTCAGGGAACCTGGCAAGGACATGCAATTTTACACACAAAGGCTTCGCTCTAAATCAAAATACCTTTTCAAGCATGGCTTCTTTTAATCATATGCCTACTCTCTTACATAGCTTTAAGCAAAGCCCAGGATAGATTACCTACCCTCAGACAGTACTGTTTTGAGGTTACTGCCTCTAATCAGTGTGGGGCCAGTTCCTAGCCTGTGTTGTATATTTTGTGGGGAGGTAGTTTGCTGTAAAAAATATTTAATTTATGGTGGGCAAAAGAGTGATAGAAGACTCCACCATACAGTAGTACAGTAAACAAATAGTACATCTGTGTTCATATTTGAATGTCGAAAACAAGGCAAATAAAACTGTTTCCAGCTCAGAATTCAGAGAAATACATTTATTGCACTGCATTCTGGGAACCTGGGCAGGGACATGCAAATTTATCCACAAAGGCTTTGCTCTTTCATGTATACATTTCATGTATACTTAGATAGCCACAGCCCTCCACACCAGGTTCCACTCATGAAACCCAACCCCTTAGTGGGGAACTATTGCCCTAAGCCCATCCAGGGTAACTATAACTATGTCCATGGGTGGGTAGTAGAGAGGCTCTGACTACCGATCAAACATATTAACACAAATCCTATAACCAACCAGTCTATAATGACTGTACAGAAATACTGTAAGAGACAATTCATGTTTTTAGAATGATGCCATCTGATCAGAGGTAGCTACACTATCTGTGCTGCATCATCCATGACTTGAGGCTCTAAGCAGAGAGAAGAGCAACATGACAATAAAATGGTCTGTCTTCATCGATAGGTTACATTTTGCTCACCAAACATATTTTGGATACATTTTTTAAACTTGTTGTGTATCAATGATACAATATATCAGTTTGTAATACATATATAGGGCCTCATTCTATTATCGGCCGTAAATCGGCCGTAAGGCTGCGATTCCTTGCGAGGGTTCAGTTAACTCGCGATTCTATTATACGGCCCCGCAAGGATCTCCTTTTACGGCCGGCCGCATATCTTGGAACCGGCCGTAATCTCAGAAATATAAAAACTCAAAAATAAATTCAAGCCTGCACTGTACAGCTCTGTAAATGCTAGGGATCATATTGGGGGACATGAGGATTAAAAGGAACCCACTCTCAAGCTTGCACATCAGCCCAAACCGAGTTCAAATTAACTGTTTATTTTCCGGCTGCGGCGTGGGTGTGTCTTAGGTGCTCCAAGCACTCGGGACTTTTTACATGGATATTTTACGGATATTAAAAATAAAATATTTTACGGATTTAAGTACAGGATAATTATGTGCTATTTTTTCTAACACCTAAAATCCCTTTATAGTCTTCTCAAAGTGCAGGATGGCTTTATTTGAGCTATTTTATGTGCTTAATTGGTGCTAGCGAGACCTCTTTCCTGCAAGTAAGCTGCGGCTCGTTTTTAGCCTTGCAGAGAGGTTTCCCGGAGCAATTGAATTGCAAATCTCTTGCGGCCGTTTTAGATCAAAGGCTTTCCTCCGGCGCGAGCGGCCGCAAGAGATAGCAAGGCACCGGCCGCAAGCCTGCCGGAATCCCCGGCCGTAAGGGAATAGAATAGCCGAATAGCTTGCGGCCGGTCCTTGCGGCCCCGCAACGGCTGCGGCCGATAATAGAATGAGGCCCATAGTCATTCGGGTCTGATCTGCAGAGGGTGATAACTGAGTATGATTCGGAGTAACATTGTTCAGAAGTTGGTGGAGACTTGTCAGACCACCCACATGTTATAAATAAGGCACTTTATAATATATTGCCCTTTTCAACCCCATTCCTTCTGGTGTTAATAGAAGTGCAGAATCCTCAGAGAGATGATGATCATTTTGTACCCAAGAGCAGATTTGTTTGAGAACAAGACATGCAAACATACAGCCAGATGTGAGGCTTGCTAGTAGAATAGATCAACCTATTCCAGAGGTGGAGTCTAGATCACCCCATGGGGAATTTTAGTCAATAAGTAGTTTCCCAGGGAGGGGGGGGGGGGGTTATAGGTTCCAGTCACAGAACAGTAATGAGATCCATGATAATCCGCTATAATAGTTATTACATTATGAGTAATGGCTGTGCAGGGCGTTCTGCGCAGGTGTTACTCACAAGCTACTAACTCTAAATTCAGAATGACTGCACAACAATGCATGTGCTGTAAAGAGAGAGGGAGGGAGGGGGGGAGAGTGAAGGAGGGAGGTGGAGGGAGCGATAGAGGGGGAGAGGGAGGGAGAGGTAGGAAGGGAGAGAGATAGAAAGGGAGGAAGGGTAGGAGAGATGGAGGAAGGGAAAGAGGGAGAGAGGGGAGGGAGAGAGAGAGGGAGGGGGAGGGAGGAAGAGAGAGAGATGGACAGAGGGAGAGGGAGGGAGAGAGAGAGAGGGAGAGGGATGGAGGGAGAGAGAGAAAGAGAGAGGAAGGGAGATGGAGGGAGGGAAAGAGGGAGGGAGAGAGGAGAGAGAGAGGGGGATGGGGAGGGAGGAAGAGAGGGAGATGGAGGGAGAGAGGGGGAGGAAGCGAGAGGGAGGGATAGGGTGAGATGGAGGGGAGAGGGAGGAGGAGATGGAGGGAGAGAGAGAGTGCTCACAGAGAGAGACAGGGCGTACAGAGAGAAGAGAGAGGGGAGGACAGAGAGAGGGCACCCAGCAATGAGACAGAACAGACAAGGTACTATATGATACTGTCATTTATGACGGGCAAGTTACTAGTAAATAAATAAAGTATTAAAAGTAACTCAAACTGCTTAAATACATGTATTTTTACTGGGTTACTTTTTAATGGGACACATAATATAAATCTGATCAATAAAATGTACAGTGCAGAGTTTCTTATTTCACTTACATAGCTTATGTTGGTTCTTCTAAGAGGAAAAAAAGCAATAAATGGCAGTACTTTAATAGACAAAAAAACTCATTTATATACCAAAAAAACACATGCCAAGAGAGTAAGTACAGAGTGTTTTCATTCCCTGCACCAATAGCAAATACAAGCTGTTAAAGGACTTCTGTGGTCAAATGAATTATGGTTTGGTATTTCAAATAACTAAGTGTGATAATGAAAAAAAAGCTGATTTCCAGTTAATTCTGTCTCTTACTTTCTCAGGAAGAGATGTCCTAAACTAATGATTTCCATTGCATATTTAAAGCACTGGCAGATGCCACATTCCCATTCTTCAGATAACTTGCAACTTGCAATGTAAATAACTTGGTGCCCCTTCACAACATATATATATATATATATATATATATATATATATATATATATATTAGAGAGAGAGAGTTGCCTTTTTTTATTGAATAGGCATTTTATTTATAGTGATGGTCTCTCTTTACCAATTGTGAAGCAATACTTACACACAAATATATATTGTGACAAGAGATAGAGTAGATCAAGTAAAGGCTAAGGATTGTAATATGGAGATTAAAGGGCCACCCTAGTCCTATATTAATATATATTTTGACAAAATACTCTTAAAAATGGGTTAAATACATTTAGAAAAAAAATTATAATGTAGCCTCTTTTTTTTAGCTTTTATATGAAATTTTACTACTGCAAGATTTACTATTTTGGTTTCTCATAACCAAATTTGTAGCTTAGCTGTTATAGTATCTGCTAGAATATAATCAAGTAGTTACAATGACTTAGCCACTGCCTCATTCAAAGCTTCTACACCTGATTCTAATGAATATTCATTGTGTTCCACGCAGCACAGAGCTTATTACTCATTAAGGCAGAGGCAACACAGTTAAATAGCCTGACTTCAATTGATCATAACTCCATGAAGTTTTCCACATGTTTTTTCACTCTCCATCTAATGGTGAGAGCATATATAGGGGACATTTGTGGTCCTTTAAGGGGGAGTAGATTTTGAATGCAAAGGAAGTTTTGTGTGCATAATGGAAATATGGCATATGCAAGTGGATTCAATATACAATGGAAAGTTAATTAGTTTACAATGACCTTTCCTCAGAAAGTAATAGAAAGGATCAGCTGAGAAAAGAAAATGGATCCCTGTGGTAAAAATATTTCCAGATATTAAAAATGTAAAGTTGTTTGTTTCTTCTTTGCTTTCTAAAATTATTTTGCCAATTATTAAGCTTGGTTATTAAAATATATGGAAAAATATGGCTATTTAATTAGATGTGATTCATTGAATTATATTCTTAAGATTAAAACTTTCATTTCCTCTAATTTTGCATACATAATTAATATAAAAATAACCCTTTACAATTTCAGAGCAAAGTAAATTATGCAGATGGGACCCATTTGCCATTGTTACTGGTTCTGACACTAACTAAGGGGGTGAATAGGGGTGTATGGCCAGTACATGACCCATACTCCAGCATGGATGTGGCTCATTATCCAAGAAATAGGCATCAGGATTCTGCCTGGTAAATCCTAATATTTCAGCCAAATCCACTTCTTATAAATAAGATACTTTATAGCTTTAAATTGGATATGTCATTTAATGCATGTTTCTCTCCATCACAGACACACACACATCATGCAGCTCTCAAGATGTGATGTAACAAACACAAAATGGATTCCTGTAATCATAAACCATCAATATTCAGATTTTCCATGGCTTACACAGCTGCTAACATTGTTAGTTTGGTACATACTTGACAAAAAAGGGCAATTTTCTTCAATCTAACATGTATATATCTATGATCTATATATTACTTGATCTACTCTATCTCTTGTCACAATAGACATATAGTTTAATAAATTATATAAATCTAGGTACGCAAAAAAGATGGAAGGAACAGGAGATGAAAGTGACAGCTAAATGACATAAAGTGTTCTTGTAGATCATTTATCAGTAGATAGATAGACCATAAACTTTAATGCTAAAACTGAATACTTTATGTGTGAGATATAAATTATAACCATAAAATTCACAGAACTAAATATTCTTTAAAAAAAAACTGAGAACAGATTGAAAGTGATGCTCCAAGGGAATGAATGAATATGTAAGAGTTATTAAGTGCTAGATTGAGAATAAGAATTATATAAAAATGTATCCATGTGGAAAAAGAGAGAAGCAAGAAAGAATTGAATTGTTGGATAATGAGATAAAATATTAAATAAATTATATGAGTTCAAAAAGTTTCAATATATTCAATAAATTCCTGGATGTATGTGGTAAGTAATTTTAGTTTATTATTAATAATTCATAGTAATGTCATTAGACTGATCCATAATCAGATCTAATGAATAGAGAGAACCTGTGTATTATACATTGGGTAATAAGGAAGAAGAGCATGCCCAACTGATTAAATCATAATGGCCATGGAGACTATTATTATTATTATACCAAGTAGCCATGTTGTGTCGTTCCCACTATGGCTTCAGAAAAAAAGAACTTATAGAGGGGTAGGATTATTCAGATACTTTATGCTTAACATAATTCACTTTTAAGCTCAATTATCTAACTCTTTCAGTCAATTTTTAGAAACATATTTTATATATATATATATATATATATGTATATATATATATATATATATATATATATATGTGTGTGTGTGTACTTTTTTTACAAGATGGGTTAAGCAGTATCCATGGTTAAAGGGACTCTGTCATTCCAACAGGAAGTTGATTTTATTTTAAAGGTCATTAAAAACTGGCTATACACTGTACTAGCTTTTTTTCTCTCTAGAGGAAAGTCTTTTCTGAAATATTTAGCATTTTGCAGCTCCTATATACTAAGGTGTGACTCCTGTATACAAATGTGTGGCTCCTGTATGCTAATGTGTGAGTCCTGTATATTAATGTGTGGCTCTTGTATATTCATGTGTGGCTCCTGTATACTAATTTGTGGCTCCTGTATGCTAATGTGTGACTCCTGTATGCTAATGTGTGACTCCTGTATATTAATGTGTGGCTCCTGTATGCTAAAGTGTGGCTCCTGTATGCTAATGTGTGGCTCCTGTATGCTAATGTGTGACTCCTGTATATTAATGTGTGGCTCCTGTATGCTAATGTGTGCCTCCTGCATACTAATGTGTGGCTCCTGTATGCTATTGTGTGTGGCTCTAGTATGCTAATGCGTGGCTCAGTATGCTAATGTGTGACTCCTGCATGCTAATGTGTGGCTCAGTATGCTAATGTATGATTTCGGTATGCTAATGAGTGGCTCCAGTAAGCTAATGTGTGACTCCTGTATGCTAATGTGTGGCTCAGTATGCTAATGTATGACTCCGGTATGCTAATGAGTGGCTCCAGTATGCTAATGTGTGACTCCTGTAAACTAATGTGTGGCTCAGTATGCTAATGTGTGACTCCTGTATATTAATGTGGGGCTCCTGTATGCTAATGTGTGGCTCAGTATGCTAATGTGTGGCTCTGTATGCTAATGTGTGGCTCAGTATGCTAATGTGTGACTCCTATATATTAATGTGGGGCTCCTGTATGCTAATGTGTGGCTCAGTATGCTAATGTGTGGCTCTGTATACTAATGTGTAGCTCAGTATGATAATGTGTGACTCCTATATATTAATGTGTGGCTCCTGTATGCTAATGTGTGACTCCTGTATATTAATGTGTGGCTCCTGTATATTAATGTGTGGCTCCTGTATGCTAATGTGTGGCTCTGGTATGCAAATGTGTGGCTCCTGTATGCTAATGTGTGACACCTGTATGCTAATGTGTGGCTCCGGTATGCTAATGTGTGGATCCGGTATGCTAATGTGTGGCTCAGTATGCTAATGTGTGGCTCAGTATGCTTTTGTGTGACTCAGTATGCTAATGTGTGACTCAGTATGCTAATGTGTGACTCCTGTAAGGTAATGTGTGGCTCAGTATGCTAATGTATGACTACTGTATACTAATGTGCGACTCCTGTATGCTAATGTGTGAATCCTGTATGCTAATGCATGGCTAAGTATGCTAATGTGTGACTCCTGTATGCTAATGTGTGACTCCTGTATGCTAATGCATGGCTCAGTATGCTAATGTGTGACTCCAGTATATTATTATGTGGCTCCTGTATGCTAATGCGTGGCTCAGTATGCCTTTGTGTGGCTCCTGTATGCTAATGTGTGACAACTGTATGCTAATGTGCAACTTCTTTATATTAATGTGCGGCTCAGTGTGCTAATGTGTGACACCTGTATACTAATGTGTGACTCCTGTATGCTAATGTGTGGCTCAGCATCCTAATGTGTGGCTCAGTATGCTAATGTGTGGCTCCTGTATGCTAATGTGTGGTTCAGTATGCTAATGTGTGGCTCCTGTATGCTAATGTGTGGCTCCTGTATGCTAATGTGTGGTTCAGTATGCTAATGTGTGGCTCCTGTATGCTAATGTGTAACTCTTGTATGCTATGTGACACCTGTATACTAATGTGTGGTTCCTGTATGCTAATGTGCAGCTCAGCATGCTAATGTGTGGCTTAGTATGCTAATGTATGACTCCTGTATGCTAATGTGCGGCCCACATGCTAATGTGTGACTCCTGTATGCTAATGTGTGGCTCAGTATGCTAATGTATGGCTCCTGTATGCTAATGTGTGACTCCTGTATGCAAATGTGTGGCTACTGTATGCTAATGTGTGGCTCCTGTATGCTAATGTGGGACTCCTGTATGCTGTGTGACACTTGTATGCTAATGTGTGACTCCTGTATGCTATTGTGTTACACCTGTATGCTAATGTGTGACTTCTGTATGCTAATGTGTGTCTCAGCATGCTAATGTGTGACTCCTGTATGCTAATGTGTGGCTCCTGTATGCTAATGTGTGGCTCAGTATGCCAATTTTGTTACTCCTGTATGCTAATGTGTGACTAAGTATGCTAATGTGTGGCTCATGTATGCTAATGTGTGACTCCTGTATGCTAATGTGTGACTCCTGTATGCTAATGTGTGGCTCAGTATGCTAATGTGTGGCTCAGTATGCCAATGTGTGGCTCCTGTATGCTAATGTGTGACTCCTGTATGATAATGTGTGGCTCAGTATGCCAATGTGTGGCTCATGTATGCTAATGTGTGGCTCCTGTATGCTAATGTGTGACTCTTGTATGCTGTGTGACACTTGTATGCTAATGTGTGACTCCTGTATGCTATTGTGTTACACCTTCATGCTAATGTGTGACTTCTGTATGCTAATATGTGTCTCAGCATGCTAATGTGGGACTCCTGTATGCTAATGTGTGGCTCCTGTATGCTAATGTGTGGCTCAGTATGCCATTTTTTTTACTCCTGTATGCTAATGTGTGCCTAAGTATGCTAATGTGTGGCTCCTGTATGCTAATGTGTGACTCATGTATGCTAATGTGTGGCTCAGTATGCTAATGTGTGGCTCAGTATGCCAATGTGTGGCTCCTGTATGCTAATGTGTGGCTCCTGTATGATAATGTGTGGCTCAGTATGCCAATGTGTGGCTCCTGTAAGCTAATGTGTGGCTCCTGTACGCTAATGTGTGGCTCTTGCATGGCAATGTGTGAATATATAGAAATAAAAATAAGGGCTTATTAATAACAGAAATTGAGCTTGATGGAGCTCAGAGGGGCATAGAATGACAGATGTGTGTGGCGTGCTGCAGTCCATAGGATAACAGAGAATTGGACACAACTGAATGACTAAACAACAACAACAATAATAGCAATAAAAATACTGACTTGTTAATTCAGACAATGCTAGTGCAATAAGGAGTTTCTAATGATGTTTACATCTTGTTTATTTAAAAATAAATGTGAACCACATTATACCTTAATATGTAGTGGTATCTATTGAACAAACACCATAACCATGTCCCATAATACTGAATACTACACAATATTTATACTTGGAAAAAAGTGCTGTAACTCTTATTAGTACGTGTTGGTGATTACAGATCTTTAATTCAAGTATGAAAACATTTGGATATTTTGAAAACAAAATAATATTTATAATAAATATTGCTTAAATACTTAAAGAGTTGATCAGAAATGTTGTAATAGATGCACAATCATACAAACATTGTTTTTTGACATTAGCACAACGTGGCACTCTCTAAATAATGAATTGAATAACATTCCCTGAAAAAAAAAATAACATTGCACCCCTCCAAAGCAAAAACCACTCACAGTATTGAACATTTTAATGCCAAATAAGTATTAAGCAGCTCAGATAGTTTACGCTACAATCCAACCTGACCATTGTGCAGAAAAAATATTGAAAAAAGTGTCTTTTGGAAAGTAAATCATTTATACCAAAGTAAAAAAATACAATATGTGACTAAATGCAGCCTTGCTTTTTATAAGAACAAGTGTATTAATGCAAAACTTATTACCATTAAGGAAATTTAATTTTGTTCTAGGATGTTATTTTTAAGTTGTATTCTTACTAAATTGTTATTTTTATATTTACAATCATAACAAAATGGCTAAATTATATTACTTGCAGATTATGTCAGCATGTAGAAATGAATACCCAATCTACGTTCCCTTGTTTATATAGTAATTCTGTTAAACATGTGAATATATATATATATATATATATATATATATATATATATATATATATATATATATAATGTATAAATATATGATATATAAATATATATATATATATATATATATATATTTATATATAAATAAATATATATATATATATATATATATATATACATATAAATATATGAATATAAATAATATAAAATAATATAAATATATATCGTGGCTAAATGCTATGACTTGTAGATTATGTCAGCATGTAGAAATGAATACCCAATCTACGTTCCCTTGTTTATATAGTAATTCTGTTAAACATGTGAATATATATATATATATATATATATATATATATATATATATATATATAATGTATAAATATATGATATATAAATATATATATATATATATATATATATATTTATATATAAAGAAATATATATATATATATATATATATATATATATATATATATATATATATACATATAAATATATGAATATAAATAATATAAAATAACATAAATATATATCGTGGCTAAATGCTATGACTTGTAGATTATGTCAGCATGTAGAAATGAATACCCAATGCACATTCTCTTGTATATATAGCAATCCTGTATAAATATGTATATATATATATATATATATATATATATATATATATATATACATATATATATTTATAATGTATAAATATCTATATATATAAAATAATAGGTATATATATATATATGTAGAAATATATATATATATATATATATATATATACACATGGGTGTAGGAGCCAAAGAAAAATTGTTGGGGATATCGTATATTGTATGAAAAATACCACATAACTGCTTCTCTACATATAAACAGACACATTGAAAAATCTGTGGGGGTTTTGTCTTCCTCATTCCCCAACCCCCCATCCCCCAGGTGCTACATCCATGTAAATATATATAGGGATTGAATGACAACAGAGCCAGAAAATGATGATTAAATGGAGACTGAAGCCAAATTGTGTTACTGAATCTCTACTGTAACAGTTAACCTTTTACTTGAGAAACAAAGCCAAGCTGCACTAATAGTGCAAGATGCTATTTTTGGTAAGTTGGAGGCACTGCAGGCCACATACTGCAGGGAGCTGTCCTTTCAGCACCAGGCCATATACTGCAGGGAGCTGTCCTTTCAGCACCAGGCCATATACTGCAGGGAGCTGTCCTTTCAGCACCAGGCCACATACTGCAGGGAGCTGTCCTTTCAGCACCAGGCCACATACTGAAGGGCGCTGTCCATTCAGCACCAGGCCACATACTGCAGGGAGCTGTCCTTTCAGCACCAGGCCACATACTAAATGGAGCTCTCCTTTCAGCACCAGGCCACATACTGCAGAGAGCTATCCCTTCAACACCAGACCACATACTGAAGGGAGCTGTCCTTTCAGCACCAGGCCACATACTGAAGGGAGCTGTCCATTCAGAACCAGGCCACATACTGAAGGGAGCTGTCCTTTCAGTACCAGGCCACATACTGAAGGGAGCTGTCCTTTCAGCACCAGGCCACATACTGCAGGGAGCTGTCCGTTCAGCACCAGGCTGAGCTGAAATTGTAGTTTAAGTCAATACATAACAAGGAGGATATTTACACTGCCTTTTATTATTGTTATTGTTGACTTTTAATATACATTTATGTTCCAAAGCACACAACATAAGGAAATTAAAGCAAATGGTGTGTAAATAAATCCATAATAAAACAAGTATTTGTAAACAGCCACTGGTGTGTTAGATAATCAAATCCCTACTGGGAGGAGCCAATATGATAAAAGGGAGAGGGTATAAATAATTGTGCTAAAGTATGATGTGTCTAAGGCAAAGGGCAGAATTCAGTGCATTGTAAACAAGTTGTAATATTATATTTAATTAATGTAATTTAATTAGTTTTGATTATCAAATAAATTAATTATAATTACAAGTGCAGTTTTTGAAATTCTTATACTTTTATAATATATGAAAAAAAGTTATTTTTTTGTGAAATTATATCTTATTCATATTAGAGATTAATATCCTTCCCAAGTAATTGTTTTCTGTAAACAGACAAATGACATAGTTTCTACATAAGGAAATAAAGTTGCTTAACAGTAGATTCAATAACAAATACCATTAGTGATCATCATTGGTTTTCCAATAAATTTGTTTAAAAAATATCTAGTTTTTTCAAAAAGTATATAGAGGGCAATGCTCTCTAGGTTTCTACAGATAGGTTTTTAAGATATAGCAAACTGTTATCATGAAATTGCCTAATATTATATTAAATGTCTGTACTTTAAATGTCACTGAAACAGAACTTCAAAAAGTTTGCAAACTAATCTTTTCACTTTTTATTTGCACTAATAAGTTATAGCATTCCTGGCACAATCATTCATAGATTAGGTTGGTGCTGTTGAGTTCATTTAATTTATAATGTTACATAGACTTATATAAACAAGGGGATAGGGTTTTGTGAACAGATATTTGCCAAGCTATAATCTGATTTGTATTTTAAACAGATTAATAATTTAGAACATTCTAATGATGAGTGTAAAAAAGTATAAATCAGATAATTCCTAAATCTGACAGCTTGAAAAGTTAATAAATTATCAGAGAACAAATCCACTGCATGGTCTTCAAATAATATCCATAAAGCTGCCATATGGCATTCTTAGGAAGCAGACAAAATGTATTGATGTTGCATTATCCTAATAAAATCAACTAACTGGAAAACATATGTTCAAATATAGCAATTTTTGCATACAATGTTTATTGTTTTTTATATTGTTTTGTTTTAGTATATAAACTACTTTAGGTAGCAATAACTGTATTAGTAACTTAATTGGAAGGGGAATGGATGAGAAAGCCCTCTAGGGGAAGTAAGAATGCATTATATTATGTTCACTTCAAAGCCCTATAATATGTCACTAGAAAACATACAAAATGTGTCACTAATATTATTACTCAACATAGTAAACACAAGCATTAGACTCACTGAATAAAGTGTATACATCAAACCATAACACTTTGGATACCAATAATGGAAAGGAACTATTGCCATAATGTTAATCCAATGAATTACCTATTTCCAGTACAGTACAAATAATAGCTGGATCTTTATAATGAAAAAACTTTGCTCTCTAATTTAGTTCCCATCAAATTAAAGGCACTTCTATTTCAATCAAAGTAAATATATATATATATATATTTGAAGAAGTTTTTGGTCTGAACTTCTCCAAGACATATAATCTGTACTGTAATCGCCCCAGATAGTTCCTTAGTAATTTGGAACATTTTAGCCTGAATCTGCTGGTATCAGAGGAACTGTCCAATCCACATACATTTCAGGGACAAGGAAATCAATGGTGGCTTTGAAAATTACAAATCTGCTGCCTAATGATCTGTGTACAGAATCAGTAAGACATAAACACATCTGGTCAGCTCAATAGGTATCTCATATATGTAGCCACAAGCAACAGAGATTGATTGAATGGCAAAAAGACAAGATTGGCAACTCTGATCCAACTAAAAAAACTCAATGCTAATTAAAAAATATATATTATTATAGCAAAATAAGTATTAAAATAATACATACAACATGACCAAGCATAAAATCAACACTAAACAGCTCATTAATACATTCTTCACAAATAAAAGCAACCTTTAAATATACTATATTTTCATTTTTTTTTATTTCACTGATATATTCATTATACAAATATATATATATATATATATATATATATATATATATATATATATATATATATATATATATATATATTTATATATATATATATATATATATAATATTAATATATACAAGTATATACAGATCATACTACATATAGTATAGTATATACTAGTTATAGACAGAAAGTCAAACACTTAGCAAGCATTTTCTATCACTTTCTATTTGACAATTTAGCATAAAAACTAATCCCACTAATTATTAATATTTCTACATAAACATTACAAAGTCAAGCAATACATCACTAACATATTACATTAATGGCATGATTATAAACAAAACTACATGGCTTCCCTTTGAGTCGCTCTCCTTTTCTTGACTTTAATGAAGAAGCTCCAACAAGTGCAGAGAAGCTTGGAGTTGGGTTGAGGTTCCTCACTAATTTATTCCTCGCTCTTTATTGGAATTTACTTTAAAGTTTGAGCCAATACCAGGACC
Source organism: Discoglossus pictus (assembly GCA_027410445.1). Classification (NCBI taxonomy): domain Eukaryota; kingdom Metazoa; phylum Chordata; class Amphibia; order Anura; family Alytidae; genus Discoglossus; species Discoglossus pictus. The sequence continues at coordinate 19,865,094 of CM050166.1, read as the reverse complement.
CCAACAGGGGACCCCAGCTCGTACTTACCTATAGTAGTGATGACTGTGATTGCAAAGTAAAAAGAGCCAGCAAATTTCCACTGGACCCCAGCCCTGTGGGGCTCGGACTGCATGATGACCAGCTCCAGCTGCCTGTAGTCCTCGCTGCTGATGTTGTACTTCCCCTTGAGCCGGATCTCCTCGGCTTTGAGCTTCTCTTCCTCCCGCATCTCGTAGTCGGACTCCAGGGCATCAAACACAGCGGCCCCGACCAGCAGATAAGTGAACGTGCAGATGATGAGGGACAAGGTCCGCACGTTCTGCCGCTTCATGGCCGCCAGCAACCGGCTAGTGAGGGGATCATGTCCCCCCGTCCTGTCTGAGAGGGCGCAGCAGCCGCTGGGAAGTTGCAGACAGCAATGGCTGGGCTGGGCACCTGGGGAATGGGAGTGGAGGGGGTGTCTGTGATGGATGCAGGGCTGGTCCCCTCTCCCCACTCCCTGCTCGTGTTCCTGGGATGTAGACAAGCACAACAGGCTGCTGGACCTCCTGGACCAGGTGCCCTGCAGCCTGGACACTCTGCGCAGGACTTGCCCAAACCAAGCAGCCCCAGTGCGCAGTGCCATCAACAACTGCCTCTTCCTGGCTGCACCTTCCCTTCCTGGCTAGATCCTACTGGGCTTCTTCTTGGATTCAGCAGCTGGAGAGTAACAGGCTGGAGTGCTGCCCTACCCCTGTCACCTTAGGGTGCTATGGTGGATTTAGCCGGAGTGCTGCCCTACCACTTTCACCTTAGGGTGCTATGGCGTATCCAGCAGGAGTGCTGCCCTACCACTGTCACCTTAGGGTGCTATGGTGAATTTAGCAGGAGTGCTGCCCTACCACTGTCACCTTAGGGTGCTATGGCGTATCCAGCAGGAGTGCTGCCCTACCACTGTCACCTTAGGGTGCTATGGTGAATTTAGCAGGAGTGCTGCCCTACCCCTGTCACCTTAGGGTGCTATAGGGAATCCAGCTAGAGTCCTGCCTTAACCCTGTCACCTTAGGGTGCTATGGTGTATCCAGCTGGAGTGCTGCCTTAACCCTGTCACCTTAGGGTGCTATGGTGTATCTAGCAGGAGTGCTGCCCAACCACTGTCACCTTAGGGTGCTATGGAGAATCCAGGAAGAGTACAGCTCTACCCACTTTATTGTAGGGTGGTATGGTGAAGGAGTGATATCTTACCCCTGACCTTAGGCTGCTATGGACAATCCAGGGGTGCTAATCTACCTCCTTTACTATGGAGAATCCCTACCAGACACTTCTAAGGTGGGTTGGAGATATAATTCCTGGCACCAGCTTGTATTTCTCCTGTTGTATAAGTTTTGATTTAAATCTGTTGAAGACTCTTCAGGACTGGAGGTAACTCAGACTGGACATATGACGAAGGATGGTGAGTAAACAGAAAGTTATATGACTAGGTTTCTTCCTTTTGCCCATAAAATACTGATTAAGAGGCTGTCAGCCAAAAACATCTCAGTTGATGTATTTGGGGGCTGACAGATCATCTCAGCACTCCCAGGAGACATTTATTTCAGCAGAAACTTATTAAGACCAAGTACAATATAAACGTCTGTGTCCAAGCTTCCATCAAGACTTGTCCAAAAGTGCACAATTTACTAGCAGGCTAGCTTCTTCATTACAGTTATATGTTACAAGAAATTAATGTTGAGGCATCACTGATATAAGATTGATACTGGTAAGTTATTCCAAGATTATATCCCCTTTCTTGAAGATATGGTCACAGGATTAAACACAATAAGATGTATGCATGGGTACCAAACAAGCTGAGATGCTAGACAAGGAGTTTCAGTTAGCAGACAAGTGAAAGCTTCAGAAATCATCTGCTGGTTTGTAAGAAATCTGCAGCTTCAAAGCAAATCTCCAGATGAATTGATGGTGGCATTAAGTTATATTGGGAAAAAGCCAAAACACAGAAAATATGTCTTTTTGCCCTCCAGCATGCATCAGATACAGGGATGCAGTATTCCTGGGCTGGGTGCATTAATAAGAAAAATGCTTATTCTGAGATGATGTAACACAGGGTGGTGTGGGGGCAGCCTGGTCATCTGTCCAGTAATAACCAGAGATCACATGGAGCTTGCCCCCAAAATGCAGCTGAATGTGAATTCAAACAGGAGCATTAATTCAAATCCTCTTCCTCCAAGAGTACTTGAGATGTGTGAGCTGCAGAAGGGTGTATACACAGAGTTCCTGAGGACCATATCAAGCAGATCTTCTTTACAGCAGTTACTGGAATATACATGGCGTCCATCAAACAGGATCCTGTCTGCTGCTTCTTTCCATACAATCTTCCCTTTCCTTTTGTTCTTTCTCTCCGATCATAACCCTACAACTCTCAGCTACCTTCTGTCTCTCTCTCTCCCTCTCTCTCTTCCCTCCCCCTCTCACTCTTCCAGACCACTCCCCTAGAATGTATTAATTCTTCAGGGAATCACTGTGCAAGCACCACGTGGTGCTGTGCTTGAAGGCTGGGGTGGGGGTATCATTGGCATTAATAATAATCAGGAGAGGGGGAGATCAGCAATGTCATATATCCCTTAACATGTCCACACAGCCCCAGGAAAAAAAGAAGATGCAACATAAAGTAGGACAGAGGAGGTTGTGACTTTGCAATCTGTGGGAGATTATCTGCATCTGCTGCCTGGAATGCCAGGGTGGGGGCAGCTGTTGTGGTATAGCCTGGTGCACTGCAATAGTTATGTTATATAGTCATGTTATATAGTCATGTTACACTGCTGCCCTGTACAGTCTGGGAATATTAAGTAACATTGTAATAAAGCACATGGATAAACTCTGACATTATGGCTGTAAACTATGGATGTGGCTAGTATAAAAATCTATCTATCTATCTATCTATCTATCTATCTATCTATCTATCTATCTATATGCATACCTATGTAAATGCGTGTATATATATATATATATATATATATATATATATAGTTGTATTATATCTATCTATCTATCTATTGGGACCTATTATAGATAGAAATACTATTGTAATATATAATATATTTTTTACTGGACAGTGTATTTAAGTAGATGATCTCTGGGGAGATGTCTCGTCCCTTTATAAAGTCCTAAGTGATCCTGACATCTGAATAGATTGATTTAGAAATCACACATTAGAGATACATAGATAGACAGGCAACAGGTAGACAGACAGATAGATAGATAGATAGATAGATAGATAGATAGATAGAGACATATAGATAGATAGATAGATAGATAGATAGATAGACAGACAGACAAAGGCAACTGGTAGATAGATAGATAGATAGATAGATAGATAGATAGATAGATAGATAGATAGATAGATAGATAGATAGACAGGCAACAGGTAGGTAGATAGATAGATAGATAGATAGATAGACAGGGAACAGGTAGATAGATAGATAGATAGATAGATAGATAGATAGATAGATATATAGATAGATAGATAGATAGATAGGCAACAGGTAGATAGATAGATAGATAGATAGATAGACAGGCAACAGGTAGATAGATAGATAGATAGATAGACAGGCAACAGGTCGATAGATAGATAGATAGATAGATAGACAGGCAACAGGTCGATAGATAGATAGATAGATAGATAGATAGATAGCTCATGTGTGTCTCAGTGTAGAGAGGGACAGGTGTGTGTTCATATATAGATATAGAGAAAGAGACCTGATTGTAACACATATTCCACATGTGTTCAAACTACTATATATAACCACTGTATAATTAACACTTAAAGCCATGCAAGAAAATAAATTATGAAAATTAAAACACTGTAATTTAATTAACCTTAAAAATCCCTCAGTACTGACACCCAGACAGTGACATTATGGAGACATTACATATTCCCACTCCCTGACTGGCTCCTGATGATAATAATCTGTAACATTTACATCAATTCTGCATTTAAACAAATGTAACATTGTAACTAAAAGGTGTAGCACCAGATAAACTGTAGCCTGTGGCAAGTAATATGTGCAATATATAGAAATATAAAATATTTGCAAGTCACAATGTATACAAATAAAAATAATATATACCTCTAGCAAACACACAGGTATTAAACTCTAAAGCATTGATACTTTTATGGTTATAACTTAATATCTGTCAAGTTGTTAAAAATAGAAGTGACAGAAGAAGTTTAAACAGATACATTCTTGCATGTTTTCTGCAACATACATTTTTAACTAGGAAAACCTATTCTGAGACTTCTCTCTTGTCTCCAAGGAGATTGTGGGAAAAGGCGGTGAATAAGCTGCAGTCTATATCTTCCTATGACGACTCCTCCTCCGCTAGAAATAGAATAGACATAGTGTTTTACAGAGCTATAGTAGCACTTATACACCATTAAGTAAATGTATTTAACCTCTTCATTTCCAGGCAGCGCTGTCACTGTTCAAATAGACATATAACTTTTATTATCACAGTAACTAGGTTTAAATATATTGATCTGACACTTTATTTAATACATTAATTGCAAAATTGAAAAAAAAAAAAAAAAAAAAAAAAAAATATATATATATATATATATATATATATATATATATATATCCCTTTCAATATCCCTTTCAATATCTGATACCCCTAGATTTGGGGTTTACACTTATTTGTATTAGATCTTATCTGCCATTTAGATGCCCATTCCTCTAATTTATGCAAATCCCTTTGGAGGGAAAGTACATCATTATCTAATTTAATTACCTTGCATAACTTTTTGTCATCAGCAAAAATGGAGACATCACACTCCAATATCACTTCCAAGTCATTAATAAATATGTTAATAAGTAGTTGACCTAATACTGAACCCTGAGGAACCCCACTTAACACATTAGTCCAATCCGAGTATGTTCCATTCACCACAACCCTTTGCTTCCTGTCTTTTAGCCAGCTCTCGGTCCATGAGCAGATATTTACTGCAATTCCTGTATCTCTTAGTTTGCTCAATAGTCTCTTATGTGGCACTGTATCAAAAGCCTTTGCAAAATCCAAATAGACTACATCCACTGAATTGCCTTGATCTAGGTTCCTACTAACCTCCTCATAGAAACTAATTTGATTTGTTTGACATGACCTATCCCTCATAAATATGTTGGCTCCTACTTATAATGTTGTTTGAATAGACATATTATTGTATATTATCCCTTATTAACCCTTCTAAAATCTTCCCCACTACCGAAGTGAGCCTTACTGGTCTATAATTCCCTGTATTTGCTCTTGCTCCCTTTTTAAATATAGGTATCACATCTGCTTTTCTCCAGTCATCTGGTAGAGACCCTGTATTATGTGTGAATCTTGAAAAATTAAATATAATGGTTTGGCTATTACAGAGCCCAGTTCCCACAGTACCCTTGGATGTATTCCATCAGGACCTTGGGCTTTATTAACATTTATTGTTTCCAACCCCTTTTGGATTTCTTCCTGAGTTAACCAGTTATTTGGTGAAGGTAGTGTAGCCCCATTATGTTGCAGTGTAGCAACCAATGGTACCTCCCTTGTGTATACCGAAGAAAAGAACCTATTTAGCTCATCTGCCTCTTCCTGGTCATTAATTATGAGACATTGTAATGTTCCTATAGCTTCCTTCCTAGCCTTCTTCCCATTAATATATTTAAAACATATTTTAGGGTTACTCTCCTTTGCAACTAACTTTTCATTTTCTATTTTAGCCAGTCTAATAGCGCTTTTGCTGCCTTGTTGATTTCCTTGTATTTTCGTAAAGCAGTCTCTGTCCCCTCTTGTTTGTATAATTTAAATGCCTGTTTATTACTCCCTATCTTGATCTTTAAATCATTGTTAAGCCACATGGGTTGTGATTTACTCCTTTTACTTTTATTCCCACACGGTATATGCTGATGTGTATGTATATTTAGTAGGGATTTGAACGTTGTCAATTTATGTTCAGTGTTTTTACCTATCAGTTCTCTGTCTCAGTCTATACTTTGTATTGCTGCCCTTAGACCGTTAAAATCTGCCCTTTTAAAATTAAGAGTTTTTGTTGGCCCCTTAAAAATATGTTTTTTAATTCAATCTCAAATGAGACTGTGTTGTGATCACTGTTTCCCAAAAGTTGCCCTATTCCAACATTTGATACTATATCAATATTATTTGTGATAACTAAATCCAAGATAGCCTAAGTTCTAGTAGGTTCTTGTATAACCTGGGCCAGATAATGATCCCTGAGTGTACTCAAGAACCTGCTCCCCTTAGCTGAACTGCTGGTCTAATTTATCCAGTTTATTTCAGGGTAATTAAAGTCTCCCATTATCAGAACTTGCCCGTGCTTAGCTGCATTTCCAATCTGTAACAATAATTGTATTTCCTCACTTTCAGCTATATTTGGGGGTTTATAGCATACTCCTACTAATATTCTTTTGGAATTTGCTGCTCCGCTATTTAACTCTACCCACAAACATTCAACTTTGTCACTAGGTCCACCATAAATATCTGCTCTGACTATAGCCTTAAATTCAGGTTTAACATACAGACAAATCCCTCCTCCTCTTTTACCATTGCCTCTATCTTCCCTAAATAGATTAACAGTCCATTCATGAGATTCATCCCACCACATTTCAGTAATGCCTATTAGATCCCATTTTTCATTAACTGCTAATAATTCTAACTCTCCCATTTTACCTGGTGAGCTTCTGGCATTAGCGAGCATACACTTTGTTATGAGTCTGTAGTTCTGAAGTGCCTGCCACTGTACTTGAGTTACTTAGTACTACCTCCGTTGATGGGGGTTATTGACTATACTAACCCCCATCTCCTCCCCTATGAGTTGTTAATTCATCCCTTATACCCTCTACACTTTCTACCCCATTACTTTTATCTCGTCCCTTCCTCCACCTACTAGTTTAAAACCTCCCCCAACCATTCTACCATCCTATCCCCTAGCAGAAAAGCTCCCTAATCATTGCAATCCATCCCTACTGTAGAGATTGTACCCAGGTGAGAAGCCAGCCCATTGCTCTAAAAACCCAACCCCCTCCTTAGTGCACCACATCTTTAGCCACGCATTAACCTCCCTAATTTCCTTCTGCCTCCCCGGGCTAGCACGTGGCACTGGTAGTATCTCAGAAAATACTACCTTGGAGGTCCTTGCCTTTAGCTTATTACCTAGTTCTATAAAATCATTCTTTGGGATTCTCCATCTTCCACTAACTTTGTCATTGGTACCAATATGTACCAAGACTGCTGGTTCATTTCCAGCCCCTCCCAATAATTTGTCTACCTAATCCACAACATGATGAACCCGAGCACCCGGGAGACAGCAAACTGTTCGATTGCTGGTATCTGGGTGACAAATCACCCTGTCTACCTTCCTAATAACACATCAGAACCTGTCTCTTGCTCTGCCTATTCTACCCTCCCTCTCCTCCAGTAGATCTGTTTTCCCGGCTGTTAGATGGAACAGCTTTATCTGTCATTGCCATTCCTGAATGGACATCCCCAACAGTTTCACTCAATCTGGCAAATCTGTTGGTGTTTGCCAACTCAGGACTGGCCTGCCTCCTCCTGTTCCCCCTGTTTCCCCTTATAACTGTAACCCAGCTACCTCCCTCGACATCCTCACTAGCACCACCTCCACCCTCCATGTTAGCCCCAGCTAAACTGTGCTCCATGAGCACCTCCTCCCTTTCCAGTATATCAATATCAGTAAGTGCTGCAATTCTCCTCTCCAGTTCTCCAATTTGAGTTTCAAGATAGGCAACATGCTCACACCTGCCATGGAGTTATGGATCCTGGATGATCTGTTCCAGTAGTGCATACATATGACAGGATGTACACTGAGTGAGGTTTCCACTGGACTGACATATAATTACAGTGTGGGGGGATGTATAAAGCACTACAATGTGCTCCCCCCTTTTATTTAAACTCCTAAACTTATACTAGACTTTGCACCTTCCCCTGTTTATATTATGTTCTTACTACTCACCTGCCCACTACTCACTGCACAAGTACACAACACACTTACTGTTCAGGAAAATTACAGAACAGATGCAAGCAGACCACAAAAAGTCACACACTGATATAGCTTTACACAGGGGAACCCCCCCCCCCCCTCTCAGCTGCCCACTAATCACTGCACAAGTACACACACTTACTGTTCAGGAGAAATTTATAATTTGTGTTGGCCAATAAGAGACAGCTATAACTTTGTTGCAATGCCTGGGTATCAGTCTCTGCAACAAAGCATCATGGGATGAGTAGTCTTTTTTCCTCCACAAGGAAGCATCTTCAGGCTTTGCTGCTCTGGACTGTGCTGTGGTTGACTTGAAGGTTACTATAGGGTTCAAAAAACATACTTAAATGCAGTTTTTCTATTGGTTAGTACCATGTGTCTATGTAGGCACCTCTGCGGGTCTGGAAACCAAATACTTTTTTTTAAATAAAAATAAATCTGAGTGTATAGAATGACTCCAAGTAACATGTCTGATATAAGCAGGAGGTGTTAGATTAGAGATAGTTACAAAAAAACTAAGAAACTTAGATATACTGTACCTTCAAGAACCAGTTTATTGTATATATATATTTTTTTAAATAACTAGCAAATGTTTTACAAAAGAAAAATAGTACATTTGAGTTCAGATGCATTCATTACCCACACATTTCTATATACCTTTAAATGATGTTGTGGTTAATAGAAAGCAAAACAAATACCTAAATAAACAAACAAAAACCTTATATATTGAATATTTTATGTATAATTTTTTTTGCTGTGTAGTGCTATTTAGATTTTTTTCCCTATAGTTGCCTTTGTAGGTTGGTTGTGTCTTTGTAAACTTCCTTTTAGTTCTGCCGACAGCACTGACAGATGCAACTGATACAGTTCCAATGTGAATATCTATATTTCTTATATATTCATAGGGATGTTTATTATGTATATTATTTTATTAAGACATGCTATAAGACCTGTTTTTATTGTGCAAAATCAAACAAAAAGTTCCTGTGTGGTTTTGCCCACTGCAGCATACACAGACACAGACTCTGTAGGGCTGAATGTGCAGGGTAGACCATGTCTCAGCAGCATGTTGCAGAATATTGCTGATAGACAATCACAATTACTGTGTGGTGAAGGGGGAGAGTGAGGGAGGGAGAGAGGAGAGAGAAGGAGGGAAGGAGAGAAGAAGAGAGACGAAAGGAGGGAGAGAGAGAGAGCAGGAGATGGCTGAATGTGCAGTGTAGACCATGTCTCAACAGCACATTGCAGAATGTTGCTGAGAGACAATCACAATAATTGCGCTGCAAATGAGGAGAGGGAGGGAGAGAGAAAGGAGAGGGAGGGAGGAGAGAGAAGGAGGGAATGAGAGAAGGAGATGGAGGGAGTGAGAAGGAGGGAAGGAGAGAGAAGGAAGGAGGGGGAGAGAGTGAGAAGGAGAGGGAGAGAGAGAAGGAGAGGGAGAGAGAGAGAGAAGGAGAGGGGCGCATTGCGCGGTGAAGGGAGAGGGAGGGAAAGAGAGGGATGGAAGAGGGAAGGACATAGAGTAAGAGAGAAGGAGGGAAGGAGAGAGAAGGAGGGAAGGAGAGAGAAGGAAGGAGGGGGAGAGAGAGTGAGACGGAAAGGGAGGGAGAGAGAGAGGGAAGAAGGAAGGGAGGGATAGATAGAAGGAGGGAGGGAGAGAGAGAAGGAAGGAAGGAGAGAGGGCGAAGAGAGAGAGGGAGGGGTTCAGAGAGGGAGTGGGTGCAGAGAGAGGGGGCGAACAAAGAGACATAAGACACACATTTTTCTAATATTATGCTGTCATTTTTGACGGGCAAGTGACAAGTATATGTACATGGACTTTTATTATTAACATTTCTGTTATGATATTTTAGGAGATAGACTCTTTTCTTTAAAGCTTAAAATGTGTTTATACTTATCCACATTTCTACCACCTCTGTTTATGGCCATAGCTACCCTATGAAAACACTTAATGTAAACCCTAAACTCTCATGTGGTCTTTTTACAGAAGCCTACCCACTGACTCACTTGAACCAACCCCCTCCCTGCTCCTCTTCCGCCTGCCCCTGGTTATTCTTAATTTATTGAGTCACTCAAATATCTTACAGCTGATCAATTAGCAACACCTGCTAACTATTCCTAATTAATCATTTTCACAATGTTTCCTCCTGCCTTCTCCTTCCTCTCATGTCTCCAACATAACCATCTCTATGCCCCCATGAGCTACTCTCCTTCATTATCTTCTCCCTCTTCTAAATGTCACAAGCAGAATCACTTCAGCAAGTCCCATTCCCATCTCCTTTCTCTCTCTCTCTCTCTGCTTCTTCTACTGGCCTCTGTAGATATCTCTCCTAACCCAAGCCCCTCACCTGACATTCGGCACCCCGACTTTTTGGTGCATGAGACTTGCACGACGTCATGTGCGCGCCAACAAATGAGCGCACCGACACCAGAGGGTGAGTACCGGGGAGGGTGAATACTTGAAGCTGGGGAGAAGGTGAGTACTGGGAAAGACAGGGTGAGTACTAAGGATGGTGAATACTGGGGAAGAGAGGGTGGGGTGAATACTGGGGGGGCTAGTAATTGGGGAGAGGGTGATTATTGCCTGGAGAATGAGGGTGAGTAGTGGGGATGAGAGGGTGAGTGCAGAGTACTGTACTGCCTCGCTGGTGTGGGTGTGCACATTTGACAGGCATTTTTCGGCCTGCACATGATGGCGCGCTTGTCTCCTTCACCCAAAAGACGTGCTACCCTGACATTCCCATCTGCAGGTTATATTATCTGACCAATTGGGGCAGATACAATATTACATACTAGAGCTATTCACCTCAAATTTCTATTAGATCTCTCCTCTCTCCTACTAAATGATAAACCTTTCTAACTTTGCACACCTTCACCTTCAACTTCCTTCCTGTCTCTAGATTTTACTTATCTGTTATATTTCCCCAGATTTCTGCCTCTTCCATTTCCTTTAGATTGTAAGTAGCGAGTTTCCTGTCTTGTAGGGTGCTACAAAGATTCTAAGCTCAAAATAGAGCGATCCATTTTTTGCAGTTTGTTAAAATTGTATTCTTCCTTTTTCTTATCTCCTGTGCAGCGCTACTGAAAATGTTGGTGCATTACAAATACAAAGTTTACAATAATGCTAAGTTTATAATAATAATAATAATATAGTATATATAAATATATAAATATATATGTGTGTGTGTATGCTTGAAGCTGTGTTATACAACGAGCAAAAGGAGTCATGTACATAGTGGTTTTGTATTTCTAGAGTGAGAGTACATTGTGTTCTCATTTGCATGTCCCCACCCAGTGTTCCATAGTGCAGTGCTATGACTGCATTTCTAGGAAACCTGAGCAGAAAATAAGTTTAATAACTTATTTTTTACACATTCAAATAAAATTACAAATGTACAATTCATTTTTATATATATATATATATATATATATATATATATACTAGCGAAGTGCCCGTCAAAAAATTACGGCAATGAAATTGTAAGTGAGCTAATGGTGTTTGGTGTATATAATAATAAAATAAATAATAGATTAATAAAGTAATATACTTTACCTATTTTGAAGTAATATATGCAGGAAGCATTCTGTTTTGAGCTGGCAATCATTTTTGATGTTGCCGCAGCATTAGTGGTGTGGAGCTGCTGTGTAAGCGTGATGAATGTGTGGCGTGTAATAGTGTGCATGCGCGAGACAAATCCGTTAGCGTAGCTGTGTACTTCCGCATTGTATAAGCTACTGTTCTAAAATGGCGGCTAATGTGTGGTATGCGGCTGTGGCTGATTTAACGTCCTTCGTTTTCTATGTCATGCAAGTTTTTCAGGAATACCTGTAGCTGTTTGGTGGTGTTTTGCGTGTTTATGGTGGTGTTTTGTGTGTTTAGGGTCCTTTAGCCTCGTTTTCGTTTTGTTCGGCGGCCATTTTTTCTCTCGCTTAGGTAATTTTCGGGTCTCTAAACTCCGAAATTTGTGCTTAAATCGAGGTGTAACTTCACTTGCAGAGGTCCTGGGTGCCCCCCCCCCCCCCTTGCTGTGAGTAAGCATTTTATGTGTTTGTTGTTATACTTTCAAACTTTATTATCTGCTGAGCAGTCCCAAGGTTTATTGGCACCAAGACCTAATATGCCTTTGGCTCTTACCCCATGCTAAAAAAGCAAGAATTTAATATCTACAGTATATGAATTTTTATATTTACTTAAGTGACATTAATGAAAAAATTAAATATGTCTCTAAATCATTTATTTTCATTTGCTTAGTGTTCATTATATGGAAAAGACAAAGGCCTTAATGAAAGTATCCAAAATAAAGATCAATGATCATAAAGTGCAGTAGTATTTAGGTAAATTATAAAATATAAAATACCATTATTATAATTATTATTATTGTAACTATTATTCATATTTATAACAATAATCACATATATAGTTGTCATAACTGCAGGTTGTCAAAAGTTGTTGCTAACGCTGCGGCCCACCGAAGCCGAAGGCACTCCTTGCCAGCAACTGCGGACCTCGCAACATTTACAGACTTACGACAAATAAATACGAGACACGGGACTTAGAAAAAAAACATTACAACCTCTCAAAAATACAACTTTAACGGCCGACCCGCGCAAACCTCAAAACATTCAAAACATAATAAATACACACAACAAACACATAAAAAGCTTACCCACACCAAGATGGAGCACCCATGACCTCTGCAAGTGAAGTTACACCTCCATTTAAGTCCAAATTCCAGAGTTTAGACACCCGAAAATCACCTAAGCGAGAGAAAAAATGTCAGCCGAAAAAAACTAAAACGAGGCTACAGGAACCTAAACACGCAAAACACCACCAAACACATACGGATTTTCCGAAAAAGCAGGACGAGGTCCAAGAACAAGGACGCAAAATCACCAAAGGCCGCGTACCACACATTAGGCGCCATTTTACAACACCAACTTACATAATGCGGAAGTACCCAGCTACCCTAACAGCTTCCACTCGCGCACGCAGCCTATTTACACTACACACTGCACACATTGCTGACACTTACACACCAATTACGACACTCGCTACATTTTACGAGCAACGCAAACAACATACGACACACGTTAACACACATTACCGCCTTGCAACACTCGGACGCAACTCGCGAACATTACAAAATTCAAAACACAATACATACACACAGCACATACATAAAAAGCTTACCTACAGCAAGAGGTAGCATCCAGGACCTCAAAAATGCAACTTACACCTTCATTTCACTCAAAATAAAAGAGTTTAGACACTAAAAAATTTGCTACTAAAACGAGGCTAGACACGCAAACACCATACGAAACACGTTAGAAGACATTACGACCTCGCAAACATCGGACGCAACACGCCGACATACAAACATTTAAAACACAATAAATACACACAACACACACATAAAAAGCTTACCTACAGCAAGAGGAACCATCCAGCACCTCAAAAAAACAACTTACACCTTCATTTAAATTAAAATAACACACTTTAGACACTAATGAAATCGCTAAGCGACAGAAAAAATGGACGACGATCAAAACGAAAACGAGGCTACAGCACTCTCAACACGTAAAACACCACAACACACTCGCAAAACACCAAGAGAAACTCGCAAAACACCACGAAGCACCGACGGATAATCCGCAAAGACGCATACCACAGATAACCCGCCATTTTACGCCAATGCGGAAGTACACCACTACGCTAACAGTTTCGTCTCGCGCACGCATAGTATTACACTGCACACGTTCATCACGCTTACACAGCAGCTCCACACCACTAATGCTGCAGCAACATGAAAACAGATTGTCAGCTCTTCAACACAATGCTTCAAAATAGGTAAAGTAGATTCATTTATTAATGTATTATATATTTATTATTACACACCAAACACCATTAGCTCACTTACAATTTCATTGCCGTCATTTTTTGACGGGCAATTTGCTAGTCACATATATAGTCTTATGAATGTTAATGCTTTATAATGGGAAACATGTATTTAGAAACCATATAAATAAATCAACATTCATATGCAATTATTATTTACTGTGGGGTTGTATTTCTATTACTTTCTGCGGAGGATGTGTTGTAAACTAATGATCTTTCCATTAATCCCATTCCTGGGATTTTTAGCTGCCAATGCAGCATAAAGAAGTTTGCTCTGCATTCATAGGGCCTCATTCTATTAGCGGCCGCAGCCGTTGCGGGGCCGCAAGGACCGGCCGCAAGCTATTCTGCTATTCTATTCCCTTACGGCCGGGGATTCCGGCAGGCTTGCGGCCGGTGCCTTGCTATCTCTTGCGGCCGCTCGCGCCGGAGGAAAGCCTTTGATCTAAAACGGCCGCAAGAGATTTGCAATTCAATTGCTCCGGGAAACCTCTCTGCAAGGCTAAAAACGAGCCGCAGCTTACTTGCAGGAAAGAGGTCTTGCTAGCACCAATTAAGCACATAAAATAGCTCAAATAAAGCCATCCTGCACTTTGAGAAGACTATAAAGGGATTTTAGGTGTTAGAAAAAATAGCACATAATTATCCTGTACTCAAATCCGTAAAATATTTTATTTTTAATATCCGTAAAATATCCATGTAAAAAGTCCAGAGTGCTTGGAGCACCTCAGACACACCCACGCCGCAGCCGGAAAATAAACAGTTAATTTGAACTCGGGTTTGGGCAGATGTGCAAGCTTGAGAGTGGGTTACTTTTAATCCTCATGTCCCCCAATATGATCCCTGGCATTTACAGAGCTGTACAGTGCAGGCTTGAATTTATTTTTGTGTTTTTATATTTCACAGATTACGGCCGGTTCCAAGATATGCGGCCGGCCGTAAAAGGAGATCCTTGCGGGGCCGTATAATAGAATCGCGAGTTAACTGAACCCTCGCAAGGAATCGCAGCCTTACGGCCGATTTACGGCCGATAATAGAATGAGGCCCATAGTCTCCATCTGTCTATGGAAGTTGATCATTAGAAACCAAATGATAGATTATAGTGCAACATATTAACAAGGATAATACAATAAAGTGCTGTCATTTGTTTCTTACATTACAAAATAGTTTAACCATAATCAAGTGTAGTTCTTCAGAAGATTATATTTCACTGCATTGTTCATTTGTAGCCCATCACACGTGGCCTTTAGTGACATGTAACATTGTGACACTTAAATGGCCACTTAATTCAGCACAATTTGGACCACATGACTGTAATGATCCCCTAAAAGCATATGGAAATGATTTTGAAATTTTTTAAATACATGCATTTTTCACTGAGAAATCATATCAAATAATAACTGTGTTATTGCATTACTGTAGTCAACCAGGTTGCAGGGATGTGTCCCCATTCAAGTCAATGGTAAGACTGCTTATATTTCCATGATGAAGGAAACAGACCTTAGGTTAATGGGTTAATTATTTTATTTACTGTAGAAAATCATATTGCCTATGGAATTTGAGCAATGTAGTTAAGCTCAAGGGAATTATTGCTCCACTCTGGTCAGCTCCATGTATTAAGCAAACCCTTCACACATCTATCTTTGCAGAGCATGGAATGCTGGAATCACCTAAACATGTCAGTTATGGGTTAACTGGTCACTGCAATCCTGAGTCCAGGGAAAAGCTGATATCAATCACTATCTTCCCTATAAATAATCATCCTCATCATATGATCCTCGGCTATCTGTTATTACCCATTCCACAGCCAGTAGGCAGGATACACTTTGTATGTAAACAGACTTAAAACTTTAGATTTTTTCGCCGTTATTAGTTCAATTAAAAAATAGATAATTTTAATCTGGTTCTTTTTCACACCATGAAGAGCACTTACAGTGAGGTTAATGGCCCTTTAATGCTAGTTAGGCATACTAAGGTGTGACATTTGGATGTGTCAGTAAATCTGTCCTCTTAGACAACATGAAACCCTGGAAACTTTCCGAGAGGTCTTCAAAATGAACATGTTAGTTAGTATATCTGGCCCTTTGAATTGTGGCTATATAATGTAATAATCACACAGTGAGGATACGTACGTAGACATGATCCTATTGACTCTACCATGATAACTGTTCCATTGGGGATATTTTTGTTGCATTGCCGAAGATCAAAATACTTCTGATTTTACAGTTTTAGACATGTTTTGCTACCTGATTGCTCCGTGGCTTGTTGGCCTATATTCACCAAACTGTGTTGAGTTTGCATTAGAGTTGCAACCTCTGCCTTTGTTTTAGTGAAGCCTCCTAAATTATGTTCCACATTATCCTCTGAGAGCCGCTGCAAGCTATCATACAATTTTTACCTGTTTACCAACTGTGGCTCATGCAGCACATGAATACAAAGATTCTGAAGGGCAGTGTTTCAAATTAGCCAATCAGTGACCTCTCTCAAGCAGCATGTTGCAGAATAGCAGAATGCTGATACTGATTGGTTGCTATGAGCCACTGAACTACCTTTATTTAGAAGTATACTGTGTTCATGAGCTGCAGGAGGGAGAACAGTAAACAGATACACAGGGATATTATATACCTAGTAACATCCAGGAACCTTCCATATCCCTTTAAGACACCACTGTAGTCATATATCCTTGCAAACTTCACGTCGCAACCCAAAGAGCACGACACACACATTACGACACTCGCAAACAACATACGACACACGTTCACACACATTACGGCCTCGCAACACTCGGACGCAACTCGCGAACATTACAAAATTAAAAACACAATACATACACACACCACAGACATACAAACATTACCTACACCAAGAGGGAGCACCCAGGACCTCAAAAATGCAACTTACACCTTCATTTCACTCGAAATAAAAGAGTTTACACACTAAAAAATTTGCTAAGCGAGAAAAAAATGGCCGCCGAAAAAAACTAAAACGAGGCTACACACGCAAACACCATACGAAACACGTTACCAGACATTACGACCTCGCAAACCTCGGACGCAACACGCCGACATAGAAACATTTAAAACACAAGAAATACACACAACACACACATAAAAAGCTTACCTACAGCAAGAAGAACCATGCAGCACCTCAAAAAAACAAGTTACACCTTCATTTAAATAAAAAATAAAACACTTTAGACACTAATACCATCGCTAAGCGAGAGAAAAAATGGCCGCCAAAAAAAACGAAAACGAGGCTACAGCACTCTCAACACGTAAAACACCACAACACACTCGCAAAACACCACCCGAAACTCGAAAAACACCAAGATTAATCCGCAAAGACGCATAACACAGATAACCTGCCATTTTACGCCAATGCGGAAGTACACCACTACGCTAACGGTTTGGTCTCGCGCACGCACAGTATTACACTGCACACATTCAGCACGCTTACACAGCAGCTCCACACCACTAATGCTGCAGCAACCTCAAAACAGATTGCCAGCTCTTCAACACAATGCTTCAAAATAGGTAAAGTATATTAATTTATTAATTTATTATATATTTCATTATTAC
Organism: Discoglossus pictus; assembly: GCA_027410445.1. NCBI lineage: Eukaryota > Metazoa > Chordata > Amphibia > Anura > Alytidae > Discoglossus > Discoglossus pictus. The sequence goes on along the minus strand of CM050166.1, from coordinate 19,847,611 downwards.
ACACCAAACAGCATTAGCTACCTTACAATTTCATTGCCGTCATTTTTTGACGGACAATTCTCTAGTTCTTAATATTATTCAGTCGTGTATGACTCTCCCTGACCCCACGGACCGAAGCATGCCAGGCACAGTAGTTATGTCTCTGGTTGTGCTTATCCATAAGGTTTTCTTGGGAGGAATACTGAAGTGGGTTTCCAGTTCCTTCTCCAGTGGACTATGATTTGCCTGACCTCTCTGCTATGACCTGCCCATCTTGGGTGACCTTACATGGTATAGCTCACAACTTCTTTAAAGTACACAAGTCCCTCCTCCATGCCAAGGTAGAGATCCAGATGGGGATATTTGTAATTTGCATTTGCTGAGCATGCTTATTTGATGAAGTAAGAATTTGTGATTATGAAAGCTTGGCACCTCTCCAAAATGTAAAAGGACATAGAAGGGTCCTGAGTGTTACTAGGTATATAATATCTTGGTGTATCTATTTGCTTTTATTACTTTATTTTAATAAGAAGGGCTTATAAACTCTGTTTTTACTTCCTAAAATCAAACAAATAGTCCCTGGATGGGTCTGCCCTCTGCAGTATATGCAGACAAAGACTCTGTAGGGCTGTATGTGCTGCGTAGTGTCCTAGCCTACCACATCTGAGTGATGGTCACTGATTAGTTAGTATAAGACACAACACACCCAGTACTACATAGTCTGTGTCTTGATGAGCCGCAGAGGGCAGACCCATACAGGGACTATTTGTATGAGTTTATGCTGTAAAACTGAGCTTATAACCACTTCTTAATAAAATAAAGTACATAAAAGTAAATGGGTACACAGGGATATTCTAGTAATATCCAGGACCTTCCATATCCCTTTAATGAACACTGTGAAGGTCATTACTTAGGTTGGCCTTGTGGAATTAATCAACACTGTGATACATCATCTAACTTAGCACTGATATATATAATCCAGCGAATCCTGAGTCCTTATAGTTATGTGGAGCTTCTAAGTTTTGATAGGTTCTTAAGAAAACAAAAATTCCAAATGGTATTGCACTCTCTATGCTGCAACACAACATTTGTGGGACCTCTCTGCTTTGACCTACCCATCTTGGGTGACCCTACATGGTCTAGCTCACAGCTTCTTTGAGGTACACAAGCCCCTTCACTGAGACAAGGTAGCGATCCAGAAGGGGAAGACATATAAGTTGGAGAGTAGTGTATGAATCTTGATATATAGGACTCTCACCTGGAACAACCTCAGTAATGTATGAGGTATTTGATCAGCTCAATAGAATCATGAATCCTCTTCAGGAAAGGTGCGCAGAGTCTGTGGTGTTCACAGGAGGTTGTGTGGAATAAAATTCCTTGATAAGTATAAAAAGTATCCAATTATATATAATTTGGACTATGTTTTAGTGCTGAACACACGTCTTCAGTGGGTTACTAGATACTGAGGAAGCTGCAGAGATCAGTGAAACGCGTTTATCTGTCACCAAATACATTATCACTATAATTAGTAGTGACTCCTGAATGACATCATAGCTATGTCCCTACGCTGCAGAGAGGACGCGCCGGCAGGGGTGGGACTCCATTGCCCCATCTCTCCCTCCCCTGTCTCTCTTTGCCCCCCTCTCCCGCCCCAGTCTCTCTTTGCCCCTCTCTCCCTCCGCAGTCTCTCTTTGCCCCCTCTCTCCCTCCCCTGTGTTTCTTTGCCCCCTCTCTCCATCACCTGTGTCTATTTGCCCCCTCTCTCCCTCCCCTGTCTTTCTTTGCCCCCCTCTCCCTCCCCTGTCTCTTTCCTCCCCGCCTCTCACTTCCCTGTCTCTCTTTCCTCCCTGCCTCTCACTCCCCTGTCTCTCTTTCCTCCCTGCCTCTCCCTCCCCTGTCTCTCTTTCCCCTCCTCCCTCTCCTGCTCATCCATTCCACCCATCTCCCTCCCCTGTGTCTCTTCCCTTCCCTGCTCCTCCTTTCCACCCATTTCCTTCCCCTTCATCTCTTTGCCCCCTCTCTCCCTCCCCTGTCTCTCTTTGTCCCCTCTCTCCATCACCTGTCTCTCTTTGTCCCCTCTCTCCCTCCCCTGTCTCTCTTTACCCCCTCTCTCCCTCCCCTGTCTCTCTTTGTCCCTGTCTCTCTACCCTATGACTCTTCCCTCTCTCCCTCCCATATATCTCTACCACCTCTCCCTCCCCTGTGTCTGTTTGCCCTCCCCTGTGTCACTTCCCCCTCTCTCCCTCCATTGTGTCTCTCTCTTTGCCCCCTCTCTCCCTCCCCAGTTTCTCTTTGCCCCTCTCTCACTCCCAGACTGTCTTTGCCCCCAATCCCTCCCCTGTCTCTCTTTGCCACCTCTCTCCCTCCCCTATGTCTCTTTGCACCCTCTCTCCCTCCCCTGTCTCTCTTTGCCCCCTCTCTCCCTCCTCATGTCTCTCTTTGCCCACTCTCTCCCTCCTCCTGTCTCTCTTTGACCCCTCTCTCCCTCCCCTGTCTCTCTTTGCCCACTCTCTCCCTCCCCTGTCTCTCTTTGCCCCCTCTCTTCCTCTCCTGTCTCTCTTTGCCCCCTCTCTTCCTCCCCTGTCTCACTTTGCCCCCCTCTCACTACCCTGTCACTCTTTCCTCCCCGCCTCTCCCTCACCTGTCTCTCTTTCCTCCCTGCCTCTCCCTCCCCTGTCTCTCTTCCCCCTCTTCCTCCCATGTGTCTTCCCTCCTCCCCTGTGTCTCTTCCCCATCTCTCTCTCCCTTGTCTCTCTATCTTTGCCCCTTCTCTCCCTCCCTAGTCTCTCCCTTTGTCCTCTCTCTCCCTCCCCAGTTTCTATTTGCCCCTCTCTCCCTCCACAGTCTTTCTTTGCCCCCGTTCTCCCTCCTCAGTCTTTCTTTGCCCCCTCTCTCCCTCCCCAGTCTTTGCCCCCCTTTTCCCTCTCCAGTATTTCTTTGCCTCCTCTCTGCCTCCCTTGTCTCTCTTTGCCCCCTCTCCCTCCCATGTGTCTCTCCCACTCTCATTCCCCTGTATCTCTTCCCCCTTCCCTGTGTCTCTTTTCCCTCTCTCCTTCTCCAGTCTCTCCTTGATCCTCTCTTCCTCCCCAGTCTGTCTTTGACCCCTCTCTCCCTCCCCTGTCTCTCTTTGACCCCTATCTCCCTCCCCTGTCTCTTTTTGCTGCCTCTCTCCTTCCCCTGTCTCCCTTGGCCCCCTCTCTCCCTCCCCCTTTCTCTCGTTGCCCCCTCTCTCCCTCCCCTTTCTCTCTTTGCCCCCTCTCTCCCTCCTCTATTTCCCTTTGTCCCCTCTCTCCCCTGTCTCTCTTTGCCCCCTCTCTCCCTCCCCTGTCTCTATTTTCCTCCTCTCTCCCTCCAGTGTCTGTCTCTTCCTCCCCGACTCTCCCTTCACTGTCTCTCTTTCCTCCCTGCCTCTCCCTCCCCTGTCTCTCTTACCTCCCCTGTGTCTCTTCTCTCTCCTCCCTCTCCTGCTCCTCCTTTCCACCCATTTCCCTCCCCTGTGTCTCTTCACCCTCCTCCCTCCCCTGCTCCTCCTTTCCACCCATCTCTCTCACCTGCATCTGCTTTCTACCCATCTCCCTCCCCTGCGCCTCCTTTCCACCCATCTCCCTCCCATGCTTCTCCTTTCTACCCATCTCCCTCCCCTGAATCTCATTTCTACCCATCTCCTTCCCTTACTTCTCCTTTCTACCCATCTCCCTCCCCTGCATCTCCTTTCCACCCATCTCCCTCCCCTGTGTCTTATACCTCCTTCTCTGTTCACCATACCTCCCCCCTTTGCACTGTACCTGCTGTGTCTCTTCCCCCTCTCCCTCCAATGTGTCTCACCCTCTCCCTCCCCTGTGTCTCTTCCCCCTCTCTCCCTTCCCAGTCTCTCTTTGCCCCCTCTCTCCCTCCCCTGTCTCTCTTTGCCACCGCTCTCCCTCCCTTGTCTTTCTTTGCCTCCTCTCTCTCTTCCCAGTCTCTCTTTGCTCCCTCTCTCCCTTCCCAGTCTCTATTTGCCCCCTCTCTCCCTCCCCTGACTCTCTTTGCCCCCCTCTCTCCCTCCCCTGACTCTCTTTGCACCCTCTCTCCCTCCCCTGTTTCTCTTTGCCCCCTCTCTCCTTCCCCTGTCTCTGTTTGCCCCCTCCCTGTCGCAGTTTTGTCCGCAAATGCGGCCCCTCGCAAAGCGGGGGTCGCCTTTGCAGAAGGTGGAGGCTCCAACGCTGTCTCGCAAAGTGACACTTCCCCCTCTCTCCCTCCATTGTGTCTCTCTCTTTGCCCCCTCTCTCCCTCCCCAGTCTCTCTTTGCCCCTCTCTCACTCCCCAGTCTGTCTTTGCCGGCTCTCCCTCCCCTGTCTCTCTTTGACACCTCTCTTCCTCCCCTATGTCTCTTTGCACCCTCTCTCCCTCCCCCTGTCTCTCTTTGCCCCCTCTCTCCCTCCTCCTGTCTCTCTTTGCCCACTCTCTCCCTCCTCCTGTCTCTCTTTGACCCCTCTCTCCCTCCCCTGTCTCTCTTTGCCCACTCTCTCCCTCCCCTGTCTCTCTTTGCCCCCACTCTTCCTCTCCTGTCTCTCTTTGCCCCCTCTCTTCCTCCACTGTCTCACTTTGCCCCCCTCTCACTCCCCTGTCACTCTTACCTCCCCGCCTCTCCCTCACCTGTCTCTCTTTCCTCCCTGCCTCTCCCTCCCCTGTCTCTCTTCCCCCTCTCCCTCCCATGTGTCTTCCCCCCTCCCCTGTGTCTCTTCCCCATCTCGCTCTCCCTTGTCTCTCTATCTTTGCCCCTTCTCTCCCTCCCCAGTCTCTCCCTTTGCCCTCTCTCTCCCTCCCCAGTTTCTATTTGCCCCTCTCTCCCTCCCCAGTCTTTCTTTGCTCCCTCTCTCCCTCCTCAGTCTTTCTTTGCCCCCTCTCTCCCTCCCCAGTCTTTTTTTGCCCCCCTTTTCCCTCTCCAGTATTTCTTTGCCTCCTCTCTCCCTCCCTTGTCTCTCTTTGCCCCCTCTCCCTCCCATGTGTCTCTCCCACTCTCATTCCCATGTATCTCTTCCCCCTTCCCTGTGTCTCTTTCCCCTCTCTCCCTCCCCAGTCTCTCTTTGACCCTCTCTTCCTCCCCAGTCTCTCTTTGACCCCTCTCTCCCTTCCCTGTCTCTCTTTGACCCCTATCTCCCTCCCCTGTCTCTCTTTGATGCCTCTCTCCTTCCCCTGTCTCCCTTGGCCCCCTCTCTCCCTCCCCCTTTCTCTCATTGCCCCCTCTCTCCCTCCCCTTTCTCTCTTTGCCCCCTCTCTCCCTCCCCTATTTCCCTTTGTCCCCTCTCTCCTCCTGTCTCTCTTTGTCCCCTCTCTACCTCCCCTGTCTCTCTTTGCCTCCTCTCTCCCTCCCGTGTCTGTCTCTTGCTCCACGACTCTCCCTTCCCTGTCTCTCTTTCCTCCCTGCCTCTCCCTCCCCTGTCTCTCTTACCTCCCCTGTGTCTCTTCTCTCTCCTCCCTCTCCTGCTCCTCCTTTCCACCCATTTCCCTCCCCTGTCTCTCTTACCTCCTGCCTCTCCCTCCCCTGTGTCTCTTCTCTCTCCTCCCTCCGCTGCTCCTCCTTTCCACCCATCTCACCTGCATCTCCTTTCTACCCATCTCCCTCCCCTGTGCCTCCTTTCTACCCATCTCCCTCCCATGCTTCTCCTTTCTACGCATCCCCCTCCCTTGCATCTCATTTCTACCCATTTCCTTCCCTTGCTTCTCCTTTCTACCCATCTCCCTCCCTTGTGTCTTATACCTCCTTCTCTGTTCACCATACCTCCCCCTTTGCACTGTACCTGCTGTGTCTCTTCCCCATCTCCCTCCCATGTGTCTACCCCCTCTCCCTGCCCTGTGTCCTTTCCTCCCTCCCATTTGTCTCTTCCACCATCCCCTATGTCTCTTCCCCCTCTCTCCCTTCACAGTCTCTCTTTGCCCCCTCTCTCTCTCCCCTGTCTCTCTTTGCCACCTCTCTCCCTCCCATGTCTTTCTTTGCCCCCTCTCTCCCTTCCCTGTCTCTCTTTGCCCCCTCTCTCCCTCCCCTGTCTCACTTTGCCACCTCTCTCCCTCCACTGTCTTTCTTTGCCCACTCTCTCCCTTCCCAGTCTCTCTTTGCCCCCTCTCTCCCTTCCCAGTCTTCCACCCTCCCCTGTGTCTCTTCCCCCTCTCTCCCTTCACAATCTCTCTTTACCCCCTCTCTCCCTCCCCTGACTCTCTTTGCCCCCTCTCTCCCTCCCCTGACTCTCTTTGCCACCTCTCTCCCTCCCGTCTCTCTTTGCCTCCTCTCTCCCTTCCCTGTCTCTCTTTGCCCCCTCTCTCCCTCCCCTGTCTCGCTTTGCCACATCTCTCCCTCCCATGTCTCTCTTTGCCCCCTCTCTCCCTTCCCAGTCTCTCTTTGCCCCCTCTCTCCCTTCCCAGTCTCTCTTTGCCCCCTCTCTCCCTTCCCAGTCTCTCTTTGCCCCCTCTCTCCCTCCCCTGACTCTCTTTGCCCCCCTCTCTCCATCCCCTGACTCTCTTTGCACCCTCTCTCCCTCCCCTGTTTCTCTTTGCCCCCACTCTCCTTCCCCTGTCTCTGTTTGCCCCCTCCCTGTCGCAGTTTTGTCCGCAAATGCGGCCCCTCGCAAAGCGGGGGCCGCATTTGCAGAAGGTGGAGGCTCCAACGCCGCCTCGCAAAGTGACACTTCCCCCTCTCTCCCTCCATTGCGTCTCTCTCTTTGCCCCCTCTCTCCCTCCCCAGTCTCTCTTTGCCCCTCTCTCACTCCCCAGTCTGTCTTTGCCGGCTCTCCCTCCCCTGTCTCTCTTTGCCACCTCTCTTCCTCCCCTATGTCTCTTTGCACCCTCTCTCCCTCCCCCTGTCTCTCTTTGCCCCCTCTCTCCCTCCTCCTGTCTCTCTTTGCCCACTCTCTCCCTCCTCCTGTCTCTCTTTGACCCCTCTCTCCCCCCCCTGTCTCTCTTTGCCCACTCTCTCCCTCCCCTGTCTCTCTTTGCCCCCACTCTTCCTCTCCTGTCTCTCTTTGCCCCCTCTCTTCCTCCACTGTCTCACTTTGCCCCCCTCTCACTCCCCTGTCACTCTTTCCTCCCCGCCTCTCCCTCACCTGTCTCTCTTTCCTCCCTGCCTCTCCCTCCCCTGTCTCTCTTCCCCCTCTCCCTCCCATGTGTCTTCCCCCCTCCCCTGTGTCTCTTCCCCATCTCTCTCTCCCTTGTCTCTCTATCTTTGCCCCTTCTCTCCCTCCCCAGTCTCTCCCTTTGCCCTCTCTCTCCCTCCCCAGTTTCTATTTGCCCCTCTCTCCCTCCCCAGTCTTTCTTTGCTCCCTCTCTCCCTCCTCAGTCTTTCTTTGCCCCCTCTCTCCCTCCCCAGTCTTTTTTTGCCCCCCTTTTCCCTCTCCAGTATTTCTTTGCCTCCTCTCTCCCTCCCTTGTCTCTCTTTGCCCCCTCTCCCTCCCATGTGTCTCTCCCACTCTCATTCCCCTGTATCTCTTCCCCCTTCCCTGTGTCTCTTTCCCCTCTCTCCCTCCCCAGTCTCTCTTTGACCCTCTCTTCCTCCCAGTCTCTCTTTGACCCCTCTCTCCCTTCCCTGTCTCTCTTTGACCCCTATCTCCCTCCCCTGTCTCTCTTTGATGCCTCTCTCCTTCCCCTGTCTCCCTTGGCCCCCTCTCTCCCTCCCCCTTTCTCTCGTTGCCCCCTCTCTCCCTCCCCTTTCTCTCTTTGCCCCCTCTCTCCCTCCCCTATTTCCCTTTGTCCCCTCTCTCCCCCTGTCTCTCTTTGTCCCCTCTCTACCTCCCCTGTCTCTCTTTGCCTCCTCTCTCCCTCCCGTGTCTGTCTCTTGCTCCACGACTCTCCCTTCCCTGTCTCTCTTTCCTCCCTGCCTCTCCCTCCCCTGTCTCTCTTACCTACCCTGGGTCTCTTCTCTCTCCTCCCTCTCCTGCTCCTCCTTTCCACCCATTTCCCTCCCCTGTCTCTCTTACCTCCTGCCTCTCCCTCCCCTGTGTCTCTTCTCTCTCCTCCCTCCGCTGCTCCTCCTTTCCACCCATCTCACCTGCATCTCCTTTCTACCCATCTCCCTCCCCTGTGCCTCCTTTCTACCCATCTCCCTCCCATGCTTCTCCTTTCTACGCATCCCCCTCCCTTGCATCTCATTTCTACCCATTTCCTTCCCTTGCTTCTCCTTTCTACCCATCTCCCTCCCTTGTGTCTTATACCTCCTTCTCTGTTCACCATACCTCCCCCTTTGCAGGGGCCTACGGCCTCTACCTCCCCCCCTTTGCACTGTACCTGCTGCGTCTCTTCCCCATCTCCCTCCCATGTGTCTACCCCCTCTCCCTGCCCTGTGTCCTTTCCTCCCTCCCATTTGTCTCTTCCCCCATCCCCTATGTCTCTTCCCCCTCTCTCCCTCCACAGTCTCTCTTTGCCCCCTCTCTCCCTCCCCTGACTCTCTTTGCCACCTCTCTCCCTCCCCTGTCTCTCTTTGCCCCCTCTCTCCCTTCCCTGTCTCTCTTTGCCCCCTCTCTCCCTCCCCTGTCTCGCTTTGCCACCTCTCTCCCTCCCATGTCTTTCTTTGCCCCCTCTCTCCCTTCCCAGTCTCTCTTTGCCCCCTCTCTCCCTTCCCAGTCTCTCTTTGCCACCTCTCTCCCTCCCCTAACTCTCTTTGCCCCCTCTCTCCCTTCCCTGTCTCTCTTTGCCCCCTCTCTCCCTCCCCTGTCTCGCTTTGCCACCTCTCTCCCTCCCATGTCTTTCTTTGCCCCCTCTCTCCCTTCCCAGTCTCTCTTTGCCCCCTCTCTCCCTTCCCAGTCTCTCTTTGCCCCCTCTCTCCCTACCCTGTCTCTCTTTGCCCCCTCCCTGTAACAGTTTTGTCCGCAAATCGAGGGGCCGCATTTGCAGAGGCGGAGGCTCCAACGCTGGCTGCAATGAGCCAAAGGCTCATTGCAGGCCGAAAAAGGAGACTCTCTCAAAGTGAGGGGCTGCATTTGCAAAGGTGGAAGCTCTACGGCCTCTACCTCCCCCCCTTTGCACTGTACCTGCTGCGTCTCTTCCCCATCTCCCTCCCATGTGTCTACCCCCTCTCCCTGCCCTGTGTCCTTTCCTCCCTCCCATTTGTCTCTTCCACCATCCCCTATGTCTCTTCCCCCTCTCTCCCTCCACAGTCTCTCTTTGCCCCCTCTCTCTCTCCCCTGTCTCTCTTTGCCACCTCTCTCCCTCCCATGTCTTTCTTTGCCCCCTCTCTCCCTTCCCTGTCTCTCTTTACCCCCTCTCTCCCTCCCCTGTCTCACTTTGCCACCTCTCTCCCTCCCCTGTCTTTCTTTGCCCCCTCTCTCCTTCCCCTGACTCTCTTTGCCCCCTCTCCAGCTCCCCTGTCTCTCTTTGCCCCCTCTCTCCCTCCCCTGTCTCTCTTTGCCCCCTCTTTGTCACAGTTTTGTCCTCAAATGCGGTCCCTCGCAAAGCGAGGGGCCGAATTTGCAGAGGTGGAGGCTCCAACGCCGTTTCTTCCCCCTCTCTCCCTCCACAGTCTCTCTTTGCCCCCTTTCTCCCTCCCCTGTCTCTCTTTGCCACCTCTCTCCCTCCCCTGTTTTTCTTTGCTCCCTCTCTCCCTTCCCAGTCTCTCTTTGCCCCCTCTCTCCCTTACCAGTCTCTCTTTGCCCCCTCTCTCCCTCCCCTGACTCTCTTTGCCCCCTCTCTCCCTCCCCTGTCTCTCTTTGCCCCCTCTCTCCCTCCCCTGTCTCTGTTTGCTCCCTCCCTGTCACAGTTTTGTCCGCAAATCGAGGGGCCGCATTTGCAGAGATGGAGGCTCCAACGCTGGCTGCAATGAGCAGAAGGCTCATTGCAGGCCGAAAAAGGAGACCCTCGCAAAGTGAGGGGCCGCATTTGAAAAGGTGGAGGCTCTATGGCCTCTACCTCCCCCCCTTTGTACTATACCTGCTGTGTCTCTTCCCCCTTTCCCTCCCCCTCTCCCTCCCCTGTGTCTCCTCCTGCCTCCCCTGTGTCGTTTCCTCCCTCCCCTTTGTCTCTTCCCCCCTCCCCTGTGTCTCTTCCCCCTCTATCCCTCTCCAGTCTCTCTTTGCCACCTCTTTCCCTCCTCAGTCTTTCTTTGCCCCCTCTCTCCCTCCCCTGTCTCTCTTTGCCACCTCTCTCCCTCCCCTGTCTTTCTTTCCCCCCTCTCTCCCTTCCCAGTCTCTCTTTGCCCCTTCTATCCCTTCCCAATCTCTCTTTGCCCCCTCTCTCCCTTTCCAGTCTCTCTTTGCCCCCTCTCTCCCCCCCCTGACTCTCTTTGCCCCCTCTCTCCTCCCCTGTCTCTCTTTGCCCCCTCTCTCCCTCACCTGACTCTCTTTGCCCCCTCTCTCCCTCCCCTGTCTCTCTTTGCCCCCTCCTTGTCGCAGTTTTGTCCGCAAATGCGGCCCCTCGCAAAGAGAGGGGCCTAATTTGCAGAGGTGGAGGCTCCAACGCCGTCTCTTCCCCCTCTCTCCCTCCACAGTCTCTCTTTGCCCCCTCTCTCCCTCCCCTGTCTCTCTTTGCCACCTCTCTCCCTCCCCTGTCTTTCTTTGCTCCCTCTCTCCCTTCCCAGTCTCTCTTTGCCTCCTCTCTCCCTTTCCAGTCTCTCTTTGCCCCCTCTCTCCCTTACCAGTCTCTCTTTGCCCCCTCTCTCCCTCCCCTGACTCTCTTTGCCCCCTCTCTCCCCCTACCCTGTTTCTCTTTGCCACCTCTCTCCCTTCCTAGTCTCTCTTTGCCCCCTCTCTCCCTCCCCTGACTCTCTTTGCCCCCTCTCTCCCCTGACTGTCTTTGCCCCCTCTCTCCCTCCCCTGTCTCTCTTTGCCCTCTCTCTCCCTCCCCTGTCTCTCTTTGCCCACTCCCTGTCAAAGTTTTGTCCACAAATCGAGGGGCCGCATTTGCAGAGGTGGAGGCTCCAACACCGGCTGCAATGAGCCGAAGGCTCATTGCATGCCGCAAATGGAGACTCTCGCAAAGTAAAGGGCCGCATTTGCAAAGGTGGAGGCTCTTTGGCATCTACCTCCCCCCCTTTGCACTATACCTGCTGTGTCTCTTCCCCCTTTCCCTCCCCCTCTCCCTCCCCTGTGTCTCCTCCTGCCTCCCCTGTGTCGTTTCCTCCCTCCCCTTTGTCTCTTCTCCCCTCCCCTGTGTCTTTTCCCCCTCTCCCCCTCCCCTGTCTCTCTTTGCCACCTCTCTCCCTTCCCTGTCTCTCTTTGCCACCTCTCTCCCTCCCCTGTCTTTCTTTGCCCTCTCTCTCCCTTCCCAGTCTCTCTTTGCCCCTTCTCTCCCTTCCCAGTCTCTATTTGCCCCCTCTCTCCCTCCCCTGACTCTCTTTGCCCCCTCTCTCCCTCCCCTGTCTCTCTTTGCCCCCTCCATGTCGCAGTTTTGTCTGCAAATGCAGCCCCTCGCAAAGCGAGGAGCCGCATTTGCAGAAGGTGGAGGCTCCAACGTCAGATGCAATGAGCCAAAGGCTCATTGCAGGCCACAAATGGAGACCCTCGCAAAGCGAGGGGCCGCATTTGCAAAGGTGGAGGCTCTACGGCCTCTACTTCCCCCATTTGCACTATAACTGCTATGTCTATTCCCCCTCTCCCTCCCCTGTGTCTCCTCCTGCCTCCCCTGTGTCTCCTTCTCCCTCCCGTTTGTCTCTTCCCCTTCCCCTGTGTCTCTTCCCCCTCTCTCCCTCCCCAGTCTCTCTTTGCCCCCTCTCTCCCTCCCTTGACTCTCTTTGCCCCCTCTCTCCCTCCCCTGTCTCTCTTTGCCCCCTCTCTCCCTTCCCAGTCTCTCTTTGCCCCCTCTCTCCCTTCCCAGTCTCTCTTTGCCCCCTCTCTCCTTCCCCTGACTCTCTTTGCCCCCTCTCTCTCTACCCTGACTCTCTTTGCCCCCTCTCTCCCTCCCATGTCTCTCTTTGCCCCCTCTCTCCCTCCCCTGTCTCTCTTTGCCCCCTCTCTCCCTCCCCTGTCTCTCTTTGCCCCCTCCCTGTCACAGTTTTGTCATCAAAGTGAGGGTCCGCATTTGCAAAGGTGGAGGCTCTACGGCCTCTACCTCCCCCCCTTTGCACTATACCTGCTGTGTCTCTTCCCCGTCTCCCTCCCTTCTCTCCCTCCCCTGTGTCTCCTCCTGCCTCCCCTGTGTCGTTTCCTCCCTCCCCTTTGTCTCTTCCCCCCTCCCCTGTGTCTCTACCCCCTCTCTCCCTCTCCAGTCTCTCTTTGCCCCCTCTCTCCCTCCCCAGTCTTTGTTTGCCCCCTCTCTCCCTCCCCTGTCTCTCTTTGCCACCTCTCTCCCTTATCAGTCTCTATTTGCCCACTCTCTCCCTCCCCTGACTCTCTTTGCCCCCTCTCTCCCTCCACTGTCTCTCTTTGCCCCCTCTCTCCCTCCCCTGTCTCTCTTTGCCCCCTCCCTGTTGCAGTTTTGTCTTTGCGAGGGGCCGCATTTGCAGACAAAACTGCAACAGGGAGGGGGCAAAGAGAGACAGGGGAGGGAGAGAGGGGGCAAAGAGAGACAGTGGAGGGAGAGAGGGGGCAAAGAGAGTCAGGGGAGGGAGAGAGTGGGCAAATAGAGACTGGGAAGGGAAGTCTCATTGCAGGCCACAAATGGAGACCCTCGCAAAGCGAGGGGCCGCATTTGCAAAGGTGGAGGCTCTACGGCCTCTACCTCCCCCCCCCCTTTGCACTATACCTGCTATGTCTCTTCCCCATCTCCCTCCCATGTGTCTCCCCCTCTCCCTCCCCTGTGTCTCCTCCTGTGCCTCCTCCAATGTCGGCTACAATGAGCCAAAGACTCATTGCAGGCCGCAAATGCGGGCGCTCACGAAGCGAGGGGTCGCATTTGCAGAGGTGGAGTTTTTACGGCGCCTCACAAGCGGTTACAAACACACACACAAGTGCCAAAATACGAACCGCAGCTCTTAGAATGCAAAATTTACGGACTTAGACAAAACAATACAAACTCGCAAAATTAGGACCTGAAAACATTGAAAACACAATAAATAAAAACAAAAAAGACATGTAAAGCTTACCTACAGCGAGGGAGGGGGCACCCAGGACCTCTGCAAGTGAAGTTATACCTCAATTTTGGTCCAAATTCCCGAGTTTAGACACCTGGAAATCTCCTAAGCGAGAGAAAAAATGGCCGACAAAAAAAACGAAAAAGAGGCTACACAAACCTAAAGCCGCCAAAACACCACCAAGCATCGACGGATTTTCAAAAAAGCCGTACGAGGTAAAGATACACTTTTAGCAAGGACGCTAAATCATCCACACACGTGGAACACATACAAATTCACCACCATTTCACAACAGTAACTTACACAATGCGGAAGTACATAGCTACACTAACGGCTTTCCCTCGCGCACGCAGCATATTTACACTACACACTGCATTGCCTACACTTGCTTACACTTACACCTCAGCTCCACAACACTGCAAACCTACATTGTATGCTGCATAAGCATTGAAACAGATTGTCAGCTCTTCAGCACAATGCTTCCTGCATATATTACTTAGAAATAGGTAAAGTATATTCATTTATTAATTTATTAATTATTTCATTGGCATACAAAAATACATATACACAAAAAATAAAAAATAAAAAAACCTATCGCAATAAACACAAAAGACATTCACCGCGCCTCACAACCAATGCCAACGCTGCTCATACCACACAAAATGCACCAGGGGACAGCCTTGCAATAAGCGCAAAAAGCAGATCAGCGCCAACCTTACAATGACAGCAAAAAGCCCCTGTAATAACAAAAAAAACAACATCCAATAGCCTTGCAATGAGCGCTGGAGGTCCTCACGGTAAAAACGGTTTACATTATGTCTCAAACAGAATTCCCTTGCTTACAATTTCATGCCCGTCATTTTTATGACGGGCAATTCGCTAGTAATAATACTGATATCTGGATGTGCACACTCCTAGCGGGCTAACATAAAGTGTACCCTGAAGGGTACAGTGTGTGACCTCTAAAGGAAATGATGGTTGGTGGGGTCACAAAATCAAGCAACAACTGCCAGATTGTGATACAAATGTTTCAGTCTATACTTCCTCCTGATTGGTCAAAACAATTTTTCAAATTGTATCCAATTTAGCCTGGATTTGGAGGGTGTTAACCCTAAGTTTCAACTGACAGAAATTAAAATATAATTTGCTAACTTCAAGATTATTGAACATTTTTCATGGAAACATTTTTTCCATACACTACTGATTCTCCTATATCAGATGCATTCATAATCCAGGAAACTTACATATCCCTTTAATGGGCGATTTTATTTTTCATTTTTTTACTTTCTAAAAATATGCCCTCTCAACCTCTTCACGATCAACCACACTATTTAGAATTTTCTACATTACTCCATTAGTCTCCTCTCCTAGTCTTCAGATACACAAACAGCCAGGTTCAGAGAAGAATTAGCTCCTCTAAGAAATGCAATTAAGACTCTCTATATTAGTTGTCACACCTATATTTCCCTATAACATCTAGCATCTCGTTACCAAATGTCTATACCACCCCTATTATCTCTTAGACTTTAAGCTCTTAACAGAGGCGAGCCTCATCTTCCCCTATATATTTATGTATAAATGTATCATTTGGTCTCATTTTAATATGTGAATTTTTTTCACCTAGTGTTATAGAAAATAAATGATTCCCTAGGGAAAACTCTGTTGCTGGGAAAGATTGAAGGCACACAAAGAAGGAGACGGCAGAGACAGAGATGGATAGATGAGGTCATTATAGCAATGAGCATGAGATTGTGGGAACTTAGAGGGGCAATGGCTGACAGATGTGCCTAGCGTGCTGCGGTCCATAGGGTCACGCAGAGACAGACGTGACTGACCGTCTGTACAACAGTAGTGTCACAGAATCTGCTGGCCCTCTACAAATTAAATATAACAATAGGTTTAAATATTTTAATAAAAAAGTTGAACAACAAATACCAATGATATATAAATGTCTCCGTTAAAGGCATATTTAATTTTCATTGATTATGAATGCATCTGAGAGAAGAGAGTAGTGTATGAAAATGTTTTGTTTTTTTTTGCATGAAAACCCCCCAAAATAAACATTAACAAACTTACCTTGACATTTGCAATTTTCTTCAGGTTTCTGCCACTTGATTTTGAGAAGTAATGCCCCTTAAAAACCTAAGCTAAACTAGCATAAAATTCTTAATTAGTTTTGACCAATCACAGGCAGCTACTACATTGTGTCAATTACTGGGAAGTCAGTTTATGCATGAAAGCATCATGGGATGTGTAGTCTTGTTTTCTCCTGCACAAGGAAGCAAGGAGGAGCTTGGACATCGCTATGTGGATTTCTGCACTCTGTTGCTGTTTGCTTGAAGGCTAGTATAGGGTTAAAAACGTACTTGAATGCAGTGTTTCTATTGGTTAGTACCAGATGCCTATGTAAGCACCTCTGGGATGTAAACAACATTTTTTTAATAAAATAAATCTGTATGTATATAGAAGGAATCAATGCAATGTGTGTTTCTGACATAAGCTGCATGTGTTAGATTAGAAAAAGTTAAAAACAGGGAAACTTCCAGATATCTTTAAGTGTTAACTGAAAAACCAACACAAGAGGGGCAAATACTTTTGGGCACATATAGACTGTTGAGAGGGTTCCCTGGTGGTCCAGTGGTTCAATTTGGTGTTTCACTGGTGCAACCTGGTTTTGATTCCAGTCATGGAACCAAGAGGTCACACCACCCTGAAGCCAAGCAGGTTCCGGCCTGGTCAGTACTTGTATGGGAGACCACCTGGGAATACCAGGAGCTGTATGCTGTGACCCACTGGAGAAGGAGCTGACAAGCAACTCCAGTATCTCTGCCATGAAAACCCAAGTGGATCAGTATGGTGTGTTACAATCCATGAGGTCACGGAGAGTCAGAAATGACTGAACAATGCAATGACACACACAGGCTGTTGAGAGAATTAAAGGCATATTTAAGTTTCCTGAGTTATTACATTTCTCAACTCTTTAGGCAAAAATTATCTTTGCTATATGCAGCACTTTTCAGAAAAAGTTTTATTTTTATTAATATCTAAAAATCTGTCTAATGATTATGTTGATGTCCCCAAGGGGGTATATACAGGCACCCAATCAGCATGGAGTTTAACCTGTTGTTCACCTTCTGTATCTTCCTCAGCCAATAGGAGAGCACTGATGTCAGTTCTGAAGTCTCTGCTGGGATGTGACCCGCCCACCTGCTTCCTGCTCTCTGCTATGCTGCCAGCCCTGCCCCTCACCAGAGATCAGCACAGACAGAGCTGTCGCTGTGTGTGTGTGAGACTTGTAGCTGTCACCAGAGAGAGTGTGAAAGGTGAGTGAGTGAGAGAGGGTTGAGAGAAAAAAAAATTCAGCAGTATCTGATGTAGGGAATGGACAATCTAAAGGAGTGGTAATGAAACAAGTAGCCCCAGCTGCTGCTTACCTCTGCCAAACCGAGAGAGAAAGGAACAAAATACCAACAGCAGTAGTTGATGCAGGGAATAGGCAATCTGCAGGGGTGGTAATTAAGTGTAAATGTGCTGCACAGAGAGGCTCTTATATGAAAATACATAGCACCTTCTAACATGGTACCACACTACATATCCCAGGCTGCTCTGCAGCAAAGCCAGTAACCCCAGTGTTTGATGTAGCCTTTGCTTCCTCTTGATTGGCCAAAATGACTTATTAATTTTATGCTAATTTAGTCTAGGTTTCAAGGTTTTTTTTTTTACTCTGATGTTCAACTATGAGAAATTATAAGACATTTTGCTAACTTCAAGTTAAGTTTGTATATGTTTAATTTGGTATTTTTTCATGCAAAAAATGTTTTTATATTGATTCTCCTCTATCAGATGCATTTATAATCCACAAAACTTAGATATGTCTTTAAGACTTAAACCATTTCTTGTTACACTTTATTTCATGGCCAGACTATATGGTTTACTGCCAAGAAGATATGGGAACTATTGCCAAGAAGAGGGGGATTAATTAAAAGCATGACTAAGTGATTTAATTGTGCATTGTTCTCTTCATCTGATGAACTCATCCAATAAGACAGTTTAGACATGACCAAATTTCTAACACAGCAGTGTGACTGTGTTGATGCATACAGTGATATCTTATCTGCTTTCCTAATTACTTCTTGTCTGCTTTTAAAGGGACACAGAGTTCCCAAGTCATTAATAAACCATCACTTAGAGCAGCATTAAGTTAAACTTTATTCTTTGTCAAAAGACTTTGCAAAACCATTAAAAGATTGACATTTTATAGCTAAATCAGAACATGTAAATATATAAATGACTGCAGTAGTTCCATATTTCCAAAATGCTATTATTTAATAATTATCTTTATTAAAAAATAGAAATAACTAAAGAAAAGATTTCTGTATATGTTCCTCAATTACACAAACAGTAGTTTAAATGTTCAAAGAAGATTTTGAAGAACTGTGGGTTCAGTATCCGCAATATGCCTTAATAAAGTAACAAAATATATAACGTCTTTAATTTATCAACTTTTATATGCAAAATGCAATTGTGGGAATCTCCATGTTGTTTCTATAGACCTTCTTCCTGAGTTGGGAGAAGTTGCTTCAGTTACAATATGGCATTCCATGATGCAGGTGCTTTCAATAGGACTAATTTTAAAAACAATGGTTTGCAAGCCAATGGCTGCCCACTGTAAAAATAATTACATATTATAGTTAATAAATTAAGGGCTATATTTGTTTTTTTACTTTCTAAAAACATTTTTTAATATATATTTTTAATGGAAGAACATAAAGTTATTCAACAACACACGTTATGTAAACATAGATTACGCAAGATATATTTTTAAATATTCTATGTCATTTTGTTGGTACCATATACATTCTATGAGTCACTTTAAGACTTTTTTAATTTCTAAAACTATTATTTTCCCAATCTCTATGTTCAGATCATTTTCCCATCCTCTTTTTAATTTATGGATGGAGTTTTCATCTAGTTTATTTCCTAATCTATATTTCATATTTATTCCTCCTTTTACATTTGGATTTTCTATGCATTTCTTCTCAAAATCGGTAAGTGGTCTCATTATCTCCTGTTTTGGCAGTGAGTTAATGAAGTGCCTAATTTGGAGATATGAATAAAAAACAACTTTATTAATTCCAAGTATTTCTTTATTTTTTTTTAAAATTAAAGTAATTTACTATTTCTAAAAAATGTTTTGCTCTTGTTAAGCCAAGCTTACTCCATATTTTGCACTTTTGAGAAACCAGTTTTTTATATGGTAGGCATAATTGGTGGTTGGGGTTGTTAGTTGGTATTTATAGATCAATATATTCCACAGTTTAAAGTGAGTGATTTGTAAATGACTAATACTACTATTTGTTTGCATTATTTGGTAAGGTAGCCACATTATGTTGTAAGATATGGCTTATAGAGTGGCAATCTTTAAACATTATGACAGAAATAAGTGTATCTTATAAAATATGTGTAATTGTATAAATCTTTATGATTAGCAATTGGTTGCTGACTAGTGTTTATCATGTATTGAGTTTTATCAGTCACACATAAACCTCTTCACAAACAAACTGAATTCCTGAGAGGTGTAGTTTATCACATATCTATTCTATTGATACTATAACAAAAGGTTTTAACCCAGGGTGTTTATGTGTAAACAAAGGGACATCTGTGTGTGTGGGATTGCCGTCTTCAACAGTTGTTAGAAATAAACCTGTTTCGCGGAGATGAGAAAGATTTCAGTTGGGATTGGCAGTCAAGGGGGGAGTGTCCAAGAAAGAGAATACAAGGCCAGAGTTAGTCTAGTTGAGAGAACCTCCATGAAGCAGTTCCGAGGAAGAGTGCCAAGAGAATGTCAGATGAGCCCAACTAAGCAGAGCAATCCTGACCAGAGAACCTGATGGAGAATGAACATCAAAAGCTGGACATAGGGGTATTCTGTATCTTTATATTACATAATGTAGAATTCATATAAGTATTATATTTGTAAATATCGTCTTAATACTTCTTGTCTGTTATCTGTTTTGTTTAAACCCATTGTATAACCATATCTTGATTTATGTAAAATATCTATTTTTAATTATACCTTATTTGTCTGCTTGTTTATTGACCTGTCCAAAAGAACTTATGATTTATGGAAATTATATATTAACTAGCAACTTGCGCGTCAAAAAATGACAGCAATACAATTTTAATCCAGGCAATGCTGTTTGCCACACAATGTGAGGCTATGGCCCCTCTGAGCACCTTCGGCACTCATTGAGAGCCTCCTCCCCCGTCTACTTTACAGGCCCCGCCATGAGCGCCTTCAGTGCTCATGGCGAGCCCTGCAATGAGCCGGTTCACCGCTCATTGCCGTTTTTGCCAAGCCGCACCTTTCCTGCTTGGCAATGATCCCCTTCAGCGCTTATTGCCTAAGTCCCGCAGGTCTGGGGATGAGCGCCTATGGCGCTCATTGACTGCAAGCCTCCCTCCTCTATGTTATTGGCCTTGCGATGAGCACCTTTGGTGCTTATCACGGGCAATGCAAACCTCTCCCCCCTCTACTCCCTGCCTTGTGTCTCTTTCCCCCCTGTGTCTCTTCCCTCTCTCCCTCTCTTGTTTTTTCTTCCCCCCTCCTCCCTCCCCTGTGTCTCTTCCCCCTCCTCCCTCCCCTGTGTCTCTTTCCCCCTCTCCTGTGTCTCTTCCCGCCTCCCTTCCCTGTATCTCTTCCCCCCTCCCCTGTGTCTCTTCCCACCTCCCTCCCTCCCCTGTGTCTCTACCCCCCTCCTCTCCACCCCCTGTGTCTCTCTTCCCCTCTCCCTCCCCTGTGTCTCTCCCCATCCTCTCTCTCCCTCCCCGTCTCTCTTTGCCCCATCTCTCCCTCCCCTGTCTCTCTTTTTTCCCTCTCTCCCTCCCCTGTCTCTCTTTTTATTAGTTCTTGGGAATGTGTGCCTACATATAAATGTGAAATCAGATTGTAAGTGCTTAATGTCCTTTTTACATATTAGAATTTGTAAAGATTTGTAAAGAGCAAAATAAATATAGTACCTTGAGTAAAATGCCATTTTGATTGCCCCTATTTGGCCTAGTCATGGTAATTGTAATGTATATTTATGTAATGATTTTGCTAAGTGTGCTATTATTTTTCTATAGTTTATTCTATATAAATCTTCTATTTGTGCTGGGATTTGTACATATTTGTACGATTTGTACGCTTTTTATGTATTTTTTGTGTGTATTTAAAATGGCGGCAAATGTGTATGTGCTATGCGGCTGTGGATGATGTTGCGTCCTTGGTAAAAGTGTATGTAGTTATGTGTAAACAAAGGGACATCTGTGTGTGTGGGATTGCCGTCTTCAACAGTTGTTAGAAATAAACCTGTTTCGGGGAGATGAGAAAGATTTCAGTTGGGATTGGCAGTCAAGGGGGGAGTGTCCAAGAAAGAGAATACAAGGCCAGAGTTAGTCTAATTGAGAGAACCTCCATGAAGCAGTTCCGAGGAAGAGTGCCAAGAGAATGTCAGATGAGCCCAACTAAGCAGAGCAATCCTGACCAGAGAACCTGATGGAGAATGAACATCAAAAGCTGACCATAGGGGTATTCTGTATCTTTATATTACATAATGTAGAATTCATATAAGTATTATATTTGTAAATATCGTCTTAATACTTCTTGTCTGTTATCTGTTTTGTTTAAACCCATTGTATAACCGTATCTTGATTTATGTAAAATATCTATTTTTAATTATACCTTATTTGTCTGCTTGTTTATTGACCTGTCCAAAAGAACTTATGATTTATGGAAATTATATATTAACTAGAGACTTGCCCGTCAAAAAATGACAGCAATACAATTTTAATCCAGGTAATGCTGTTTGCCACACAATGTGAGGCTATGGCCCCTCTGAGCACCTTCGGCACTCATTGAGAGCCTCCTCCCCCGTCTACTTTACAGGCCCCGCCATGAGCGCCTTCAGTGCTCATGGCGAGCCCTGCAATGAGCCGGTTCACCGCTCATTGCCGTTTTTGCCAAGCCGCACCTTTCCTGCTTGGCAATGATCCCCTTCAGCGCTTATTGCCTAAGTCCCGCAGGTCTGGGGATGAGCGCCTATTGCGCTCATTGACTGCAAGCCTCCCCCTCTATGTTATTGGCCTTGCGATGAGCACCTTTGGTGCTTATCACGGGCCATGCAAACCTCTCCCCCCTCTACTCCCTCCCTTGTGTCTCTTTCCCCCTGTGTCTCTTTCCCCTCTCCCTCTCTTGTTTGATTTTTAGTAATTACAAATTTGGAAGTGGAATTGTTACATTTAATGCAACTGATTTATCAGTATTTATTTTTAACTCTGATATATAAGCATTTTATTCTAATACACAAAGTTTTTAATGGTTTTCTGATTGTCAAAATAACATTGTCTGCAAAAAGTGGCTAATCTAAAATTTGAATTTGCCAGTTTTTGTCCCATTTATATTTCTATTATCTCTTTGGAGTGGCTGCAATAACTTTCATAGCAATAACTTCAATGCTGGAGAAAGTGGACAACCCTGACATGTACTGAACATCTTTGAATATTTATATCCCCTGTTTTTAGACCAGGACGTTTTATAGATCTATTTGCGTTATTGTAAATTATTTTAATTGCTTCCAAAATTATTTATTTATTCATATATATTTAAATATTTCACCCAAGTTAATCAAATGCCTTCTCTTTACCCAGTGCTAATAAACAAAATTATATTTTATTCATTTTAAATGATGTATCAAATGTACTATTTGTTTATGTTATTTGGTGCATGTCTCCCTGTGATGAACGCCACCTGGTCTGAATGAATTAACTCTAAAAGTCTAATTAGTCTATCCTCCATTATTTTGCTTAGAATGGTCATGTCTTCATTTGTTCATTACATTTGTCTATCATTTTTGACATTTATTATATCTAGGAATTTCTTATAATAAAGATTTGTTATAGCATCCGGTCCTGAGGTTTTCCCAATTTTAAATATTCTATTGTTCTTTTTTTTTCCTCTAAAGATATTGGATAATTCAGATATGTTAATTTTTTTCATTCAGTTTATGAAGTTTATACTTGATATTTAAAAACTGACTTATTTTCTGTATACTGTTTTCTTTCCAACTTGATATAATTTTTGAAAGAATTTTAAAAATGAATTTTTGATATTAACCGGATAATGTATGATATGACCTTTGGATGTGCGGATTTCTAGAATTTTAGTTTATTTAGTAAAATTGTTTAATTTAATGGTTTATTTGGCTTTATCATAGAAAGTATTCTTTAATTTTTCAAGCAGTCCTCTTCTACTTTAAAATTTTTATTAATTTTGTTCTAATATCAACAATTTTATGTTATAATTATTTTTTGTGTGTGTTTCCTGGTGTTCTTGTTCCAACTCTTTAAATGTATCATTAAATGTTTTCTATTTAGCCTCTCTATTTTCCTTTTATTCTTGAATTAAGCTGCATTTTAGTACACCTATTTATGATTATCTGCAGCCCACACCATAAATATCATTATAATTGATGTTATTACTTAGTTCTGTCTTAATATAATCTAAAAAAAATTTAATTGAGTAATAAATTATCATTTAATCTCCAATATCTAGGATATTACTGTATCATTTGATATTTGCACCTGGATTTGAATAATGTCAATATCTGACCATGATGCATTCATAATATCTGTTTCCAATATACTTTTAAAGAAAGATATTGATGTTAAAATTAAATCTATTCTTGAATAAGAATTACGTGGATGCGCATAGTATGAATATGTAAGTTGTCTAGGATGCTGTTGTCACCAACGATAAGCTATATTCTAGTCCGTTTGAAATGTATTACATTTATGAACTAATTATTTTTGTTGGTTGTTTATTCTATGTGAATGATCTAACATTTCATTAATTGTCAAATTACAATCACCTTCAGTAATTAATGGCCCTTTTTTTAGTCATTACATTTTTATCTTAATATTACTTTTTGGCACTAATTAATTCTTAGCCTTCAATAGCGGATTACGTGTAACTTCCATGTTTTACTGACGCCATGAGGGTGGTTTCATTTACTATTGCTTAAATATTGTCAGATCATATGATCATGCCCCCTGAAATCAGACTTAAAAAGGCAGGGTTTACGTGTTCAGCCTTCATGTCGGAATTTGCAATCCGGAGTCAATAGAATACATCTAAACATTTCTTTTTTTAAAACACCCGCAGCCAAAAGTACTGGTTAGAGGCATTTGCAAGCAGCTAACAGAATATGGCCCATTGTTCCTTGATAAAAATGTATAATTGCTGGGAACTCATTAAATAAGTAAAATGCCAGTGTATAGTTCAGGTAAGCTAGTGAGACATATATCTGTTTGTATGTTTATAAATAAAGATTTTGTAGTTTCAATGTACTGTAGTCTTTTAGTTGCTTGTGTATTGTCAGTTCCAACTCTTAGTCTGGTCTCTCCACAGTGTCACACCATGAGCTGTCCCACACTCAGCTTCAGTATCATACCTTTTCATCAAATAAATCCAACTGGTAATTATTTTTTTACTAGCGACTTGCCCGTCAAAAAATGACGGCAATAAAATTGGAAGGGAGTTAATGCTGTTTGGTCGAGACATTCATTTTGTTCGAGGTCCGAGATCCTTCGGCGCTCATTGCGAGGCTGTTGTATTTTTTTTTCTGATAGGCGCTTTTACTGTTATTGTTTTGTCGGCGTTGATCTGCTTTTTGCGCTTATTGCTAGGCTTTGTGTGCTATGAGCAGCGTTGGCGCTCGTTGGGAGTCGCGCAGTGAATGGGTTTTGTGTTTATTGTGAGTTTTTTTTGTGTGTATATTTGTTTTTGTATGCTAATGAAATAATGAATACATTAATAAATGAATATACTTTACCTATTTGGAAGTAATATATGCAGGAAGCATTGTGCTGAAGAGCTGACAATCTGTTTTGATGTTCCTGCAGCATACAATGTAGGTTTGCACTGTTGTGGAGCTGAGGTGTAAGTGTCAGCAATGTGTGCAGTGTGTAGTGTAAATAGGCTGCGTGCGCGAGGGAAAGCCGTTAGTGTAGCTGGGTACTTCCGCATTCTGTAAGTTAGTGT
Source organism: Discoglossus pictus (assembly GCA_027410445.1). Classification (NCBI taxonomy): domain Eukaryota; kingdom Metazoa; phylum Chordata; class Amphibia; order Anura; family Alytidae; genus Discoglossus; species Discoglossus pictus. Next base: position 19,823,585 of record CM050166.1, on the reverse strand, counting down.
TGTAAAATGGCGGCAATTGTGTATGCGGTGCACAGCTGTGGATGCTGTAGCATCCTTGGTAAGAGTGTATCTTGTACCTCGTTTTTGAAAATCCGTATGTGGTTGGTGGTGTTTTGCGTGTTTAGGGTCCTGTAGCCTTGTTTTTGTTTTCTCGGGCGCCATTTTTCTCTCGCTTAGGGGATTTTCGTGTGTCTAAACTCTGGAGTTTGGACTTAAAGTGAGGTGTAACTTCACTTGCAGAGGTCCTGGGTGCCCCCCCCCCCCCTTGCTGTGGGTAAGTTTTTAATGTATTTTTGTGTGTATTTAAAACGGCGGCAAATTTGTATGTGCTATGCGGCTGTGGATGATGTTGCGTCCTAGGTAAAAGTGTATCTTGTACCTCGTATGGCTTTTTTGAAAATCCGTATGTGCTTGGTGGTGTTTTGCGTCTTTAGTGTCCTGTAGCCTCGTTTTAGTTTTTTTGGCGGCCATTTTTTGTCTTGCTTAGGGGATTTTCATGTGTCTAAACTCGTGAATTTGGACTTAAATTGAGGTGTAACTTCACTTGCAGAGGTTCTGGGTGCCCCCCTTGCTGTGGGTAAGCTTTTTATGTATTTTTTGTGGTTATTTATTGTGTTTTTAATGTTTTTAGGTTCGCGCTGTTCGGCTGTTTAGGTCGTATTTTTGCGTCTCATATTTTTTTATGCTAAGTCTGTAAATTTTCCAATTTTACTGCGGTTCGTATTTTGTCCGTATATAGTGATTGCGTGTTAGATGTTTTTTGGTAAAGTGCCGCTTGTGTGGATGTTTGTAACCGCATGTGAGGCGCCGTAGAGCCTCCACCTCCGCAAATGCGGCCCCTCGCTTTGCAAGGGTCTGCATTTGCGGCCTGCAATGAGCTTTTGGTGCTCCTTGCCGGCAACTGCGGCCCTCACTTCGCGAGGGCTGCAGTTGCGGCGGGCTTGCTACGCAATCCCGCAAGCATTAGCAACAACCCGCATGCTCACAACTATATATGTAATTATTATTATCCTTTATTTATAACACGCCAACATATTCCGTAGCCCTATACAGGGGTTAAGTACAAGTCAAGAACAATTTCAAACAGTGCAAAGGATGGAGGGCCTGTTATTGGGCTTTCAATAAGACAAACACAGTGATTTCCGTAAAGCACCTATCAGGATTAAAAACTCTCAAACTTACATTCTAAAGGGTGTGTGTGGATGGTGTACAGGAGAGTGATAGATTAATAGAACATGTAAAGGCTAAAGATGATAGGCTTCTTTGAATAGATGTGTTTTTAAAGAGATTTTGAAGGATTTTAGGCATGAGGATAATCTAGTGATGCAAGGCAAGGAGTTCCAAATCATAGGGGCAGCATGAGAAAAGTCTTGTAGGCGGGAGTGAGAGGAGGAGAGAAGAGAGGAGGAGAGAAGAAGGTCATTAGCAGGGCAAAGAGGGCGGATGGGAGCGTATTTTGGGATGAGAGCAGGGATGTTGGAGGGTGAACTATTGTGGAGGGCTCTATATGTTAGGGTCATAATTTAGAATTTTATTCTGGAGGCTATGGGAAACCAGTGGAGTGCCTGACAGAGAGGAGCTGCAGATACTGTGCGTTGATTTTGGTAAATTAGTCTAGTGGATGCATTTAATATTGATTGGAGTGGAGTGAAAACGGGATTTAAGAAGGCCAGAGAGGATAGAGTTGCAGTTGTCCAGGCGAGATATGATGAGAGCGTGAATTAGAATTTTTGCTGTGTGATGTATTTTAGATAATTTTTTTAGGTGAAAGTGACAAGATTTTGTGAGTGATTGAATGTGAGTAATAAAAGAGAGTGTGGGGTCCAGTAGAACCCCAAGACAGCAGGCCTGGGAGGTGGGAGTGATAATGGTATTGTTAACAGTGAAAGTTAAGTGAGGAGTGGGAGCTGAGTAAGAGGGTAGAAAGACAAAGAGTTCCGTCTTAGACATGTTGAGTTTAAGTTAAAAAGCGGACATCCATAAGAATACGCTCATGAGGGAATTGGCAACATGAGCTAGCAGAGATGGGGATAGTTCAGGTGCAGAGATGTAGATTTGAGTGTCATCAGCACATAGATGATACTGAAATCCAAAAGATTTAATTAGGGCACAGAGGGAGGATGTTTAGATGGAGAAAAGAAGGGGGGCTAGGACTGAACCTTGGGGCACGCCGACAGTTAGAAAGTGAAGCGAATAAGAGACGCTAGAGAGGGATACGCTAAATGTTCTATTTTCTAGATAGGATATGAACCAAGAGAGAGCGGTGTCTCGGATGACTAGGGAGCGGAGAGTTTGGATAAGAAGAGAGTGATCAACTGCGTCAAAGGCAGCAGAGAGATCCGGGAGAATTAGGATAGAGAAATGACCCTTTTACTTGGCGATTAGCAGGACATTAGTAACTTTTGTTAGAGCTGTCTCTGTGGAGTGTTGGGGAAGCTGGAGGAAACAAATCGGGTAAGGCGATTGTAGACGACACGCTCAAGCGGTTTGAAAACCAAGGGAAGTAGGGTGGTAGATAGATTCAGCAGTATGACCAGATAAAGGTTTCTTGAGAATGGGTGTAATTATAGCATGTTTCAAAGGTGATGGAAACTTGCCAGTGGTAAGTTATATTTCCCTTATAAAGATCTCTCCATCAAATGTAAACAGAGAAATGGTTTATAGAATAGATATATGTATATAATCAGATCTGTATCAGACAATAATTTGAAACATATTTATGTCCATGATCAGTCTGATTCACTTGGTTTTCATGGCAAATATAGTCGAGTGGGCTGCCAGTTCCTTGTCAATTGGGCCACAGCATACTGGTATTTCTAGATGGTCTCCCATCCAAGTACTGACCAAGCCTAACCCTGCTTGGCTAAAGGGTGATATGACCTTTTGGTTCCCTGACTGAAATTGAAACCAAGTTGCAGCAGTGAAAGCACTGAATCCTAACCACTGGACAACCAGGGAACCCGAGTGTGGTTACTACAGTGTCTCTATATAACATTTACCTGAAATAGATTTATTTCAGAGCTCTTTTATTTTAGATTCATCCAATGAAACATATGTTTTGATAATTAATATTTGTTTTTTGTCGGGATCATGTAGAAAGGATTGCCTTTTCAGATGACGTCAAGAAGTTTGATGCTAATCTCTCCTCTTTCCTCTTCACAAAAAAAGTTTTTAGTTGTTATTTAATTATAGATATATATATATAGATGGATGGATAGATGGATAGATGGATGGATGGATGAATAGATGGATAGATGGATGGATAAATGGATAGATGGATAGATGGATGGATAGCATATATATGTCTATCTATCTATCTCCCACTACAGAAACTGTAGCCTGCCATGCTTGGCCATGAGTAAAGTCCTTTATGTATATTGCGTGGGATAAGATCCCACCATTGCTTTTTTTTAGTTTTTATGTACCACTTAAAATATGTTGCAATAAATCGACTGGTATTACTTGAAATAGGCAAAACGTTTTTGTAATATAACATTTTATATGTAAATATTTAATATCTCATCAGTGTGGAGCTGGTTTCTAACTCATGCTGAAATTTTGTGAGAATATCAACCACAAATTAATTTAACTTATGGTGAGCAAAAAAGTGGTAGAAGCCCTCCACCATACAGGCATGCCTAAATTAGGTTTAGAATCTCAAGAAATACAATGATTGAACTACACTCTGAGAAACTGGGCGGGGATATGCAAATTAGCCCACAATTCATTTTCACTATTTATTTCAAAACCATTTTAAACATGGCTGTTTATGCATATGCTTCCAAATGTTACAGTCATTTTATACAGCCTGGAATTACTGTACTGTAGAGCATGTCCCACCCTATACTGAACAAGAGTCTTACATTAGGACGCTTTATAGTATTGCTTTATTAAAACAATTCTGCATTTATATTTCTCAGGACTACATAAAACAGCTCATTAGTTTAAAAACGATTCCAATTCATTTATCTAAGATTTTATGCAATGACCATGAAGGAAAATTACAGCATTTTCAGTGTAGTGGAAAATATCAGAAAATTGTGGGTGCAGGTGATTCCTTCCAGAGCACTAATTAAATAAAATCATTCTTTGTAAATGATCTTGAGATTTCAGAACTACAAATCATATAATTGTCTTATTTCAAGGTCATCTCATTGCATATTCCAGACATAAACATATAAAAACATTGGTTAAGACCTTGCACAAAGGTCCCTCATAGCAATAACCCCAAGGCATCTCTCTCTGTATAAAGCAATTAGCATACATTTGTAAGCTCTAATATATTAGGTAAATTAATTTTCAGCTGTCTGAATCTCCTGAAAGGTAATTAGTTTATTCGGACTAGCCTCATCAATCTTAACTCATTTTTGGTATACAGGGAAGGATTCAAAGAATAAGGGAAATATTTTCTATTGATGTATCTATAAGTATACAAATATATAAATATACATCACATATGTAGTCACTGCATTCAATTTGTGTGTGGATACTGGGGATATACACATATATACTTGGCACATCTAATGTGCATGTTTGGTTCTGTAAAGCAGGAGACTAACATGGTGTAGAGAGTACAGATGAATTCACAAGTCAGGTCAGATTTTCAGTGGAGTAACCCTGTTAGGATACAGTGGTTAGGATACAGGGCTTTCATTGCTGCAACCTGGGTTTGATTCCATTTGGGGAACCAAGAGATCACACTACCCTGAAGCCAAGCAGGGTTGGGCGTGGTCAGTACTTGGATAGGTGACCGCCAATGAATACCAGGAGCTGTATGCTGTGGCCCCCGGAGAAGAAACTGGCAACCCATTCCAGTATCTCTGCCAAGAAAACCAAGTGGATCAGCATGACCATAGACATAAAAATGTGGTTGTTGTGTTACAGTCGATAAGGTCACGGAGAGTCGGAAATGACTGAAGTTGCAGTAAGCAAGGTAATCAGGGGGACAGGGTAAGGGTCAAGGACAATGTCATGGAAAGTTGTGGTCACAGTCACTACTAGGTCATGGCAGGTTGCAAACAAGAGACTTTTGGAATCACGAGCCAGATCTTACATGGACAAGTCAATAAAAAAAAATAGAGGATAGAATAAAATAGATACAAAACATGCATAAATTAGATAAATTGCATTGGCACTGTTGCCCCAAAGTCATGCATTCGGATAGTTGCTGGAAATGGAGAGGCTTCAGTATGGTCCAAGAGTTACAGTGTTGTGTTTTCCAGGGGGGAGATCCTCATCTCCCATTCAGGGTGCATAACATCACTCTGGCATGGAGTTGATTGTAGGGCAGAAGACTAGAGATGATGAGTAGTCAACAGTGCCGGAAGTGGTTCTAAGGGATGAAGAAGATGTAAATATGGATCTTCATAGTTTTATAACCTTATTTAGACCTTTAACTTTTACAGCCCTAAATGTACCTAAACCATCTCTGTATACCCTCATTGAATTAAAAAGACAGTGAGGTATAGGTGACCTTGGAAGATAAGTATGACACATATATAAACAATATAAGCCCCAAAAGCAAGAATACATTCTAAACAGTTTATTCTGCTTAAGGACCTATCTTTATGACAACATTATATTAAGACTGGTCTTGAACGGATGATTCTTAAGAGGAATGTTTGGGCAATTTTGTATTTATTCTAAATACATTTTAAGCTATGTTTATATAAATAAGTTCATCCTTGAGACATTGGGAGAGTGAATCCCCTGCCCTGGAGGCGTGTCACTCTCAGAATGCAACCCTGCTAGGTCACATTCATAAAAGATGGCAGCATGCATAGGAGTAAACAGGAAGAAAGGGCGAACTTCCAGAATCTGAGCCTGTGCGTTTGTTCGATTCTTCAAACTAAATTAAGAGCATATTGATATGAAATTGAAGTTTGTCATCTTGAACTGTCAGTCAATCTTCTGGATCCACCCACAAAACATGATTCTATATTATCTAATGAGATATCAGTACTTTTAATTACTCCTGAAGCATTGCTTTTGGCACCGTCTGCCGCAAATAAAGAGGTTAGGCATGCCCAGTCCCAGGTGCCTGCACAGAAAACAATGAAGGAGCTTATAAATAAATTAAATGCAATTATCTTTCATTAACAAAAAATTTCAACCTCTTTGTAGGTGGCTCAAATCGGTTACTGAAAACTCAAAATAGCAAACTCCAAAGTTTTTAGGGAAAATGCAATATTTTAATAACATTTGAATGATAAAGTTCCTATTTTTACCTATAGTTTATAGTTTATAATATTGTCAGCATGCATGGGAGTAAGCAGGAAGAAAGGGGTGGCTCTAGAAGCTGACTGTCAGATTGCTGGCTTCTTCAAAATAATGAAGAACAAATTTGATATGATAATTTTATTGAGGAGGATACAATTAATCAAATAAACCTAGTTAAAATGTTTCTTTAAAATGTAAAGATAGCCCAACATGTTCATTTACAGATCCAGTTGTGCATCTTTATCTTATAAGTTTGTATTATAATGTCAATAAATACTGTGTTTTTCTCTTTTGTACTTTCCCCTTATTCAATATTTCATTGATCCAGTTAGGGATTTGGTCGTTTCCCTTGTGGACGTGTCACCGAAACTCATCAGATGATGTCGTCAAAGAAAACCATCGGTGATAAAAATCAGAAGAAGAGACAAAGAAAAACTACATAGAAGTCCTGTACAAAATAATCAAGCAATGATAAAAGAGCTATGACATAAATATACATATTTGATATCTCTTCTCCCAATATATTAAAAATGAGGCCACCAATTCAATAAATTAGCCAAAAAAACTAATTTACAGTACTTATGTAAACTGAGATAATAGTAGTGAGACTGGGTGGGTAACCCTTGAGCATACTAAGTTTGGATATGGGGATGGTTATAGGATTGTTACTAGCATTCTTATCCTACAGGAAGTTGAAACCAAAATGGTAGATTCCACTGTAGCATAATTTCATATAAAAGGCTATATATATATATATATATATATATATATATATATATATATATATATATACTAGGGAATTGCACGTCAAAAATGAGGGGATTGGAATTGTAAAGCTGGCAATGCTGTTTGCCACACAATGCAAGGCTTTTGCTCCTCTGAGCACCTTTGGCGCTCATCGCGAGCCACTTGCTGAGCACCTTCAACGCTCATCGTGGGGCTCTTAATGAGAGCCTTCAGCGATCATTGCAAGCCTCTCCCACTCGCGGTGCTCACAGTGAGCCCAACGATGAGCCCCTTCAGCGCTCATCGCATGGCTCACAATTAGCGCCTTTGGCGCTCATTGCGACCCTTTCCTCCCACCTGCTGTACACTTTTGTGCTTCGGAATGACATGTGTGTCTTTCCACTATCTCCCACCTGTCCCTTCAATGTGTCTATCTCCTCTGTGTGTCTGCTGAATGTTTGCATGGCGCGCGCTGACTGTCGTTTGTTTTATTTTCCAAGTCTCGCATCCCTGGTGTTATTGGTGTAAGTGTTACTGTGTTTTTGTCTAACTTCCTGTTGCCTGCCTTTGCTCATCTTCGTTTTCATCCAGTTTCAGAATTTTTACGTTTTTCATCCGCCATTTTTTTCCTTGCATAGTCAATTTCGTATTGACGAAAAACCCCAAATAAGGCTCAAATTTGCTTGCTTCCTGGCTCCCCCCCTGTGCTGTGTGTGAGTGTGTTATTATTTTTGTTAAATTATTTTGTTTGTTTTTTGGTGTTTTTAGAGTTACGCTCTTCGGTCGCAATTGCAACCCTCGCAGTCGCATGCCTCTACTGCTCGCCTCACTTTGCGAGGCTCGAAGTCACATGAAACTGCTCGTGTGCCTTAACTACTCGCCTCGCGGTCTGGCACTCAAAAATCAAGAGGTTTAGCTATCAGAGGGAAAAAGAGCGATATAGCAAATCAGCGCTCAAATGAGTAGCGTTAAGCGGGCTATAAGTGTGTAGCTAAGGAACCAACCCCACACTGATGAGAGACAGTAACCTTGAAACAGCTGTACGTGAGTGGGATTCCTAGCTTGTGTGTAATCCAACCCTGTCTTTGCTCAAAGCTGTGTGATACAGCAGTCATATGCTTAAGGGAAGCCTTGTTTGAAATGTTTATGGATTGCAAGAGCGAAGCCTTTGTGGGCACATGTGCATGTCCCTGCCAAGGTTCCCAGAATAACTGTATTTCTCTGAATTCTGGGCATGAAACAAGTTTTTTTTAACTTGTTTTAGACATTCTAATGTGAACACAAATGTACTATTTATTTACTATATATTTAACAATATATATATATATATATATATATATATATATATATTTATATATATATATATATATAAACAAATAATACATTTGTAAGCTCATCTGCAAGTCTAAAAATAAGTTTAGAGACATAGTTTCACAGAATTTGGCTTGTACAGAATTATATATAGAGAAGTTTTACCTGGATGTCAATACAGTGTCTGAACAAGGGCTCCAAATTACATCCCCAGGGGAACAGAAGGGAAGGTAGAAGAATGACTTGATAAATGAGTTGCAAATGCTGCATGTTGTGTATCTAATTAACAGTGGGGTGACGAGGATCAATACTTGCAAAGATGCTGTTCTAAATTTAGAAATGAAACTGGATTTCAACCTATGGACATATTTGATGAAAATGTCCCTGGAGTAATTAACCTTTACTCTTGTTTTTATAGAGGGGGAGGTGAGTGGTAATAAAAAACGTAACTATTATTGATCTTTTTATGTCAGAAACTGTATATTAAAATAAAATACAATTTATGTAAATCTCACTTGTTTATTAATTACGAGGCTCTTTAACCCCTTGAGGGAGAAGACATCAATAATACATTTTTCACACTTCAACAGGGGTGAAGGCAATTCTTCCTAGATGTCCTCTGTAGTAGTAAGGACAGGGTCTATAGACCTCCTTGCACTTGTAAGGTTGATATTTTCAGGGGTATGTTCAAAAAAGCAGTATGGTATCACCAGAGCATAGTGATGGATACAGGAAGAGTCAGGCAGCCAAATGTTCTGCAGCAGGAAGACATTGAATGGCACATTTAGGTAGTGTTGGAATAGCTGGCACACAACAGACACACAACAGGACTGTCAGTGGTAGATGGTAGATACTTGGCACTGAGGTATATGGTAACATAGCCACATTTTGATGGCAGCATACATGGTACACTGGCACAGGCAGACAGGCACAAGACAGGGCTAGCTCAAAACAAACAGCTCAGCAGGGAACCTGGAGAGTGTGATCCAAGCCAGGTAGCACTAGAGCAGGTATAGATGTTTAAACAGTTAAGTCACACAAGGTAAGTTCACCAGTTCTACAAACATGGACATTAAAGGATCTACACAAGGATGATGGCAGCTTGGTGGGACAAGAAGATAAGTTCTTTGTGGGATACCTAGAGGACATGGACAGTAGTGCCAGCATGGTGATACAGAGTAATGATTATCAAACCTTTTGATGTCAGTGAATAATTGGCTCCCTTTTGGACCATTTTAAACAGGAATGACTTGAGTAGAAATGTTGTTTAATAATCTATCAGCAGTAAATCTTCTCAACATTTTTTCCCCTTTTTTTTTTATTCCACTTTCTAACTCAAGCCATATATTTTCCCCCCCCCTAAAGTTCGGTAGCTAAGGTCTCGGACCAGCACTGGTAGCTAGACTGACTTTTGAGAACCACTGAGTGACCACCAATTGATATCTTTAGTGTCTCCCACTTGAACATGTTCAGAAGAAAGAAGAGTGCACCTTCAAGAAAAGCAAAGATTCTTTCTAGTAAGAACAGTCAAGTTAGTGAATTTACTACCGAGGGAGTTTGTTGTGGCACATGGACCTGATCAGTTTAATAAAAAAGATAAATCGTTTTTAGGTAAAATAATATTATTAGTGATAATAATTACCATAGCAAGGTAGTCTGTTAATACTGAAAACCCCATGTTCATGCAAATTATCCACAAAAACATTGCATTTGACTTGGACTTTCAACCTTTTTTGATTTAATCTTAGTTACTTCTCCACTCATCAGAAACATGGGCAGAGGGCCACTCATTTGAAAGACGGTAGGTTCGCCTAAAATAAAGGATGCAATAGCAGTGTAGGAGTCAGGTAACTGTCATTACATTTTGGTAATTAGACAAACATTTGGCTTAAGTAAAGGGCCACTAAACTCACTGTAAGTTCTCTTCATAGTGTGAAAGAGCACAGGATTGGTATGTAAACATTTTTAATTACACTAATACCAGATAAAAAATATAAAGTTTTAAATTATGCCCACTGGCTATTGCATGAGAAATTAACTGATTGCCATGTCAGTGTGTACCGTGTGAGGGTCTATGGGAGAAGGCTATGATTGATGGTACACCTTTCCCCTGGACTCAGGTTACCTGCACTAACCAGTTATCCCATAGCTTTCCTGTTTCAGGTGGGTACCAGTCTTCCATGCCTGCACATAAAGATGTGGTAAGCGTTAATTTTTTTTGTTTGCTGTGATCACTGCAAGGAGCTACATGGAGCTCTGAGCACAGAGTACTTACACCATGCATTGGCCTGCATTACTCAAATTCCAGAGAGTCAAGAGAACAGAAACCTGAAATTTCTGCTAATAATAAAAATAGAATATATTCCCTTTAAAGTGTAAATATAAGCAGTCTGACGAAAACCTTATCCTTGACTTTAATGGGGTTTTATTACTGCAACCTGATTGGTTGCAGTAATAAAGCAGATGTGGAACAGTATATGGGCAGTCTATTACACATGTAAACACAGATTATATTTGATTTCTCAGTGAAAAATCACATTTTTTAAAAATTCAAAAAGTATTTCAACATGCTTTTAGGAGATCTGATCTTTACAGTGATGTGGTTCAAATCGTGCTGAATTAAGTGGACCTTTAAACGTTAGGAAAGCTTTATGCGTTTCCCAGGCATGCTTGCACTTCTTAACTCTGACCTGACTACTTCTGCTATTTACTTCACAAATTGCATTCTGAGGAGTGGCATTTTGCCATGTAATGGATTATTAAAAACTGCTGGTATTTATGATAGCCCAGAGAGACGCTATTTGATGTTGGGAGCAGTGATCTGAAAAAAAGTGAATTTTACATAGATTTAACAGGATCTGAAACTGTCCAATACTCTGAGGATCATTCTGGCAGCAACAAATTAAAGTGGAGATTCCAAATATGGTATCATTTCAAATTATAGGTAAAAATAAACACTTTAACATTTGGGTGTTATTTATAATTGCACAGTAAACTTTCAATAAATGTAAGTATAAGCTTATTGTAAAAAAAATTGAATATTTTAAAAATAAAATGTAGTTAGTATTATTTATTATTATCCTTTATTTGTAACACACCTATTTAAAAGAAATACTTTATTAACACATGGCAAAAAATGGAGGGCCTTGTCTTTGAGTTTACAATCTTACATACATGGGGCCTCATTCTATTATCGGCCGCAGCCGTTGCGGGGCCGCAAGGACCGGCCGCAAGCTATTCGGCTATTCTATTCCCTTACGGCCGGAGGCTCCGGCAGGCTTGCGGCCGGTGCCTTGCTATCTCTTGCAGCCGCTCGCGCCAGAGGAAAGCCTTTGATCTAAAACGGCCGCAAGAGTTTTGCAATTCAATTGCTCCGGGAAACCTCTCTGCAAGGCTAAAAACGAGCCGCAGCTTACTTGCAGGAAAGAGGTCTCGCTAGCACCAATTAAGCACATAAAATAGCTCAAATAAAGCCATCCTGCACTTTGAGAAGACTATAAAGGGATTTTAGGTGTTAGAAAAAATAGCACATAATTATCCTGTACTCAAATCCGTAAAATATTTTATTTTTAATATCCGTAAAATATCCATGTAAAAAGTCCAGAGTGCTTGGAGCACCTCAGACCCGCCCACGCCGCAGCCGGAAAATAAACAGTTAATTTGAACTCGGGTTTGGGCAGATGTGCAAGCTTGAGAGTGGGTTCCTTTTAATCCTCATGTCCCCCAATATGATCCCTAGCATTTACAGAGCTGTACAGTGCAGGCTTGAATTTATTTTTTAGTTTTTATATTTCACAGCTTACGGCCGGTTCAAAGATATGCGGCCGGCCGTAAAAGGAGATCCTTGCGGGGCCGTATAATAGAATCGCGAGTTAACTGAACCCCCGCAAGGAATCGCAGCCTTACGGCCGATTTACGGCCGATAATAGAATGAGGCCCTTGGTGCTTTTTCCTAAAACAACTTACAATATCGAAGATTGATAACTCACAAACGTACAACCTAAAGGGAGTGTGAGAGAAAAACCTCTGGGTAAGAGTAACAGATAAGAATTTGGATGGGATAGAAATAGATTGAAATTTGGAAGTGATAGAGGATAAAATTGTAAGATTGTAAGTTTGTGAGTTTTCAGTCTTACATGGCGCTTTGGGGAAAGCAATATGGACACTGGATTCTAAGCTCAAAGACAGGGCCCTCCATCCTTTGCAATGTGTTAATATTGTTATTGTTTTTTGCTTTACTTAACCCTTGAATAGCGTTAAAGAATAAGTTGACGCATTACAAATAAACGATAATAATACAATAGAAGACAATTCTGTTGCTGTAGGACAGGTGTAATGTTTACCTGGGTAGGACATGTGCAAAGTTGGGAAGATGTCTTCATTTAGTTGTTGTTATTGTTCATTCTTTCAGTTGTATGCGACTCACCGAGACCCTATGGACTGCAGCACTTTAGCCACATCTATTGTATGTCTCTGGTTGTGCTTATCCCCAGGTTATATTGGCAACGATAATGGAGTGAGTTGCCATTTCCCTTTCCAGTGGACTGCGATTAGTATGACCTCTCTTGGGTGACCCTAGCTCACATTGTGCCAACAAGCCAATTCACCACGACAAGGTAGAGATCCAGAAGTCTTCATTTAGTAGCATAGAGTAAAAATCTAATAGAGAGACATTGTGAAAGAGTGGCACTAGAATGTGCTAGATTATCTTCACCTAGTGGATGTTCTGTGTCAAAGCACAGGAAAGAGTGATAGGACATAATAGGAATGGGTGTGGTGGGTGGATTGGGGACATATTGTGATAGCAGATGCTGCTAATTGGTCAGGTGGGTGGGTGAAGGGCAGGTAGGCACATGCTCTCAGCAGTTGAGGTCTGGCTAGTAATTAAGAAAAGGCTCATGAAAACATAATCAGAAGTAGTGTGAGAGGCAGTGACATGGAGAGAGAGAGATAGAGCAGATAGAGAAAGGATTGAAAGAGGTCAAGATATAGGGCACATGCGAAGACGGAGGTCTAAGAAGTTACAAAAGTCTTAAAACGAGGGTAGGGTGGCTTGAGGAAAGTCACACACAAAATGGATGGTTGCTAAGGTACTCATTACATTAAATCATATTTAGGACCTCCACTAATGTCCATAAAGTTCTATCTACTTCACTATATTTGTTTGTATAATTTTTGTGGTGGAGGTAGGTTACTGGGGCCTAGGATATCAGGTGACAATTACAACAATAAACACCGATGGTAACCAATGTTTACATTAATCATGGCATTCAACAAATGATTGGTAGGTTTGGTTGGGTCAGGAGTAGAAAGAGCATAGTCATGAGCTGTTCATCTTTCTATGTAAAACCACATCTTAGCTGCAACAGGAATCCTATTTAATTCTAATCTCCTTAAAGCAGGAAAGATGTGAACAAGATTAAAAATACAGCAACAGGGAATGTAAAGTGATAAGAGTGTGATAGGTTAAAGCTCTGAGCTAAGATAAGCTTTACTAAACATGTCATGCTTTGGGCTATGATGTTCAAGAAATACCAGAGAGTATCATGTACTGGGCTCAAGTATATTAATACGTACAAATAAGCTGTAGGACGTGAAGTGGGAACGATGAATGGATTATTGCTGTAAAAATTTAAACAGTTGGCAGTGAATATAAATTACACTCACCATGGAAATGGACTTCAGTTGCAGGAGATGATCCCTTTAAGAACAGGGATCCCAAATATATTTCCCCAATACCACTGACAAATTGCTATGGAGTCTTTTTGACCACTTAAGCATTGCTGTATCATAAAAGAAAAATATATGTTGGCAGAATTTGAGTATGACTAAAAGGATAAATGAATATGTAATAAAATTAGTTTTTAGTAAGAAAAAACATGCCTCTGCTGGACCATGGAGACATCCAAGATGGTTTGCGGAAAGGGTGTTTATATTTCTGCAGGACACTTATCCTTCAACTGCCTACTAGTGAGCATATTTGGAAAATTATCTCAGAAGATATAAGAAAAACCTTTTGGCCATTTCCACTCCCTGACCTCTATCTCCACTAATACTAACAATTATCATACCCCTTAGGCTCCAGGCTAGAGGAAAGTGCTGAAGCCAGACAAGATGGAATTTTATATGTTCACTGAATGTTAAATATATAAATATATTTAGCAAAAATAGAAGAACATTATATTCACTGCCATATACTACCATCTTCTTTGCACTTTGGTATTACTGTGTTTTGTCGTTTTCTTCTCCCTGAAAGGTGACAACCCTATTGCATCAAGCTATTAGACCATATATAGACAAACAGAAATAATGTCACATCTCAACAAATCCCTTTTTGCAAGTGGATTTTCCTTTGCAAGTAAAGGCTGATAAATTGCAGAGTGCACTAATTGTGCCCAGGTGAGAGGGGTGTGGCTTGACTGTTAAACTAGTATAAAAGGGTTGTGAGCTGTTTTGGGGCTGTTTGCAAGTGGATTTTCCTTTGCAAGTAAAGGCTGATAAATTGCAGAGTGCACTAAATGTGTCCAGGTGAGATGGCAGATGTTAATATAAACAGGAGAAGGGGCGAACTTGTAAGCTTGCAAACATTTCTGGTATCAAGTGCAATTCTAGTAAAAGTGTAGGAGTTTAAATAAAAGGAGCGACTTCAAAGAAAAGGGAGGGCAGATTTATAGTGCAAGGGAGGAAAACATAAATAAATATATTATTTTATATTCTTTTTCCCACTGAAATTTTGTAGACAATAATAAAAATAATAATAATGAGTCAGTCCAGTGGCAACCTCATTCAGTGTACATTCTGTCATATGTATGGAATACTGGAACAGATGGGTTTTAGAGCTGTTTTGGGGCTGTTTGCAAGTGGATTTTCCTTTGCAAGTAAAGGCTGATAAATTGCAGAGTGCATTAATTGTGCCCAGGTGAGAGGGGTGTGGCTTGACTGTTAAACTAGTATAAAAGGTTTGTGACCTGTTTTGGGGCTGTTTGCAAGTGGATCTTCCTTTGCAAGTAAAGGCTGATAAATTGCAGAGTGCACTAATTGTGTCCAGATGAGAGGGGTGTGGCTTGACTGTTAAACTAGTATAAAAGGTTTGTGAGCTGTTTTGGGGCTGTTTGCAAGTGGATATTCCTTTACAAGTAAGGGCTGATAAATTGCAGAGTGCACTAATTGTGCCCAGGTGAGAGGGGTGTGGCTTGACTGTTAAACTAGTATAAAAGGTTTGTGAGCTGTTTTGGGGTTGTTTGCAAGTGGATTTTCCTTTGCAAGTAAAGGCTGATAAATTGCAGAGTGCACTAAATGTGTCCAGGTGAGATGGCAGAAGTTAATATAAACAGGAGAAGGGGCGAACTTGTGAGCTTGCAAACATTTCTGGTATCAAGTGCAATTCTAGTAAAAGTGTAGGAGTTTAAATAAAAGGAGCGACTTCAAAGAAAAGGGAGGGCAGATTTATAGTGCAAGGGAGGAAAACATAAACAAATATATTATTTTATATTCTTTTTCCCACTGAAATTTTGTAGACAATAATAAAAATAATAATAATGAGTCAGTCCAGTTGCAACCTCATTCAGTGTACATTCTGTCATATGTATGGAATACTGGAACAGATGGGTTTTTAGAGCACTGGGCTGACTTCTCACTCTGGTCTGGTACAATCTCTACAGCAGTGATGGATTGCACCATAATGATGAGGGAGCTTTTGTGCTAGGGGATAGGATGGTAGAAAGGCGGGAGGAGTTTTTAAACTAGTAGGTGGGGGGAGGGACTAGATATAAGTAATGGGGTAATAAGTGTAGAGGGTATAAGGGATGAATTAACAACTCATAGGAGAGGATATGAGGTGAGGGGTAGTATAGTCAATAGGGAGGTAGTACTAAGTAACTCAAGTACAGTGGCAGTCACTTCAGAACTACAGACTTATAACATAAGGTGTATGCTTGCTAATGCCATAAGCTTGCCAGGAAAAATGGGAGAGTTAGAATTATTAGCAATTAATAGAAAATGTGATTTAATAGGCATTACCAAAATGTGGTGGGATGAATCTCATGACTGGACTGTTAATCTGGATGGTTATAACCTATTTAGGAAAGATAGAGGCAATGGTAAAAGAGGAGGAGGGATTTGTCTGTATGTTAAGCCTGAATTTAAACTTATAGTCAGAGAAGATATTTATGGTGGACCTAGTGATAAAGTTGAATGTTTGTGGGTAGAATTAAATAGCAGAGCAGCAAATTCAAAAAGAATATTAGTAGGAGTATACTATAAACCCCCAAATATAGCTGAAAGGGAGGAAATACAATTATTGTTACAGATTGGAAATGCAGCTAAGCATGGGCAAGTTCTAATAATGGGAGATTTTAATTACCCTGAAATAAACTGGATAAATGAGACCAGCAGTTCAGCTAAGTGGAGTAGGCACTTAAGTACACTCAGGCATCATTATCTGGCCCAGGTTATACAAGAGCCTACTAAAAATGAAGCTATCTTAGATTTATTCATCACAAATAATATTGATATAGTATCAAATGTTGGAATAGGGCAACTTTTGGGAAACAGTGATCACAACACAGTCTCATTTGAGCTTGAATTAAAAAAACAAAATTTTAAGGGGCCAACAAAAACTCTTAATTTTAAAAGGGCAGATTTTAACGGTCTAAGGGCAGCAAAACAAAGTATAGACTGGGAAAGAGAACTGTAGAGTAAGACTAACCCTAAAATATTTTTTAAGTATATTAATGGGAAGAAGACGAGGAAGGAAGCTATAGGAACATTACAATGCGACACAGGCCATCTGAAAACGAGTGACCAGGAAAGGGCAGATGAGCTAAATAGGTTCTTTTCTTCGGTATACACAAGGGAGGTACCAGTGGTTGGGACACTGCAACATAATGGGGCTACACGACCTTTGCCAAATAATTGGTTAACACAGGAAGCAGTCCAAAAGAGGTTGGAAAAAATAAATGTTAATAAAGCCCCGGGTCCTGATGGAATACATTCACGGGTACTGAAGGAACTGCGTTCTGTAATAGCCAAACCATTATATTAAATTGTTCAAGATTTACTCAACTCAGGGTCTCTACCAGATGACTGGAGAAAATCAGATGTGATACCTATATTTAAAAAGTAAGCAAGAGCAAATCCGGGGAATTATAGACCAGTGAGCCTCACTTCTGCAGTGGGGAAGCATTTAGAAGGGATAATAAGGGATAATATACAAGAATATGCCTATTTGAACAGGATTATAAGTAGGCGTCAACATGGATTTATGAGGGATAGGTCCTGTCAAACAAATCTAATTAGTTTCTATGAGGAGGTTAGTAGGAACCTGGATCAAGGCAACTCAGTGGATGCAGCCTTTTTGGATTTTGCAAAGGCTTTTGATACAGTGCCACATGGGAGACTATTGTGCAAACTAAGAGATACAGGAATTGCAGTAAATATCTGCTCATTGGTTGAGAGCTGGCTAAAAGACAGGAATCAAAGGGTTGTTGTAAATGGAACATATTCGGATTGGACTAATGTGGTAAGTGGGGTTCCTCAGGGTTCTGTATTAGGTCCTCTCCTTTTAACATATTTATTAATGACTTAGAGGTGAGGTGGGATTGGAGTGTGGTGTCTCCATTTTCGCTGATGACACGAAGTTGTGCAAGATAATTAAATCAGATAATGATATGCTGTCCAACCAAAGGGATTTACATAAAATTGAGGAATGGGCATCTAAATGGCAGATGAGATTTAATATGAATAAATGTTATGCATCTGGGAAGGAAAAATAGCCATGCAATTTATAATCTTAATGGAGTGCTTGTGGACAACCACCTTAAAGAAAGAAAACGGTTCTTCACAGTAAGGGTGGTTAATCTGTGGAATTCTCTACCAGAGGAGGTGGTGACAGCGGATTCGATAGATAACTTTAAAAGGGGACTGGATTTATTTCTAATTAAAAGGGAATTCAGGGTTATCATGGATAATTAGAGAGACAGTATTGATCTAGGGAGAAATCCAATCGCCAGTATCTGGGGTCAGGAAGGAATTACATTTTTTTTCCCCTTTCAGACGATTGGCTAACAACTAATTAATTAATATTTAATCCGCATATTGCAGATCAGAGGAGATCTTAAAAGGTTGAACTTGATGGACTGAAAGTCTTTTTTCAACATTAATTACTATGTAACGATATAACTATGTAACTTTAAAATGTTGAAGAGTAATAATATATTATTTTACTGCTAAAGTTTATCACATACTAGCGAATTGCCCGTCAAAAAATGACGGCAATGAAATTGTAAGGTAGCTAATGCTGTTTGGTTTGTAATAATGAAATATATAATACATTAATAAATTAATATACTTTACCTATTTTGAAGCATTGTGTTGAAGAGCTGGCAATCTGTTTTGATGTTGCTGCAGCATTAGTGGTGTGGAGCTGCTGTGTAAGCGTGATGAATGTGTGCAGTGTAATAGTGTGTGTGTGTGCGAGACCAAACCGTTAGCGTAGTCGCGTACTTCTGCATTGTCGTAAAATGGCGGGTAATGTGTGGTATGCGTCTTAGCGGAATATCCGTAGGTCTTTTGTGGTGTTTTGCGAGTTTCTTGTGGTGTTTTGCGTGTTTAGAGTGCTGTAGCCTCGTTTTCGTTTTGTTCGGCGGTCATTTTTTCTCTCGCTTAGAGAATTTGTTAGTGTCTAAACTCTTTTATTTTGAGTTAAATGAAGGTGTAAGTTGCCTTTTTGAGGTCCTGGATGCTCCCTCTTGCTGTAGGGAAGCTTTTTATGTATGTGCTGTGTGTATTTATTGTGTTTTGAATTTTGTAATGTTCGCGAGTTGCGTCCGATTGTTGCGAGGTCGTAATGTGTGGTAACGTGTCTCGTATGTTGTTTGCGTTGCAAGGTAAAGTTTGCGAGGGTCGTAGTTGGTGTGTCGTGTTGTTTGCGTGGTCCCGGTTGTTGTGTGGTTGTTTGCATTTGAACATAAATTTTGCAAGGGTCGCAGTTGCTGGCAAGGAGCGCCTTTGGTGCTCCATGCCAGCAACTGAGGCCCTCACCCGCAGCCCTCGCTACGCGAGGGCCGCGGGCTCGCTATGCGAGCCCGCAAGTGTTAGCAACAACTCGTACACTCACAACTATATATGTGATAATAGTTGTCGTAGTTACAAATTGTCGGTCAAGCAATGTTAAAAGTTAACGGCTTGTGCATGCGCAATTTGCGCTGAAGGCGCTCAATGAGAGCCTCGTGATGAGCACTGTAGGTGCTCATTGCGAGGCCCGTAGAACTTAGGCTGCCCTCTATGTGTCATCTGTTCCTTTATGCCTGTTTTTTGCCCGAGGACACTCCACAGCAAAGGCCGTGATCGGCGCCAAAGCCCGTAGCACTTTAGCGCTGATCGCGAGGCACGCAACACTTTCAGTAAATTATGCATAACTCAAAAGACCCCCAAAAAACGCCAAATAATTACAAAAATGAACTTCAACACTCACGCACAGCACAGGGGGCGAGGCAGGTGGCCTGTGAGTGAGGTTGAAAGCTAATTTGAGCATTAATTGACATTTTTCTTCGATCAAAGCAAGGAAAAAAATGGAGGCCTAAAAAATGTAAATCTTCTCAAACAGGATCAAAAGGAGGCCGAAGCTAATAACACTTAGCTAAACAATGCGAGGCCCACAGGAACTTGCGATGAGCGCCGACGGCGTTAAGCGTGAGGCACAAAAGTGGCGGGTTGCACAACATCTGCAATGAGCGCTCATTGCAGTGCTCGTGATGAGCGCCGAACTACACGGGGGGAGAGGCTCGTAAAAAGAGCAAAAGGCGCCCATCGTGGGGATCACGATGAGCGCCAGAGGTGCTCATCGTGGGGCTCGTGATGAGTGCCGAAGGTGCTCAGAGGGGCAGAGCTTCACAAACTGCATTGCTAGCCTTAAAATTTGCTTGCCGTCATTTTTGATTTGAAAGTAGCTCATTTATATATGTGTTTATTGTATTTTGATATTAATTTGATTAATTTGCTCACCAGAGCTGGTCCTTGGTCTCTGAAAAATAACCCAGTATAACCAAATTACTTTTTTTTTCCATGGCCAATTCCGTAGACCAATGGTAGTCAACCTGGTGCCTACTGCCTACTATTGAGCAATTCAAGCTTTCATGGTGGGTGGTGGGGTAATTGCTAGGTGGCATCGCTAACAAGTTATGTCACCTGCCGGAGACCCGCTGCAGCATGCTTGGCTGGTTGGAGAGCTGGTGAAAGAGGCCAGGGACAGCAGTCAGGACCGAATCACCATCTAGTAAGTATAGGGCTATACATAGCTAGGGTCATATGATTTATAAAAGGAAGGAAATAGGGTAAATTAATTTACTGCGGCTCCAGTGGGTGATAAGGAAATGTAGTTATTAAAAGATTGAAGACCCCTGATGTAGGGGAGTCTCAGATAGGCTAGGATTTATGAGTAGCACATGTTAGTATAGATGAGGAAATTAGAGGCTCCAGAACATGTTGAATATTAATTGCCTCACCTTTATCCACACAGTGCCAGCCATAAATCCTGGCCTGTCTGGAATTCACTGAGGAAACCACTTCTGGGTCTTTTCCTTTTTTAAATTCACCAATACACCACCAGCAGGTTATGGTTATTGTAAGGGTTAGTTTAATGGTTAGGGCAACCTTCTAAGGTTACAACTTCTCTAAAATATTGGCAGCGCCATCTAGCAGCTCCTTGCCGCAACTGCTGCTGCCACTGCCCGCTCAGTCATAAAAGGAAAGATCCCACTGCTGTAGAAACTTTTCTCGCAAAAAATAAACTTTTTAATCACCATAAATTGATGTATTTATATAGAACTTTAGTACTTAAAAGTTATGAAAGCTGGAATATTAAAGTGGCCATTTGTAAATCAAGGCACTTTCATCTGAAAAACTGACAGCCCTATTAAATTAGAAGCCCATAGCGGCATCAGGAAGTGCGCAAGGGCTGCAGGCTTGAAATTCGGCTGTGTTACATAGCTATCACATATATAGTTGTGAGCGTACGAGTCGTTGCTCACGCTTGCGGGCTCGCGTAGCTTGCGAGCTCGCGTAGCGAGGTCACTGGGCAAGGGCCTCAGTTGCTGGCATGGAGCACCGAAGGCGCTCCATGCCAGCAACTGAGGCCCCTCGCGAAGCGAGGGCCTCAGTTGCTGGCGAGGTCACTGGGCACGGGCCTCAGTTGCTGGCATGGAGCGCCGAAGGCGCTCCATGTCAGCAACTGAGGCCCCTCGCGAAGCGAGGGCCTCAGTTGCTGGCGAGGTCACTGGGCAAGGGCCTCAGTTGCTGGCATGGAGCGCCGAAGGCGCTCCATGCCAGCAACTGAGGCCCCTCGCGAAGCGAGGGACTCAGTTGCTGGCGAGGTCACTGGGCAAGGGCCTCAAACCCTCGCAAAATTCACGTCGCTACTCAAAAAACACGACACACAAATTACGACACTCGCTAAATTTTACGAGGAACGCAAACAACGTACGAAACACGTTACCACACATTACGACCTCGCAAACATCGGACGCAACACGCCGACATACAAACATTTAAAACACAATACATACACACAGCACATACGTAAAAAACTTACATACACCAAGAGGGAGCACCCAGGACCTCAAAAATGCAACTTACACCTCGATTTTACTCGAAATAAAACAGTTTAGAGACTAAAAAAAAATCTAAGCGAGAGAAAAAATGGCCGCCGAACAAAATGAAAACGAGGCTACAGCACTCTAAACTCGCAAAACACCACAAAACACCTACGGATATTCCGATACAGACCTATACCACACATTACTCGCCATTTTACACCAATGCGGAAGTACACGACTACGCTAACGGTTTGGTCTCGCGCACGCACAGTATTACACTGCACACATTCAGCATGCTTATACAGCAGCTCCACACCACTAATGCTGCAGCAACATCAACACAGATTGCCAGCTCTTCATCACAATGCTTCAAAATAGGTACACTATATTCATTTACTAATTTAGCTACCTTACAATTTCATTGCCGTCATTTTTTGACGGGCAATTCGCTAGTTAAATTATAATAGGCTGCGAGTTACAGGCTTCAGACGCAAACCCATAAACCATTTGTCGCACGTTGAATGTGCGTCCGTGAACATGATCAATTAGTCAAACCCGTAGTTACTGGTTTAGATGGAGCCAATGGAAACAGAAATTGTCATCATTGTGTCACAGAAAAATGGAAGTTAGATTTCAAAGTCTTATGGGTTTCAATTACGAGTTACGATCTGACCCGCATTACAGATGTAATGCAAAATTAATAAAGCCGTAAATATGATATTCTGTCACATGCGAGTTCCACTATATGGATTAACACATTGATTGCCAGGATCAATATAACACGGAAATTAAACATGAAACAAAGTATTTTTTGTTGCCGATTTGCGAACTTGTGACTGTTGTGCTATTAATTCTAAGACCCAACATCACTTTTCCTTTTAATATAAGTATAGTTGTGTATGTATATGTGCATTTAAAGTGCTACGGATTGGTCTTTACCCCCTTGCAAATCCTCTTTGGTGCTAAATTGGAACATAGCGGTTACGGTCTTGAGAGAACAAAGGATTAGCCGCCATGAAGTTCCATGTCCCATAGGCTTTTTTCGATCCCAATCCGCAGATCGGCAGTGACTTGCTTTACAGGGGCCAATTTAATAGCCGTAAGTCTTACGGGCTACGGTTTTACACTTTAGGATAATTTAATAGGGCTGTTAATGTTGCAAATCCCTTATTAACAAGATATTTTTTTTAACAGGACCTCTTTATGCAAAGATACAGATAACAGACCCATTAAACTACCTAGTAGATACATTTATCTAATTGATATTAGGGTTAAAATGATTGGGCAATGAGATAATCTTTAACATTCACTAGGTTATCAGATTCATTGACAAAGATGCAGTCTGTACAAACTGAATAACACCAATATCCAAAAATAAATCATAATGAAGCTTCCTTAAATAATCTAGCTTGTATTCAGGACTCTAACACTAAAACAACAGAACAAACCAAAATGTGTGTCATGGTAACAACTTGATGAATATGTTACTTTAACCTTGAGAGAATCTGAACAAAAATCCTTGAATTAAAAAAGTTAGATTTTTCTATACTTTTGCTAAACAATTTTGGGGAAATATGTGAAAACTTGCTTTATTCTGCCAGTTATATTGCTCAGAAGCGAGCCATTTTGCCCCTCACATTCTCCCTCACTGTTGCCCTCCTTTATCTTTTTTAGCTGCAGCTTGCAATAGAATAAACAGAGGTGGTGTCACAGTTGGGGGTGGAGCCATCAGCACAGCCTGCCTGGCTCCATTTACAAAATTACAGGCGGAACCACTGTAGCTGTTGATTCATTTCACTAGAAGAAACACTTTATAAAACAACTAATCTATACAACACACACATATACAGTATATATATATATATATATATATATATATATATATATATATATATATATATATATATATATATATATTACACAGTATCTCACAAAAGTGATTGCACCCCTCACATTTTTTGTAAATATTTTATTATATCTTTTCATGTGACAACACTGAAGACATGACCCTCTGCTACAATGTAAAGTAGTAAGTGTACAGCCTGTATAACAGTGTAAATTTGCTGTTACCTCAAAATAACTCAACACACAGCCATTAATGTCTAAACCGTTGGCAACAAAAGTGAGTACACCCCTAAGTGGAAATGTCCAAATTGGGCCCAAAGTGTCAATATTTTGTGTGGCCACCATTATTTTCCAGCACTGCCTTAACCCTCATGGGCATGGAGTTCACCAGAGCTTCACAGGTTGCCACTGGAGTCTTCTTCCACTCCTCCATGATGACATCACTGAGCTGGTGGATGTTAGAGACCTTGCACTCCCGCACCTTCCATTTGAGGATGCCCCACAGATGGTCAATAGGGTTTAGGTCTAGAGACATGCTTGGTCAGTCCATAAGCTTTACCTTCAGCTTCTTTATCAAGGAAGTGGTTGTCTTGGAGGTATGTTTGGGGTCGTTATCATGTTGGAATACTGCCCTGCGGCCCAGTCTCGAAAAGGAGGGGATCATGCTCTGCTTAAGTATGTCACAGTACATGTTGGCATTCATGGTTCCCTCAATGAGCTGTAGCTGCCAAGTGCCGGCAGCACTCATGTAGGCACAAATCATGACACTCCCACCACCATGCTTGACTGTAGGCAAGACACACTTGTCTTTGTACTCCTCACCTGTTTGCCGCCACACACGCTTGACACCATCTGAACCAAATAAGTTTATCTTAGTCTTATCAAACCACAGGACATGGTTCCAGTAATCCATGTCCTTAGTCTGCTTGTCTTCAGCAAATGGTTTGCAGGCTTTCTTGTGCATCATCTTTAGAACAGGCTTCCTTCTGGGCCGACAGCCATGCAGAGCAATTTGATGCAGTGTGTGGCTTATGGTCTGAGCACTGACAGGCTGACCCCCCCCCCCCCCCCTTCACCCTCTGCAGCAATGCTGGCAGCATTTATACATCTATTTCCCAAAGACAACCGATGGATATGACGCTGAGGATGTCCACTCAACTTCTTTGGTTGACCATGGCGAGTGGAAACTGTGAAACTCGCTGTATGGTCTTGCCCACCGTGCTGCAGCTCAGTTTCAGGGTCTTAGTAATTTACTTATAGCCTAGGCCATCTTTATGTAGAGCAACAATTTTTTTTCAGATCCTCAGGAGAGTTCTTTGCCATGAGGTGACATGTTGAACTTTCAGTGACCAGTATGAGAGAGCGTGAGAGCGATAACACCAAATGTTACACACCTGCTCCCCATTCACACCTGAGACCTTGTAAAACCAATGAGTCGCATGACACCAGGGAGGGAAAATGGCTAATTGGGCCAAATTTGGACATTTCCACTTAAAGGTGTACTCACTTTTGTTGCCAACAGTTTAGACATTAATGCTGTGTGTTGAGTTATTTTGAGGGGACAGCAAATTTACACTGTTATACAGGCTGTACACTTACTACTTTACATTGTAGCAGAGTGTCATTTCTTCAGTGTCAAATGAAAATATATAATAAAATATTTACAACAATGTGAGGGGTGGAGGGGTGTACCCACTTTTGTGAGATACTGTATATATATATATATATATATATATATATACTGTATATACATTTCCCTAATTCAATGAATTAATGTAAAAAAAATCCAAAGTTCAGAGGACCTTTAAGTACATTGTTGTTGTGGTTTAATCGTTAAGTTGCGGCCGACTCTCTGTGATCCAATGGATTTCAGTATGCCAGCCACTTCTGTAAGCTACTACCCCTATAAGCCCTTGCAAGCTTATGTTCATTGCTTCAATTACCTAATTTATCCTTCTCCACCTCTGCCATTCCTTTCTTTGTGTGCCTTCAATTTTTCCCAGCATAAGAGTCTTTTCTAGGGAATCCTGTCTTCTCAAGATATGGCCAAAACATTTGATCTTCAGCCTCATGATCAAACCTTCTTGCCGTCCAAGGGACTTTCAAGGGTTTTCGCCAGCACCACAATTCAAGTCAATTCTATGACACTCAGCCTTCTTTATGGTCCAGCTCTAACATCCAGAGCTTACACATGGGAAATCCATATGTCTAACTATGTGGGCCTTTCTTAATATCTTTACTTTTTATAGCTTTTCCAGACTTGCCATAGCTTTCTTCCCAGAAACAAATTTCTTTTAATTTCATTTCTGCAGTTACCGTCTGCAGATATCTTGGAGACAATAAAAATAAATTCTGTCACTGCCTCCAGTTCTTCTCCATCTATTTGCCAGGAGCTGAGATTGCTGTTTGCCATGATCTTCATCTTTTAGCAACAGGCCAGCTTTGCACTCTCTTCTTTCACCCTCATCAATAAGTCCTTTAGTTCCTCCTCACCATCAGAGTAGTATCATTCACATGGTGTTGTTGATATATCTCCATGTGTGAGGAATTGACTCTGCTGGGTTTTGAACCCTGGTCCCCAGGCTGCTATACCTCTTCCCTACCACTGCGCCAGCCTGCCTGTTGTGAATTCCATTCAGACCTTATAAGCTTGACTCTGCTAGCAATTGTATCAGTACCTAAGTCTCTTCAGCTGTGTCTGGTCAGGTGTCTGGTCCTTGGCCTATATAAGGCACTTCCTGTCTATTGATCCTTGCCAGATTATTGTGTGGTTTCTGATCACTTCAATAAACCTTGCTCCTGTTTTCACCTACAAGTTTGCGGAACTGGATTATTGCTGACCTTGGCTACTGGTCTCCACAACTTTGTGATTTCTATATCATTACAGAATAATCTGGCCCTTTCATGGAGACCGCCGGGACAGATTCTGCATTGGCCCAGCAGGTTGCTTTATTTGCAAGAACTGTGCAGACCCAGGCACAGACCATCCAAGTGCTGCAGGACCAGGTAGCTGAACTGCAAAATAAATTTCAGTCAATGCACAGTGAGTATACCAGCTACAGGGCACGTGATGCTGCGGCTGCTACTGTTACACCTGCTCAAGAGGCCCGCTTGCCCCTGCCAGAAAAGTTTGGAGGAGATCGCAAAAAATTTAGGGGTTTCCTAAATCAATGCCGTTTGCACTTCATGATGTTACCTCACCAATTTCCATCTGAAAGAGAGAAGGTGGGATTTATTTTTTCCTTATTCAAAGATGAAGCCCTGGCTTGGGGCTCCCCTTTTCTGGAACAGGACAGTCCAGTCTTGGGTAATCTAAATGACTTTCTTGAGGCCATGTGCCTAGTTTTTGATGACCCCAATCGATGTGCTACAGCAGAAGCCACTCTCCTTCATTTGCATCAAGGGAGGCGCTCGGTGGCTGAATATGCTGCTGAATTCAGACAGTGGGTTGCTGATACTACCTGGAACCAATCAGCCCAGAGGTTCCACTTCAGAAAAGGTCTCTCAGAAGCTATAAAAGATGAGCTAGCTCGTGTTGATCTTCCTGCTGACTTTGATGCATTTGTGCGTTTGGCTATCCGTATTGATCGGAGACTTTCTGAAAGAAGATTGGAAAGACAGGGCTCTTTTAGACCAAGTACTACTCCAATTTTCTATTCAAGAACTTCTACTCCGATCCCACAAACACCTACAGACTCTGAGCCAGAGGCTATGCAGGTAAATCTAATAAGAGGGCCATTATCCAACGAAGAAAAACAGTGGTGACGCACTCACAATTTATGCCTGTATTGTGGTAGTGCAGGGCACTATGCCATCAATTGCCCTAGCAAATCCAAAAGAACAATAGCTATGGCGGCTGAGGGTGCACAGATTCGACACCATTCCCAGATTTCAGATCAACTGGATTCTGTCACACAACCCTTGTTTTCTCTGGCTCATGGTGAAGAGGGTATGTTGACTCAACATCCTCATTTTGTGGTGCCTATCACGTTGCAATGTGGTGATCGTAAAATTTCAACTACCGCTATGATAGATTCTGGAGCAGGCGGAAACTTTATGGACATTAAATTTGCAGCAGGAAATAGAATTCAGTCTATCCCTAATTCTTCACCTGTGTTAATGGAGACAGTAGACGGTTCTCCACTTACGTCAGGACCGGTTACACATGAGACTGTGCCCTTAAAGTTGACTGTGGAAGTGAATCACCATGAGGCTATCTCTTTCCACCTAATTTCCTCAACACAGTTTCCAGTGATTTTGGGGGTACCTTGGCTTGCTCTGCATAACCCACAGATTGATTGGAAGATCAGAACTTTGTCCTTTCCTTCAGAACACTGCTTAATGAATTGTCAACCCTCTAAGGTAACACCTGTTGCCACAACAATTAATGAAATGGTTGCTACAAACTTGACTAAGCTTCCTCTACAATATCGGGATTTTGCAGATGTCTGTGATAAGAAGAATGCTGATCAGCTTCCACCACACAGGCCTTATGATTGCCCAATAGAGCTGTTGCCTGGGGCTGCTATCCCATTTGGCCGTATATATTCCCTTTCTGAGCCTGAATTGAAAGCTCTTCGAGAATACCTACAAGAAAATCTTGCCAAAGGCTTTATTCGACCATCTACTTCTCCAGCAGGAGCTCCTATTTTCTTTGTAGAAAAGAAAGATGGCAGCCTACGGCCATGCGTTGATTACAGGGACATTAATAACATCACTGTTAAAAACCGCTACCCCTTGCCTCTGATTCCTGAACTTTTGGAGAGACTCCGCTCAGCTAAAATATTTACGAAGCTTGATCTTCGGGGGGCATATAATCTGGTTCGCATAAGACCCAATGATGAATGGAAAACAGCTTTCAGAACCAGGTACGGGCATTACGAATATCTAGTAATGCCTTTTGGGCTGTGTAATGCCCCTGCAACTTTCCAGCATCTTATCAATGATGTACTACGAGATCTCCTGGATCAATTTGTTGTGGCATATTTGGATGATATCCTAATATTCTCTGATAATCTTGAAAACCACAGAAAACAGGTCCGTATAGTTCTAGAGCGCCTTCGTACCCACCGCCTATACATTAAACTAGAAAAATGTGAGTTTGAACAAACAGAAATTCAATTCCTGGGGTATGTAATAACTCCCAAAGGTTTAAGTATGGACGCAAGTAAAATTAAAGCTGTGCTGGACTGGCCCATCCCCAAGAATGAAAAAGATGTTCAGAGATTTGTGGGGTTTGCCAATTTTTACAGGCGTTTCATTAAGAATTTCTCTGCCGTTATTACACCGATCACTGAACTCACACGTAAAGGGACTCCTTTTCAGTGGTCCGATAAGGCGGATACCGCATTTTCCCGATTGAAGACTCTGTTTACCTCTGTCCCTGTCCTGGTACATCCTCAGCCGGAATTACCATTTATTGTGGAAGTTGATGCTTCTGATTCAGCTGTTGGTGCTATACTGTCTCAAAGGACTGGACCTAAGATGCTGTTACACCCGTGTGCCTTCTATTCCCGCCAGATGGTGCCAGCAGAAAGAAACTATGACATAGGGAATAAAGAACTATTGGCTATAAAAGCTGCCTTCACCGAATGGAGACATCTCTTGGAGGGAGCTACCCATCCAATTACTGTCCTCACAGATCACAAAAATCTGGAATGTATTCGATCAGCTAAGAGACTGTCAGCCAGGCAAGCACGCTGGTCCCTATTCTTCTCAAGGTTTAATTTTTTGGTTACATACCGTCCTGGCTCCAAGAATGGTAAGGCGGATGCCTTGTCTAGAATAGCTGACCCCCTCCATACTACCGTAACCAAGACCACCATCTTGCCAGAGGATATATTTATAGGAGTTACATTTCCTTCTGATCTGATGTCTCGCATTAAAAAGGGCTACGCTGAAGACCCAGTTCTTCGTGATCCTCCTTGTGACCTCCATATGACGATGCGTAATGGGTTTTGGATTTTTCAACAACGTCTGTTTGTTTCGGAGTCAGTGCGACTGGACCTTTTACGTCTCTACCATGACTCAAAACCAGCAGGTCATCCAGGAATCCGAAAGACACAAGAGCTACTTGCCCGATCCTTATGGTGGCCGAAGTATCATGAGGATGTTAAGAAGTATGTGTCCTCTTGTGATGTGTGTGCCAGACATAAGACTCCTCGCTCATCCCCTGTTGGCTTGCTTCAGCCTCTTCCGATTCCTCATCGTCCCTGGGGATCTATATCCATGGACTTTATTGTGGAACTACCTCCCTCTAAGGAACACACTACCATTCTTGTTGTTGTGGATAGGTTAACTAAGATGGGTCATTTCATACCAGCTCGTGGTCTCCCTTCAGCTAAACAGACGGCTGACCTGGTTATTCGGGAAATATTTCGCTTGCATGGAGTGCCTGATGAAGTAGTTTCTGACAGGGGAGTACAGTTTACGTCTCGTTTTTGGAAACATTTTTGTTCTAATCTAGGTATTAATGTAAATCTGTCGTCAGCTTTTCATCCGCAAAGTAATGGACAGACTGAGCGAACCAACCAGACTTTGGAGCAATATTTGCGGTGCTATATTAGTTACCTGCAGGATGACTGGCTGGATTTTCTACCCACGTTTGCCTATAACAATGCCCAACACTGCTCCACTTCTTTGAGCCCATTTTTTGCCAACTATGGTTATCATCCGACCTTTCTAGTCAGTCTCCCAATTACTACTTCCATTCCTTACGTGATTCCCAAGCACTGTTGAAAGAGACTCTTTTGGAGGCTCAGGAATGTTACAAAGAGCTGCTGATAGGCATAGAAAGGAGGCCCCAGTCTATCACGTTGGTGACAAGGTGTGGCTGTCAACAAGGAATCTCAAGCTTCGGATTCCTTCTCATAAATTGGGTCAAAGGTTCATGGGACCTTTTGAGATCATTGCGCAGATCAATGCTGTCACTTTCCGTTTACAACTCCCGAATTCCATGAAAATACATCCAGTGTTTCACGTTGCACTGCTTAAGCCTTTTCATGAAAACACTTTCCCTGGCCGAGCCCTGCCTGCCCCACCTCCAGTCCTCGTGGATGGTGAGGATGAGTACGAAGTGGACAAAATTCTTGACTCCAGGATCTTCCGTGGCAAGCTTCAGTATCTGGTTCGCTGGAAAGGCTATGGTGAGGAGGAGAGTTCGTGGGAACCAGTGGACAATATTCACGCTCCTGATCTCCTTCGGTCTTTTCATGTGCAGTACCCTGCTAAACCAGGTAATAGGGCATCCAGAGGCTGCACCTATAGAGGCAGGGGTAATGTGAGGAATTGACTCTGCTGGGTTTTGAACCCTGGTCCCCAGGCTGCTATACCTCTTCCCTACCACTGCGCCAGCCTGCCTGTTGTGAATTCCATTCAGACCTTATAAGCTTGACTCTGCTAGCAATTGTATCAGTACCTAAGTCTCTTCAGCTGTGTCTGGTCAGGTGTCTGGTCCTTGGCCTATATAAGGCACTTCCTGTCTATTGATCCTTGCCAGATTATTGTGTGGTTTCTGATCACTTCAATAAACCTTGCTCCTGTTTTCACCTACAAGTTTGCGGAACTGGATTATTGCTGACCTTGGCTACTGGTCTCCACAACTTTGTGATTTCTATATCATTACACCATGCAATATTAATTCCGGCTTTGGATTCTTCCAGTGCGGCCTTACCATGTCGTACAACCGTGTTGCACTCCTTTCCCTATGTTGAAACATTGGATTGTTCGGTTCTGACCATGTCTTCTTGGGCCCTATACAGATTTTTAGGAAGGAGATGAAATGGTCTGGTATCTCCATCTTTTTAAGAACTTGCCACATTTTGTTCTGATTGGCACAGTCAAAGACTTTAGAATTGTCTATAAACATATATTTATATAAAAAGCTTCTAAAGTGTACCACGAATATTTGTCCTTGGAGTAAACATTGGGAATAAAAAGTAATAACCAAAGCATCATTAACAGACTTAAAATATTCTCAGCATAAGAAATACATAATTATCTAACAGTTGTTCTAATATCTTAAGGAGAATCACACAGATCACTTACGGTAAAAAAACAAATAAACAGAAATAATTTTTGAGAGCAAAATAAATATCAGAGCAAAGGACCGTGATTTGAAGCTGTAGTGAAATGAAGAGGAGTTTTTAAAGGAAATGTGAGAATTTATTTACCGCTGTACTCCATGTTATGTGAATCAAATTAACTTACCGTATATACTCGAGTATAAGCTGACCCGAGTATAAGCCGAAGCACCCATTTTACCACAAAATACTAGGTAAAATGAGTGACTCGAGTATAAGGCGAGGGTGGGAAATGTGCTGCCCCCTGTGTCCCTCTTGTGCCCTCTGTGTCCCCCTCTCTCTCCGTGTCTCTTCTCCCCTTTCCCTTCCCTGTGTCTCTTCCAACCTCTCCCTTCCCTGTGTCTCTTCCCCCCTCCCTTATCACCCTCATCAACCTCCCTCCTCATCCTCAACCTCCCTCCTCATCCTCCCTCCTCATCCTTAACTCCCTCCTCAAGCCCCCATCCTCATCCTCAACCCCCTCCTCAACCCCACATCCTCATCCTGATCCTCAACCTCCCTCCTCATCCTCCCTCCTGAACCCCTTCCTAAACCTCCCTCCTCAACCCCCCATCCTCAACTCCCTCCTCAACCCCCCATCCTCATCCTCAACCCCCTCCTCAACCCCCCCATCCTCAACCCCTTCCTCAACCTCCCTCCTCAACCCCCTCCTCAAGCCCCCATCCTCATCCTCCCTCCTCAACCCCCCATCCTCATCCTCAACCCCCCATCCTCATCCTCAACCCCCCATCCTCATACTCTCTCCTCAACCCCTCTTCTCAACCGCTCCTCCTCATCCTCAACCTCCCTCCTCATTCTCCCTCCTCATCCTCAACCTCCCGCCTCATCCTCAACCTCCCTCCTCAACCCCCTCCTCAACCCCCATCCTCATCCTCAACCTCCCTCCTCAACCTCAACACCCCTCAACTCCCCTCCTCAACCTCAACCCCCCTCCTCAACCCCCCCATTGTCAACCCCCTCCTCAACCTTCCTCCTCAACCCCCATCCTCATCCTCAACCCCCCATCCTCAACCTCCCTCCTCAACCTCAACCCCCCTCAACCCCCCTTCTCAACCTCAACCCCCCTCAACCCGAACCCACCTCCTCAACCTAAACCCCCCTCAACCAACCTCCTCCACCTATACACCACTAAATATCTCCCCCCTCTCCCCTCACTTACCTGCTTGTGCTGCGGCCCTCGCTCCTTGACCCGGCGCGCATGTGACGTCACATGCGCGCCGCGTCATTAGCATATACCGGGTGCCGGGGGGGTTAGAGACACACGAGGGGGTTAGAGACACACGGGGGGGTTAGAGACACACGGGGGGGTTAGAGACACGGGGGGGATAGAGAGACAAGGGGGGGTTAGAGAGACACGGGGGGGAGAGTGACTCGAGTATAAGCCGAGGGGGCCCTTTTTTGCCTTAAAAAAGGGCTGAAAAACTCGACTTATACTCGAGTATATACGGTAGTTTGAATAATGTGATAAAAATATAAGGCTTTATTCAATTGCAAGCCCGCAGATTACGTTATACAGGTCGGATGTTTGCGGCCTTGAGATCTGATACATTTACAGACCGATTCAATAACAAGCCTGCAACTTACAGATCGAAAACCAAAACTATAAACCATTAAATCATATGTAGCATTTCAGAGTGTGATCATGATCAATTAAGCAAGGCCATGACTACTAGAAAAGCCAATAGTAAATGAGACCGTCATCATTACGTTAGTAAAACATGGAGGTTACACGTCAATCAATATTACATATTTACTGTAACGGTTTGCCCCCAGAGGCCAGTGTGGACGCAGTGCTAGGAAGAGGACTAATCCCTGAGACATTATTATTTACACCAGGAGCTAAGGAGTTAAGCTTGAGGTGTAATCAGGCCCAGATGGAAGTTTCTTTAAATGGCCTCCTGAAGCAACCAGCAGGGGGGTTTCAGGCTGGGTGTGGACCCACAGTGCTCCAGAGAGAGAGAGAGCACCAGAGACTGCTCCAGAGAGACAGAGCACCAGAGACTGCTCCAGAGAGACAGAGCACCAGAGGCTGCTCCAGAGAGACAGAGCACCAGAGACTGCTCCAGAGAGAGAGAGAGCACCAGAGACTGCTCCAGAGAGACAGAGCACTAGAGACTGCTCCAGAGAGAGAGAGAGAGCACCAGAGACTGCTCCAGAGAGACAGAGCACCAGAGACTGCTCCAGAGAGACAGAGCACCAGAGACTGCTCCAGAGAGAGACAGAGCACCAGAGAATGCTCCAGAGAGAGACAGAGCACCAGAGAATGCTCCAGAGAAAGACAGCACCAGAGACTGCTCCAGAGAGAGAGAGCACCAGAGACTGCTCCAGAGAGAGAGAGCACCAGAGACTGCTCCAGAGAGAGAGAGCACCAGAGACTGCTCCAGAGAGACAGAGCACCAGAGACTGCTCCAGAGAGAGAGAGAGCACCAGAGACTGCTCCAGAGAGAGAGAGAGCACCAGAGACTGCTCCAGAGAGACAGAGCACCAGAGACTGCTTCAGAGAGAGAGAGAGAGAGCACCAGAGACTGCTCCAGAGAGACAGAGCACCAGAGGCTGCTCCAGAGAGACAGAGCACCAGAGACTGCTCCAGAGAGAGACACAGCACCAGAGACTGCTCCAGAGAGAGACAGAGCACCAGAGACTGCTCCAGAGAGAGACAGAGCACCAGAGACTGCTCCAGAGAGAGAGACAGAGCACCAGAGACTGCTCCAGAGAGAGAGACAGAGCACCAGAGACTGCTCCAGAGAGAGAGACAGAGCACCAGAGACTGCTCCAGAGAGAGAGACAGAGCACCAGAGACTGCTCCAGAGAGAGAGACAGAGCACCAGAGACTGCTCCAGAGAGAGAGACAGAGCACCAGAGACTGCTCCAGAGAGAGACAGAGCACCAGAGACTGCTCCAGAGAGAGACAGAGCACCAGAGACTGCTCCAGAGAGAGACAGAGCACCAGAGACTGCTCCAGAGAGAGACAGAGCACCAGAGACTGCTCCAGAGAGAGAGAGCACCAGAGACTGCTCCAGAGAGAGAGAGCACCAGAGACTGCTCCAGAGAGAGAGAGCACCAGAGACTGAGAAGCAAGTGTGCCAGAGCAGCAAGTGAAACTGCCATTGTGGGATCAGGCTGTGTGACTACACCATATTTAAAGGAGAACATTCGCTGCAAGCAGAAGAGGATCCATTGCAGCTAAGTGACTGGACTTAAAGGTACCACCCCTCTGTGATAAAAAAGGTACTGTTTTTACCTGCAGGCCGATTAGCGGTCCCACGGCTAGTCAGTTGTGTTCCTGCAAGTAAGTAAGCCTGTTTAAGTAGATTTTTGTTTCATGCTGACCATAAGCTATTTTTATTTATGTTATGCCAACCACATATTAAAG
This sequence comes from Discoglossus pictus, assembly GCA_027410445.1. Lineage (NCBI taxonomy): Eukaryota > Metazoa > Chordata > Amphibia > Anura > Alytidae > Discoglossus > Discoglossus pictus. The sequence continues at coordinate 19,788,438 of CM050166.1, read as the reverse complement.
CCTGTGAAAGCATACAAAGGCTCCAGAGTCCTCCATAAAGAGAATAAAAAGTTTGATAAACAGAGCGCTGACCCCGCCAGAAGGGGGCGCTCTGCCACATTACATAGTAATTAAGGTTGAAAAAAGACTTTCAGTCCATCAAGTTCAACCTGTTAAGATCTCCTCTGATCTGCAATATGCGGATTAGTTATTAATTAATTCGTTGTTAAATAATTATTAATAGTTTTGGAGGATGAATAAAAAGTTACATCAAGTTCAACCTTTTTTAGATCTCTATTGATCTATTTAATATGTGGACTATTTATTATTAATTGTTAATTGATCCAGAGGAATGCAAACAGAAAAAAAAAAAACATTGAAACTTTGTCTCATAAGGGGGAAAAAAAAAAATTCCTTCCTAACCCCAGAAACTGGCGATCAAATTTCTCCCTCGATCAATATTCCTTCGCTAGTTATCTAGGATAGCCTTGAATGCTCTCTTTATTCAAAAATATATCTAACCCCTTTTTGAAGTTGTCTATCGAATTTGCCGTTACCACCTCCTTTGGTAGAGAATTCCACAGTTTAACCACCCTAACTGTGAAGAACCGTTTTCTTTGTTTAAGGTGAAATCTTTTTTCCTCTAACCTCAAAGGGTGTCCTCTTGTCAGTTAAAAATCTCTTGCTACAAAAAGTTCACTTGACAAAGCCTTATATTGACCCTGGATGTATTTAAATAAGGTAATCATATCCCCTCGTAGACTCCTTTTTTCTAGCAAAAATAAGTTTAGTTTGGTTAGTTTTTCTTCATAACTTAGCCCCTCCATTCCCCTTATTAGTTTTGTAGCCCTTCTCTGTACTTTTTCCAGCTCTAAAATGTCTTTTTTATGAAGTGGTGCCCAAAATTGTACTCTATATTCCAAATGAGGGCGTAATAGGGATTTGTATAGTGGTAGAATTATATTTGCTTCCCTTGCTTCTATACCCTTCTTAATACATGCTAATATTTTATTTGCCTTTGCAGCTGCTGCTTGGCATTGAGCACTGCTACCTAGGTGGTTGTCCACTAGTACTCCCAAATCCCTTTCAATATCTGATACCCCTAGATTTGCTCCATTAAGATTATAAATTGCATGGCTATTTTTCCTTCCCAAAGGCATAACCTTGCATTTATTTGTATTAAATCTCATCTGCCATTTAGCCGCCCATTTCTCTAATTTATGCAAATCCCTTTGTAGGGAAAGTACATCATTATCTGAATTTATTACCTTGCACAACTTAGTGTCATCAGCAAAAATGGAGACACTACTTTGAGTCCTACTTCTATGTCATTAATAAATATGTTAAAAAGGAGAGGACCTAATACTGAACCTTGAGGAACCCCACTTACCACATTAGTCCAATAGGAGCATGTTCCATTTACAACAACCCTTTGCTTCCTGTATTTTAGCCAGCTCTCGATCCATGAGCAGATATTTACTGCAATTCCTGTATCCCTTAGTTTGCTCACTAGTCTTCCATGTGACACTGTATCAAATGCCTTTGAAAAATCTAAAAAGACTACATCCACTGAGTTGCCCTGATTCAAGTTCCTACTAACCTCCTCATAGAAATGAATTAGATTGGTCTGACACAACCTATCCTTCATAAATCTGTGTTGACTGCTACCTATGATCTTGTTCAAATAGACATATTCTTGTATTCTGTCCCTTATAAACCCTTCTAAAAGCTTCCCAACTACAGCTGTGAGGCTCACTGGTCTATAATTCCCCGGATTTGCTCTTGATCCCTTCTTAAATATAGGTATCACCGCTGCTTTTCTCCAGTCATCCGGTAGAGAACCTGTAGTGAGTGAGCCTTGAAAGATTAGATATAATGGTTTGGCTATTACAGAACCCAGCTCCCCCAGTACCCTTGAATGTATTCCATCAGGTCCTGGGTTGGCTTTATTAACATTTATTTTCTCCAATCTCTTTTGGATTTCTTCCTGCGTTAACCAATTATTTAGTGATGGTAGTGTAGCCCCATTATGCCCCATTATGTTGCGGTGTCCCAAACACTGGTACCTCCCTTGTGTATACCGACGAAAATAACCTATTTAGCTCATCTGCCTTTTCCTGGTCACTAATTATCAGATGGCCTGTGTCACATTGTAATGTTCCTATAGCTTCCTTCCACAACTTCTTCCCATTAATATATTTAAAAAATATTTTAGGGTTAGTCTTACTTTCCATTGCAACTGACTTCTCATTTTCTATTTTAGCCAGTCTTATAGCCCTTTTGCAAGCCTTGTTGATTTCCTTATAGTCACCTAAAGCTGCCTCTGTTCCCTCCTTCTTGTATAATTTAAATGCATGTTTCTTTTTCCTCATCATGATCTTTAAGTCATTGTTAAGCCACATGGGATATGATTTACTCCTATTCATTTTATTTCCACATGGTACATGCTGATGAGTATGTTTATTTAGTAAGGATTTGAATGTTGTCCATTTATTTTCAGTATTTTTCCCTGTAAGTTCTTTGTCCCAGTCTATATGTTGTATTGCTGCCCGTAGCCCATTAATGTTAGCCCTTTGAAAATGTAAAGTTTTTGTTGGCCCCTTACAACTCTGTTTTTTGTATTTAATCTCAAATGATACTGTGTTGTGATCACTGTTCCCCAAGGGTTCCCCTATTTTAACATTTGATATTATATCAATATTACTTGTGATGACTAAATCCAAGATGGCCCCATTTCTAGTAGGTTCTTGTATTACCTGGGCCAGATAATGATCCCTGAGTGTACTCAAGAACCTGCTCCCCTTAGCTGAGCTGCTGGTCTCATTTATCCAGTTTATTTCAGGGTAATTAAAGTCTCCCATTATTAGAACTTGCCCATGCTTAGCTGCATTTCCAATCTGTAACAATAATTGTATTTCCTCACTTTCAGCTATATTTGGGGGTTTATAGCATACTCCCACCAATATGCGTTTAGAATTAGTTCCTCCACTATTTAGCTCAACCCACAAAGATTCAATGATGCCGTTAGTGCCAGCATAAATATCTTCTCTGACTATAGGCTTAAATTCAGGCTTAACATACAGACAGATCCCTCCTCCTCTTTTACCATTTCCCCTATATTTCCTAAATAGGTTATAACCCTCCAGATTAACAGTCCAGTCATGAGATTCATCCCACCATGTTTCAGTAATGCCTATAAAGCCCCATTTTTCTTGTACTGCTAATATTTCTATCTCGTCCATTTTCCCAGGCAAACTTATTGCATTAGCAAGCATACATTTTATGTTGCTATGGCTCTGCCATTGTGAAGTGCTTGCCACTGTATTTGAGGCCCCTATTAATACCTCCCTACTGTCTATTGTAACCCTCCCCCTTCTCCTCCCCCATGGGTAACTAATTCATCCCTTTCCCTCTCTACCCTAATTACCCCAATACTTCTATATAGTCCCTCCCCCCCCCCCCACCTACAAGTTTAAAAACTCTCCCAGCCGTTCTATAGAGATTGTACCCAAGTGAGAAGTCAGCCCAGTGCTCTAAAAACCCAAAACCCTCTGCACTGCACCACTTTTTTAGCCACGCATTAACCTCCCTAAGCTCCTTCTGCCTCCCTGGGCTAGCACGTGGCACTGGTTGTATCTCAAAATACTACCTTGAGGTCCTTGCTTTAAGCTTATTCCCTAGTTCCCTAAAATCATTTTTTAGGACGCTCCATCTTCCACTAACTTTGTCATTGGTACCAATGTGTACCAAGACCGCCGGTTCATTACCAGCCCCTCCCAATAATTTATCCACCCGATCCACAACATGCCGAACCCGAGCACCAGGGAGACAGCAAACTGTTCGATTGCTGGGATCTGGGTGACAAATTACCCTGTCTACCTTCCTAATAATAGAGTCCCCAACCACCAAAACATGTCTGTTGCTCTGCCTATTTTGCCCTCCCTCTCCTCCAGTAGAACTGTTATCCCGGCTGTTAGAGGGAATAGCTCTATCTGGCATTGCCATTTCTGAATGGACATCCCCAACAGTTTCACTCAATCTGGCAAATCTGTTGGTGTTTGCCAACTCAGGACTGGCCTGCCTCCTCCTGTTACCCCTGATTCCCCTTCTAACTGTAACCCAGCTACCTCCCTGGACATCCTCACTAACCCCAGCTCCTCCCTCCATACTAGGCCCAGCTAAACGATGCTCCGTGAGCACCACCTCCCTTTTATTATTATTATTATTATTATTATTATTTATTTGTAACGCTCCAACATATTCTGTTGCACTAAATAATAAAAATGAATGGCGATACTGTTTAAATCCATGTGGGTGGCCTGATACAGTATGTAGTAAAACTTATTCCCGAAATTTCTATGACACGGAAATTATACATAAAAAAAATAATTTTCTATTGCAGAGTTGCGAGCTTGAGACTGTTGTGCAATTAATTATAATGTCTTTCATCATTTCCCCATCTTTAAAAGTGCAGTATTGATTTTTTATTTGCATTTACAGTGCTACAAATAGGTGTTAAACCCAATTGCAGGTCCTATCTGGAACCCGTAGGATTTTCTTCTATATTTGCAATTTTTGGGTGTAAAAACATTTGCGGGCTTGAGGAATTGTAGCAATGTAACTTTTGTGGATTTGAAAAATCAAAGGCTTCAATGGGGTGTAAGTTATGATTTTGACAACCATAGGGACTTTCAGCCTGTAACCCGTAGATCGTTTGTGGCTTGCTAAAAGACGCCATTTGAATAGCAAATTAGTTTACGGGCTACATTACGGGCTCCTGTAAATAACGGTTGCTCAATTGAATAGAGGCTATAGTATAATAAATTAATGGACACATGATGTCATGCTTACATCATCACATACATATATATTAGGGAGATCCTGTTGAGAGCAGATAACATTAAGTTAGTTGAGTCGAAAGATACAATAAAACTGAAAATTAACTCCAAAGGTTAATGGTAGAAAGTTATTTGTTTTATTTTCCTTCTCTCTTTTCTTTGTCTCTCCTTTATATTTGTTTTTGGTCTTTGTTTTGCCAAGTTATTAGTCAAAGTCATATTAGGAAACAAACCCTTAATACAAGGAGGATGCATTTCTCTTGAATTTATTGTAGACATACTAATGTTGAATATGTTATTATGGCCTGTGATAAACAAAACTCCAGTAACTCCAGGCAATAATTCATCAATGTACTATTATCTTTTGCATATAAAGGTTATTCCGCAGCCACAATTTCAGGAAACTGAAGAAAATTGGAAAAATAATCTTTTGACTTTACGAATCTTGGCTTCAAGTATATGTATCTGAATGATTGGAACCAGACACCATTCTGGAGAGTAGAAGTTTGCTGTAACCACCTCTCAACAGTCACAATATTTTCTGAATAAGTTCAATCCTACAACTGATTTGGGATATATTCATTTGGGAGAATAGATGCACTATAGTTGAAGTAAGGTCTGTAAAGAGAGATACAGGGTGAAACCTACCCAATAAAGTCAGTTATCTGATGCTGCAAGCTTATTTTTATTATTTTATAGGTGTATTTGTTATCAGTTTATTTTGTGTCCATAGATACAATTTGCACAGGGTTAATGTTTCTCTCATCTCCAGTATCTCCCACAAATATTTTTTTACCTAAGTTCTAGAAAAGCTAATATTCTCTTATAGAAAAGCATCATATATATGGTGGTTTAAGGGTCACTGTGGTTAATTTTTTGTATATTTTTTTAATAACTAAACAAAATAAATGACAAAAATATTTTATAAAGCAAAAAATAAATAAATAAAGACAACCTTTACATTTCACCACTTTTATATGCAAATGTTTACTACGTGGCTCCATTTTGCTTTCATTTCTGCTACTGCCAGTTATTTTCTACAAAAAAATAAAAATAAATGAATGGTGCTCACTCAGATAACAAACTAACCATAATAGGTTAGTTCTATGTGCATGATAACCAACTCTGAAAGCAGCCACTTCTAGCCATTGCTTATATTAGAATGCAACTGTTGCCTTTGACAAAGCTACATCCTAGTGGCGAAACAGGCCATCAGGCTTTAAAATAGGGACTTTACTGTTGCCGATTTACAGTTAGCAAATATGGGTGATTGGGAGGCTCCCTTAGGGCAGTCCGATTTATTTAGCATCTAGTTGAATATGGATTGTTATGGCCTACAGTCGCTCTAATATTTTTTTCTTTTGGCAAATTTCAGTCCCATTGACATTGCTCTTTTTGTTTTTATTCATTTGTTTTACATATTCAGATCAGATTAGATAGATCTGGGAGTACTCGTCAGAGCACACTAGTCTGTTTCAAGTAAGTCTAAGGTCTTGGAGTATTATACCACAGGACAGGTCTTTTGCTGTTACATATAGTATCTCTAGTATGATTTGGACCTCAATCTAGTTGTGCCTTCCAGTCAGGAGGCTCCCATGAGGATAGATCTGGGAGTAATGGGAATACTGGTCAAAGCACACTAGTCTGTTTCAAGTAAGTCTAAGGTCTTGAAGTATTATACCACAGGACAGGTCTTTTGCTGTTAAATATAGTATCACTAGTACGATTTGGACCTCAATCTAGTTGTGCCTTCCAGTCAGGAGGCTCCATGAGGATTTTCTCTACTTCTATCAGTGTTGTGATGTGGTCACTGGTTATTAAATATCCTTTATGAGCTTACACTGATGGATGTACATACATTAGAGACCCTAGTTTGGTGCAGACCTTTTTGGTGCAGACAATTACTTCTTATACCCACTTTTTTTTTCATAATTTTGCAACACCCACCCCAACATTCACCTGGATATACCATTGTTTTTAAATTGCAGCATTTAGATTTTTAGATTTAGATTTTTGTTATTCAATAAAGTATTCTATAAATTTTAACATAAGATCATTAATATTAAGCACCAGCCCACGCACCCCCAAGGGCTCCCTCAGCCCCGTTTTGCTAATTACATTGAAAGGGGAAGTTCATTTTTCTTCCTCCATGTCTCCCTGCCGGCGAATATTTTTCCAGAGGCAAGGAATCCCAAATGACGTCACACATACTCAACATCATTCTGGATTCTTTGCCTCTATAGAAAAACGCGCCGGCAGGGGAGGCACAGAGAAAGAAAAATGACGGTAGCTTTGTAACCTGGTCTGACACTATTTGACATTGAGAAGGATGAGAGTGTGCAGACCTTATTAGCCTGATTATTCCCTGGGTACTTCAAGATTTTTAATACATTTACTGTATTTGGATCCTCTGCTTTGCCTATTAAACCATTCTTATCACTCCCTTCACATTCTTACCATATGTGGATATGACCATTATCTGTAGCATATACTGTATGTTCTAATCTTCTATTGGTGCAAAAATAATTCCATTCCCGTTGTATCTACTTTATCCATATGTTAAGATTTAAATCAAAATTCAAGCTCACAATATTTGACTCTGTCCACTTTACCATCACAATTCTTGCTGAATAGTGACCATTCTATCCAATTTTGCACCGATTAATTTTCTGTTTTATTCTTTTGACTTACAGTTCTGTCTGCATTCGAGATGCAATCTAACCTCCCTGTCTATATTTAAGCCTACGTCTAATCTAATATTCCTCTCTGCCTTCTCACCATTGTATGAATATTCATGGAATTATATTCACATTCTAGTTGGATTCTTACCATGCTGAAAACACAATTAGATAGGTAATTCTGGACTAGGCAGAAGTGAGGTAAAAGTTGTTGCTGCAATTTCTGCAATTTCAGTTCCTTAGTATTCAAACATATATACATTAAAATAATGTATACATATACATTTAGTTCATCAATATGGTGGCTGCAACTCTTGCTTCCTGCTGTGCTTCCAGATGTGGTGGTGTTGCAATACTGTTGAAATTACCAAGGAGTTACTGTGACCCATCCATAGCGCACAGGACAAATGCGAGCCGACAAAAGCTCGCCAACAAATCCTCGCTCCGACAACCGGGCGCCCGACAAATGCATGCCAGACTCAGGTAAGGTGTTAGGGGTGTTAGAGTTAGGGATGTTATGGTTAGGCTTAGTGGGGTTAGGGTTAAGCTTAGGTGTGTTCGGGTTAGGCTTAGGCTTAGGGGGGGTTGGGGTTAGGGGGTTAGGGCATATTCAAATATTGAGCAATTTTAGCTGCGCATATTTGACAGGCCTTTTAAAACAGTGCACAATTGATGGGGCACGATTGTCTGCGCGCTTTTGTCGACGCGCATTTGTCCGGATTGCCAAGGACAGGGTGCCGTTTCACCCACTACTGGGCGTCTTCAGGTGTCTGGATATTCAAACCTATTGGTATGTTCACCAGACCATGTTCATTTTAATTAGTATTTCTTCATGATGACCATTCTCTCCATACCCTGTCCATACGCTAGTAAATATATCCATAACCTAACCAATCTACCAACATTTTTATCAATGTAGTATTTTTGTATCCTTTGTATCTATATCCGAATCTATTCATATTTAATCCATTTTATCCACATACTGTACATCCCCAGCTACTATGTAACATGTATAATAAAAGACAGAATGGAGAGGGGTAATGTGTTAAAAACCTTCAATAACAAGATGGCCATGATTTGAGACGGAGGTTTAAAGATTTAGGGTAATATGTGAAAATACTAGTTTACACAAAGAGTAGCAGATGAGTGAAACAGTGGTATGCAAATAAATGAAATTAGCCAAACTTTTCAGGAAGATATAATATTTAGACTAGATCGGCCTTAGATTTGTGTCTGTCACCAAATCTATATTTATGTGATAGATACTACATAGTTATTATTAGGTACAATATTTTATTATATTTAAACACTGTTTTGTAAAATTAATCTACAGGGATTATGCTTTGTGCCCTTTAAATATAGTGTCCATTAGCAGTGTTTAGCTTACAATGGACTATAATAAATGTAGTGTCAGCATCACTCGTTAAACATGCACTAACTGTGATATAATATTTATTAATTTGTGTTGATCTTATTGTTTTTTACTTTTCCAAATAGGAAACCCATAGTCAATTCTATCTCTTGAGAAGACCATATTATAAATATGGTGCTGTATTTCAAGGAATTTTCATGAATAGGTTGAAATATGGGGAAAAGCTGAACTGAATTCCCATTTTCAATAATTCAGTGCGGAGATAGCTGATAACTGGGACTGTAGACTCCTCGACACCTAGCTAAGGAAATAGGCAGGCTGGAACTAGGCCCTTGGTGGAATCCTAACCAACATAGGGGCAATTAAAGTATTTTAAAGGGGATAGATTCTGATTGGTTAAGGTAACTTTTCTTTTTATTATTATTCTCTCTATAGGACACATAGAAACGGTGTGTTTTGTTTAAAGGGAAGACTTTTATTATTTTTACTGGACTAATAATCACGTTGTATCCTTAACCTCTGTTGCTATCCTGTGAAAAGAGGATTGAAGAACCAGATTTGATCTGCATCCTGAACTGATGCTGCTATCCTAGAAGAAGGAAATAGATTAACAAGATGTGATCTGGGGGTAGAGTTGGTTTCCTTGGTCCATTTCAAGCCCAGTGAAGGGCAGATTGTACCATTTATGCTGATCCTGTGTTCCTGATGCTCCTGCTGATGATCCTGGTATGACCTCTAGGCACAGAGAAGCCCTACCCTCTCATGATCCTGAGGGACAATTCCTGTAGCTGAAGGCAAGAGTTTTGGGGGGTAATGCAGACTCCTTCCCTGGGCTGTGACAGAGAGAAATTACAGAGCTATTTAATTTTCCCCACAAGACCCCGTAGAATAATTTGCTTGGTTATTCTCTGGATTGATCACATATAATAGTTGTCAACCTGCGAGTTGATGGCAAGATGGCGCTCATTGCACTGCGAGCCTCGCGAAGCAAGGTGAGCAGTTGAGGTATGTAGGGGTGGAGACACGCTGGACTTAGCTGGCGCTCATCCTGAGACACGCGGGACTTAGCTGCAATGTGGCATCATCGCGAGGCCCCTGGACTTAGCGACTAACGCAAATTACGGCTCGTATGACTTAGGACCCAAAACATGTAGATGGACTGCGGGGCTCGTAAAAATACAACTTTAACGGCCGAACCACAGAACTGGAAAAAACCTGCAAAAAACACAATTATGCCTCAAATAAACTTACACACTCTCACACAGCACAGGGGGAGAGCCAGGAAGCCTGGGAGTGAGGTTGCAAGCACATTTAAGCCATATTTGCCATTTTTGTTCAATTGAAAATCAGCTAAGCGAGGAAAAAATGGCGTTCGAAAAACTTAAAAAATCTGAAACAGGATGAAAATTAGGCTCACCAATACCAGGGAATACACGACGGCAAAGACAGTAAAACTCACACGAACAACGCCAACCACTGATTTGACAAAACCATTATCTCAGCGCTGGGGCTCGCAATGAGCGCCGTAGGTGGTCATTGCAAAAAAGGAAAGTTGAAGTACACAAGGGCAAAAGCTCACAATGAGCGCCAGAGGCCGGGACTGGTGATGAGCGCCGAAGGTGCTCAGAGGGGCAGAACATCGCATTGTGTGGCAAACAGCATTGCCAGGTTTCACATTTTATTGCCGTCATTTTTGCCTGGCAAGTCGCTAGTATAATAATAGTAATTATTATTATTATTATTATCCTTTGTTTGTAATGTTCAAACATATTCTGTAGTGCTATACAGACATTAAGTGCCAGGCAAAAATAATTTTAACACATTGTAAAAAAATGGAGGGCCATGTCTTTGAGCATAAAATCAAACATGCATAGTGCTTAGTAGATACAAAATAGAGACAATAGGTGGCTCAAGGTATAAGGGAAATCTGGGATATACACGAGGGGTGCTCCTTAAGGATATAAACAACTTAGTGACAAATTGAGAGGAGGGAAAGAAAAAGTATCCTTTTATGTTGAAGTGCACACCCTCTGCCCTAATAACAATATAGAACAGCAAATACGTAAAACTTAACGTTTATTATTAAGTATTTAAAATAAATTGTTAAAATCCTGAAATACTGACGAGATCCGATCAGAAGTGATAACTGAAATAATTGTAAGGGCTTCCTTGATTATAGGATAGAATTAGGAATCTGTGGAAATAAACACTAGATCCTCGTATATATAATGACTAGTGACTATGAAGTGCAAAATAATAATAGGTTGAATACTAATATACAGCAGAAATGCAGGTCCAAGCTATAGGGCCTATATGTTTGCTATATGTGTATTCCATATAACCAAAGTGACTAGTGCTAGTGGTAATGGTAACAGTGATATAACTTATAAATATTGCACCTTCATGTAGCTTATAACATATATTATAAAGTGCCTAGTGCCAGTAACAATTAAATAAATATAATATAATGTTGGATACAATATAAATAAAGTGCTGGTGCTTGCTGAGGATATGGTAAGTTCCACAGTACAGCTTTATTGAGGAAAGGCCTATATTGTGATATATTATGAATGATCGGTATCACTACACGAACTTGGGAGCTGGATAGAGATCTGTATAATTCCCCATTAGCTTGATGGTTAGTATAAAATATAAATTGAAAGTTTTGGGTATGTGGGAATCATATTGTTCGATCGTTTTTGCTTTAGATAGTATTTCTATAATTTTTGCACAGCTCCTGAGTCCCTAAACTACCCGCGCGTTGTCTAGGCGTCTGCGTGTGACGTCATAGCGCAACGTCGCGGCGTAGAACGTGCAACCCGACGCACGTTTCTGAATATTTCATCAGGGGTTACCGGAGGAGTCTCTTAAGGAGCTATTTATGCTCAATGGTTGCCATAGCAACCTCTGGGACTAGTAAAATCAAATAGTTAAAGGGGAATTATTAGTAATTAAAATCTTGCTGATAATATGATGGGATTTTGGCACAATGAAATAATATTGTTACTATTACAAAATTATGGAGAGCAGAATAATATTTAATGCAGAAAATAGAAATAGGACGGTGTCCTTTATGTAATACAACTTTAACATTGATAAGTATATATTGTGTATTAGTATAAAATCTTTATATTCATGTCCTTGAAAAAGGAGATGTTATATGACTCAACAATTGGCCTAACATATACGTGGGGCAATGGTATTTTAAACAAATATATATGGATGGTTATTCACTATTCCATTATTATGTGATGTTCAACCACAAAAATAGACTTACTATTAGCCATTTGTAGATATAAAATATATTGGATAGAATGACACTTCTCTACAATGATTACCTCCTTATTTATTTTCCTTATTACCTTTACAGTTATTATGCGGGGAATATGGAGGCAAAGATTTATAATGCCCTTGTGGCATAATTGTTCACATTCATCAAATGTAGTAGTATATCAGAAATTTCTGGGTATCCTGAATGTTAAATGGAGGCCCTAAATAAATGGTGTGAAAGTGAATCCATCATTTAGGCCCCACGTTTTTTTGGTCTTAAGTGTAAAGATCCAATAGGCCTCCTTTTTTAGTAGTTCCCTATCAATGTTACCTCTTCTAATGTTATGTTTGACACCGTCAATGGCCGTAAAAGATATATACCTAAGGTCTCCATTATGGTGAGAATTGACATGATTGGCCACTGGTGTGTCATATTCTTTGGTAATGCAGTATACATGTTCTAAGATTCTGCGTCTTAATTCTCTACCAGTTTCTCCTACATAATTCATACCACATTTACAAAGCATGAGATATATTACCCCTTCAGTTTTGCATGTTATTAACTGTTGGATCTTAAATTTTTCTTTTCCATCTTTTGAGGGGAATGTTTTAGTAGTATTTACATATTTACAGGCTTTGCAAGATAAGCATTTGAAGCAGCCTTTTGTTCTGTTAAGCCAGGTATTGTTTCTAGCACCCTCTAGATGGCTTCTAGTTAGCATATCTCTCAGGTTAGTTGATCTTCTGCTAGTGATTTGAGCCTGGTTACTTAAAAATGGCCTTAAGTCATCATCATCTAGTAAGATCTTCCAATGGTTACTGAATATTTTCCTAATTTCATGCCATTTTCCATTAAAAGTTCCAATACATCTAACCACATCATCTTGATCTTTATTTTTAGTAGACAACAGTAGTTCTCTGTCTACTGCTTGTGCTCTTTGATATGCTCTTTTTAGGGGTTTATTTTTATACCCTCTCTCTTTAAAACGATGCTGTAACTCTCTGGCTTCCATCTCAAAATTAATTTGACTGGAGCAATTTATTTTGATTCTTAAATATTGCCCCACTGGTATCCCTTCAATCAGTGATTTAGGGTGACTGCTGTCTGCTTGTAGTAGGCTATTTGTCGCTGTAGGCTTTCTATATGTAGTTGTTTGAAGTTTTCCATTATCTGACGTTGCAATTTTCAAATCCAAAAAGGTTATTTCATTTTCACTCATTTCTGAGGTTAGGTACAGTGCCATATTGTTGGAATTGAGTATTTCTATAAAGATTTTTAAATCATTTTGATTCCCATTCCATACCACCAAGATATCGTCGATAAATCTTATCCATAATTCGACATATTGACTATATTGATCCAATTGGTCAGTAAATACTATTTGTTCTTCCCACCAACCTAAATATAGGTTAGCGTATGTGGGGGCACATGCTGTGCCCATGGCTGTACCACATATTTGTTGAAAAAACTTGTTGAGAAAAACAAAATAGTTGTGTGTTAATGCAAACTCTAGTAGTTCTAATATGAATTTGTTATGATTGGAATATTGAGTGCCTCTTTTTGATAGAAAATAGTTTACTGCTTCTATACCTCTTTGGTGTTGTATATTGGTATAGAGTGACTCAACGTCTAAGGACACTAGCAGTGCTCCCTTACTAACTGAAATGTCATTCAATTTCAGTAGGACATCTTTTGTGTCTTTCACATGTGAGGCTAGTGTAGTAACAAATTCTTGTAGCATAGAGTCTACATATTTACTAGGATTCTCTGTTATACTTTCGATACCTGACACAATTGGTCTACCCAGAGGTTTTTTAGGATTCTTGTGTATTTTTGGAATGGTATAAAACGTAGCTATCTTTGGGCTCGGATTTAGGAGGAAGTCAAATTCATTTTTGCATATGACTTTAGTATTTAGACCCCTGGTTAAGATATCTTTGAGTTCCTCTATGAACATATCAGTTGGATCTTTTTCTAATTTCTTATAACTCTTCTTATCTTTAAGGAGTCTTTCACATTCTGAGATGTAATCAGTTTTATCAAGTATGACAATATTACCTCCTTTATCAGAATTTCTTATGATGATGTTATTATCTTGTTGTAATTGTTTTAATGCCAACCTTTCAGTTTTAGTCAAGTTATAGTTGACATTATTTTTATTAGAAATCTTTGTCATATCACAAACCACATTATTAACAAATAGCTCTATATTGGGACTTATACTAAGAGGTGGTGTATACTTGCTTTTCGGTTTAAAGGCCGAGTATGGGCCTATAGACTGGAATTCTTCATTATCTGCTAGTAAACTTTCAAGACTTCTCAAAGTCTTAGAGTGCATGGGTTCTATTGGGGATATGTTTTTTCTTTTGGAGTAGAACTTTTTTAAAGCCAATTTTCTGGCGAATAAATGAATATCCTTTACCCATTCAAAGAGGTTGAAATCCCCTGTAGGTGAGAAATTTAGGCCTTTTTTGAGAACTGCTAGATGATCTTTTGAGAGTTCTTTGGTTGACAGGTTAAATATTTGTAAAGAATCTAGTTCTTCCGTGTTCTTTTTTGTTGAGGTTTTTGAATATCTTGATTTTTTCTTATTATTACCCCTCCTGGTCTTTGTCTTAAATCTAAAAAAGTTTGTGTTGAGTTTTTTGTCATTAAAGGGTTGGTTGTTCCCAATGTTTCATTTGTTTCTAGATCAGACCATTCTGATTCAGATGTAGTGTTGTCTGCATGTATTTTTGGGGTAAATTTTTTTTTGGATCTTCTGAAAATATTTCCACTTTGGAAATCATTTAAGTCCCTCTGGAATTTCTTTTGTTTCCTATCAACCAATATCTTTTTGAAATTGTCTATATCTTTTTGCAGTTTATTCTCTTATTCTATAAAGTTGGGATCTGTATGGTGTTCTCTTATTTTTTCCACTTCTTTCTTCAATTGTGGATCTATTTCTTTTAGTTGTGATTGTTCCCACTCTAGAATTAAATTCATGAGTTCCTTGGAACATCTCAACAGTATTGAGTCCCATTTCTTTATAAATTCTTCTGGTAGGCCTTGAATTGTAGGGAATAGATTGATATGTAAACCTCTGGGAACTAAGTTATTAGCCAGATAGTTCTCCAAACTAGCTATCTCCCACCATATTCTATATTGTTGTTTGTATAGCTTGTTTAATTCAAAAAACTGATTCCTTAGCATGGGCTCTTTATGTGTACCCAGATTTATGTCTTTATTAAATATAGTTTTGGCTTCATTTAGCCAGCTTTCTTGATTCCAATTTTGGAATGGGAACCCTGTTGTAGGTTCCATATTATCTTTTGGAGTATAAAGAAATACAGAGCTTAGCACCTTAGATAGAACTTAGTTCATAGGTTATAGTAGATACAAAATAGACACAATAGGTGGCTCAAGGTATAAGGGAAATCTGGGATATACACGAGGGGTGCTCCTTAAGGATATAAACAACTTAGTGACAAATTGAGAGGAGGGATAGAAAAAGTATCCTTTTATGTTGAAGTGCACACCCTCTGCCCTAATAACAATATAGAACAGCAAATACGTAAAACTTAACGTTTATTAGTAAGTATTTAAAATAAATTGTTAAAATCCTGAAATACTGACGAGATCCGATCAGTAGTGATAACTGAAATAATTGTAAGGGCTTCCTTGATTATAGGATAGAATTAGGAATCTGTGGAAATAAACACTAGATCCTCGTATATATAATGACTAGTGACTATGAAGTGCAAAATAATAATAGGTTGAATACTAATATACAGCAGAAATGCAGGTCCAAGCTATAGGGCCTATATGTTTGCTATATGTGTATTCCATATAACCAAAGTGACTAGTGCTAGTGGTAATGGTAACAGTGATATAACTTATAAATATTGCACCTTCATGTAGCTTATATTATAAAGTGCCTAGTGCCAGTAACAATTAAATAAATATAATATAATGTTGGATACAATATAAATAAAGTGCTGGTGCTTGCTGAGGATATGGTAAGTTCCACAGTACAGCTTTATTGAGGAAAGGCCTATATTGTGATATATTATGAATGATCGGTATCACTACACGAACTTGGGAGCTGGATAGAGATCTGTATAATTCCCCATTAGCTTGATGGTTAGTATAAAATATAAATTGAAAGTTTTGGGTATGTGGGAATCATATTGTTCGATCGTTTTTGCTTTAGATAGTATTTCTATAATTTTTGCACAGCTCCTGAGTCCCTAAACTACCCGCGCGTTGTCTAGGCGTCTGCGTGTGACGTCATAGCGCAACGTCGCGGCGTAGAACGTGCAACCCGACGCACGTTTCTGAATATTTCATCAGGGGTTACCGGAGGAGTCTCTTAAGGAGCTATTTATGCTCAATGGTTGCCATAGCAACCTCTGGGACTACAGGGGATTTCAACCTCTTTGAATGGGTAAAGGATATTCATTTATTCGCCAGAAAATTGGCTTTAAAAAAGTTCTACTCCAAAAGAAAAAAACATATCCCCAATAGAACCCATGCACTCTAAGACTTTGAGAAGTCTTGAAAGTTTACTAGCAGATAATGAAGAATTCCAGTCTATAGGCCCATACTCGGCCTTCAAACCGAAAAGCAAGTATACACCACCTCTTAGTATAAGTCCCAATATAGAGCTATTTGTTAATAATGTGGTTCGTGATATGACAAAGATTTCTAATAAAAATAATGTCAACTATAACTTGACTAAAACTGAAAGGTTGGCATTAAAACAATTACAACAAGATAAACTGAAACGTGCGTCGGGTTGCGCGTTCTACACTGCGACGTTGCGCTATGACGTCACACGCAGACGCCTAGACAACGCGCGGGTAGTTTAGGGACTCAGGAGCTGTGCAAAAATTATAGAAATACTATCTAAAGCAAAAACGATCGAACAATATGATTCCCACATACCCAAAACTTTCAATTTATATTTTATACTAACCATCAAGCTAATGGGGAATTATACAGATCTCTATCCAGCTCCCAAGTTCGTGTAGTGATACCGATTATTCATAATATATCACAAAATAGGCCTTTCCTCAATAAAGCTGTACTGTGGAACTTACCATATCCTCAGCAAGCACCAGCACTTTATTTATATTGTATCCAACATTTTATTATATTTATTTAATTGTTACTGGCACTAGGCACTTTATAATATAAGCTACATGAAGGTGCAATATTTATAAGTTATATCACTGTTACCATTACCACTAGCACTAGTCACTTTGGTTATATGGAATACACATATAGCAAACATATAGGCCCTATAGCTTGGACCTGCATTTCTGCTGTATATTAGTATTCAACCTATTATTATTTTGCACTTCATAGTCACTAGTCATTATATATACGAGGATCTAGTGTTTATTTCCACAGATTCCTAATTCTATCCTATAATCAAGGAAGCCCTTGAATTATTTCAGTTATCACTACTGATCGGATCTCGTCAGTATTTCAGGATTTTAACAATTTATTTTAAATACTTACTAATAAACGTTAAGTTTTACGTATTTGCTGTTCTATATTGTTATTAGGGCAGAGGGTGTGCACTTCAACATAAAAGGATACTTTTTCTATCCCTCCTCTCAATTTGTCACTATGCATAGTGCTTACCCTAAAGCACCTTACAAGATTGAAAACTCGTAAATTTGCAGTCTAAAGGGAGCCTACGTTCTTATCAAATTCAGATTGTTTGTTTATTATTTGTCTATTTATTATACAATATTTGGAACCTCCTCTGTGTCTCTTTAAAGTTGATTCCAAATCACTGATAAACACCAGAACAAAATAATTACTTTAGTTTTGTATAAAAGTACATGGTAATTTATCTATAAAAAGGTATTGAAGTTGCTGCCATATAACTACAAAAGACATCAAGTAATCACAGCAATCTTTAAGTTTCTCTTGTTTAGTCTTTGTCATTTTCTTTTACACTCACATACACAAAGCAGAGTGTTAGCAGTGTTTGCGGAGCCCTGGGCATTGTCTATCAATGTTTAATTACAATAAGTACTAAAGAGATTTAGAAGCATGAATGTTTAGTCATCCAAACAAATATCAGAGTCTTTAGAAAGTTTAGTGGTAATGTCATTACTAGAGCTCTGTGTGCAATTACAGTTTGTAAACTGGTTCAGCACCAATGTGCAAGTTATTTAAAGGGCAACTGCAATTCTCCAGCTTTATAGTCTAGAGCAGACTGTAATTTTCTTTGGTTGTTCTAGCTAATTCTAATTACCAGAAGAGTCTCTTGTTTCTTGCTTTGCTGATAAACATTTTTTTTTCTTTTTCTTTTCCAATAATCAAAATTAAAGGTATATATACATTTCATGGGTTTGAAATATTTGGTAAGAAACAGGCAGTGGTTATCAGAAAAATATGTGTTATATAGAAAAGTTCAGTGTACTTTCAAAGTTATAGGCAGGAAAGTAAAATCCAACTTTGCACACCCACAGGACGTTTACATAACCAAGTACACAGAGAAGAGGCAGCCAGATACATTTGACCTTTTTGGTAGAAATCCTTTACAGCACAGCCAGATACCACAGAACTTGATACAAATGTATCAGCTGCCTGTGGCTCCTCCTGATTGGCCAAAACAAATTATGAATGTTATGCTATTTAGCATGGGTTTAAAGAGGGTGTTAACGCTAATTTTCAAATGTCATAAATTACAAGACATTGTGCTAACCTCAAGGCAAGTGTTTAAATGTTTATTCTGGAACTTTTTCATACACTACTGATTCTCCTCTATCAGATACATTCATAATCCAGGAAACTAAGATATGTCTTTAAGGATAATAAATTAAATACATCTTGCCATTGCTATCCTACGCTATTTATTTTGAATGATTTTGGCAGCTTGACAGGACAAGCTAGTCACACGACACTGTAGTCCAGGGACCACTAGTGGGCCATTCAGGTGACCCATGATACCACTTGAATTGCAAAATATTATTAAAAAAATTAACAAAAACAAATAAAACTAGTTTATATTTTGTACAAGTAGAAGCTATATTATTATTATATGTCACAGCTCATTATAATTGCTACAAAGCAGGTAGAAAAATCATTAGGTGATTCCCAAAGACCCTCTGCAGTATACAAGCTGTCTGATGGACTCTGGTCACCTGTAGAGTGGTCAATCAGAAAAATAACATTTACTGGTCAAGAGTTATATAGTCTGTCAGACACATTAAATTCCAAGCGTCAACGTGAGACCCACAAGGGCTGCGGGCTTGAAATTCGGCTGAATTACAGAGCTATTAAGTTCAACAATGGAGTGGGCCGGAGACGCAAGCTCGTAAACTATTCTTGCACCGTTGGATGTGCGGCCGTGAACATGATCAATTAGTCAAACCCGTAGTTACGGGTTTAGACTAGGCCAATGGCAAATGGGATCGTCATTACATCACTGAAAAATGGAGGTTCGATTTCAAAGCCTTACGGGCTTAAATTACCCGTTACCATCGGACCAGCATTCCAGAAATAATGCAAGATGAATAAATCAGTAAATATGATAATCAAGTCCATGCGAGTTCCATTATATGTATTAACACATTGATTGTCGGGATTGTTATAACACTGAAATTAAACTGAAATAAAAGTATTATATATTGCAGATTTGCCAGCTTGAGAATGTTGAGCTATTTATTTTAATGCCTAACATCACTTTCCCTTTAATTATAAGTACAGTAGTGTGTTGATATTTGCATTTACAATGCTCCGTATAGGACTTTTAGCCCCTTGTTGGTCCTCTCTAGTACCCATTGGCTGTTTGGCTCCATTTGTGGGTTACGGGGTTGAACGCCAGTGGATTTTTTGCAATTTAATAGCAAAATTGGGAATGTAACAGTTACGGGCTTGACAGAACAAAGGATTTGCTGCCACAGAGTTCAGATTTCAACATCCTGTAGGGATTTCTTGCCCTTAACCGGCAAGACGTTTGCGGGTAGCTTTGAGAGGCCAATTTCACAGCCGCTACGTTACGAGCTACGGTTTAGCATTGTATAGGCACATTGTATACATGAGCTACAGGGGGCTGGCCTTTGTTGGGGCTGTTTGGAAGGTTTCAGTGAGTAAACACAGAACTTTTGAGCACTTGTTAATAGATTGATGCTTAAATATGAAAATAAACACTTAGGGTGTTTATTTTATTATTAAAGACCGGGGACCCTAGGAGGTGCATTATTAATTTACTCTTGACTTTTCCCAGGTGGCCTACAACATTTAGCTCTACTGATAGCATAATTATAAGACATTTTAATATAGGGATAGGATAATCGCAAAGCTATTGATAAAATATTAATTTAGCCTTGGCTATTTTTATTTTATGTATTCACTGCCACTGGACGAGAACATTTGCTACCACTGGAGGAAACATGCAAAAATTGTAATTTATGTACTTTGTTAGAGCTGAAAAAACAAACTGTAATGACTGCTGTAATGTTGCAGTTTAATATAAAAATGACAATTTAAATTAAAGAAGAGATTATTATATACATTTATTTTAGAGAAATATATTTCTGTATTATTATGTATACATTTAGTACACTGGTTACTGGAGCTACATGACACTATTCCTAAAGATTTTTCTCGCTGATCCATTGACTGATCCAGGTACATACTGCTAACAATAAAGCTCCCAATGAATTATTAAAGTCTCCACGCTTTTGTGACAGCTATATTACCTCGGCTTTTTGAAAGGGTTTTCTAAACAATGACATACTTTTGCAGAAATGGCAGCACCCATCATATTCCGACACATCATATTTGACGTTGCTAATCAAAACAGACCTTTCTGAATCATGTTGGTATTTATAAGTTTCCAGCACAGTATATCCAAGCATTTATTCATTAAAACTCGGTAACTGTCTTACTGAAGTAACGTGGCTTTTTCATTTTCATGGATATATATATATATATATAGATGAGGGAGTTTTCTGGAGGTTCTCCCTACTTTATTCAAGATACTTTTCTTAGCTGAAATATGTATTTATATTTGCACAACATTCAGCTCAAGGTGAATCTTTTAAATGAATTTCCTCACAGCCCCAAGTTATGTTGGACAACCGATAAAAGATGAAGGACCAAAAAGTTGGATTTGTGTGTAATCCTGGCCGAGGTCCTTCAACTGAACATCTCTCAGTTAAATCCAGTTTAGGCACATTTTCTTCTACTTGGTTTTACATGATAATATTTACCAATGAAAAACCAACGATGCCTAATTCTGCTATTTTTAGGTCTAAGGTAGACCCATAATATACAACTTTTATTTGCAATTGTGATGTAATAGCAGCCACAGTATTTGTCTGCTTTTTATGATACAAGTGGATCTTTAATCGACAGATCTATTCAGACTCTTCAGTTGAAATGTGGCAAATATGTATATGTCAGTGCTTTCTGTATGAATATGGAAACCCCACCAGACCAGAAAATCTGTCCCAACGCGTTTTTCTATGGGCTTGAAAGGGTTGCTAGACCTATCCTATCTGCCCTTTGGGAGTTTAATCCGAGTGGGAGGACCATGAATCCAAAGTGTACAGACCTTGGGTAGAAGGTCACCGCTATTTATATATACACCATATACAGGTATATATTTACATATGCATCAATAAATATATAAATAAATATATATATATATATATATACTGTATATAGATACACACCTGTATAAATACCTGTATAAATAGTTCTATACCTGCCCAATGCTGGACTCCACTTCCTGGGGTGATGAGCGGCCATGGCAGGTCAAAGGGCTGAGGGGGGCCAAAGAAGTCTGCGGGGGAGGGGGCTGAGGGAGGCTGCATAGGTCCGCGAGGGGCTACAGGAGGCTGAGGTGGAACTCAGGGTGTCTTAGGGGGCCACAGTGGGCCAGAACTGGCCGCAGGGACCCACAGTAGGTCTGCGGGGTCAATAAGGATCTGTGGGGGCCACAGGGAGCCCTGGGGGCCACATGGATGCCAGGGGGGCAACTAAAGACCCACGGGGGCCAACGAAGACCAGCAGGGACTGCAAAGGCCACTGGAGGGCCATGTGGGCCACAGGGGGCCTCTGGGGCCACAGATGACCCATGGGAGGTTTGCAGTCAATAAAGTACTCGCCAAACATGAGCAGAATGTACTAGTAACTTAAAAACATTAACATTAAGATGTTTAATGGAATTTTGGAAAGGCTGCAAGGAGCTCATCCCCCAAAAAATATTTTTAGCAATGCAATTGCCATGTAAAATGTATACTTCACTTACTTCTAAGAAGCCTCAAAAGTAAGATATTCTCACTTTCCAAAACATCCCCCTTTCTTCCTGTTCTCTCTTAAACCTTATTTGACACTGACATATAATATAGATATATACATTGTGATTATAATTTGTATTTACAATTCACTTGTATTTATATATATTTTTTTATTGTAATAATCATCATATTTTATTTTGAGTGTTTTTAAGATGTGAGAATAAAAGTTAAATTTTATGATGCTGTTTCCATGTCATATATCTATGTTTCAAACAGGTTCCTTGAGGAGAAGATCTCAATACCCTTGTAGAGTGTCCCTTTTTCTGGTTCTTTTCACTTGTAATTTACACTTGCTTTTGAGTTTTTAAGGTCCATTAGATGATATTCACACAGTAATTTGCTAGGATTCATTATTGAGTATATAGCCTAGGAAGAATTTGAGGACCTTTCTCCTGGAAGGAAATTCCATATTTTTTCAATTGATCTCTCATGTAGGTGTCATGTTTAATATCTATGAATTAAGGCCATACTTACAGGGAAGGGGCTTCACACTAGCAGTGTCTCATGCTGCTACAATGCTATAATATGCCTTGTGTCTTCATGCAGCAGAATTGCTTGAAGTTCCTGTGGGAGTGTACTTAGGTCACAGATCTGAAGCATTGCACCCTGCATGAGAGAAAATAGGAAGAAAGGGTGAGGTTCTAGACAGTGTCCCTGATAGAAGATGAAACACAATGGAAGGTTCCACGTTTTGCTTCATTAGGCTGGGGCAGTGTTCTTGCGAGTCATGTTGATTATTTGTTGGACAAACAACAGTGTGCTTTTATATTTTGCTAATTAACCCACAAATCAGAGTTAGATTATTGACCTGAGATCCAGGTCCCGTTAACATTTGAGTGCTCTGTATCTGATCTGGGCTCAGGATTAAGGTTGGGGTCACTTCCAGAAGGTTGGAGCTGATGGCAAACAGAGGAGTTCAATAAACAGACATAAGATCAAGAGTAGGCAGTGGTCAAGTGAATAGTGGGGACTCAAATGACACAACTCATATGTGGACACAATAAGTGGCCCTCAAGGTGGACTGATCTTGCATATTACTGATGTGTGCTCTTTATCTTTGCTGTACTCATCCAGCAAAGGTTCATTACTTTACAGTTGGGCCTCTTTCTCTATTTTTAGAATTTACTAAAATAATTATAAAGAGAAGAACTGCTACACAATTACACAGCAAGAAACTCAATCTCAACACAGACAATAAAAATCATAAATCATCCGAATGTGTGTGAATTACAGCATAAACTATCTACAAAATGTGACTGTGCTCTAATTAAACAAAAGTTTGTTGCTACTGACATTCAGTTTTGAAGGCAAATTTGTTAATTTAATCAGTTCTGTGCACTAACATATATGTATTAAAGGACCGTGAAATCTCACATTTTCTAAGCATTACTAAAATATGGCTTTCCCGTAAAAAAAATAGTGAGAGGTAATACTTCTATTTTTAGACTCACTAATGCAATCAACACAGCCCTACCATTCCTGGACTTTAGGATGTATCAAGGATATATCAGAAAATACAATGTTTATTTACAAGGTCTTTTGAATAAGTAAACTTAGTAATGGGCAAATAAACACAATCTTTGCATTTTTGTTGTATATATTATTTGCTGCATCTATTTTCCATGTCTCCCAACTCTACCTCTTTTGGAGGGACAGTCATTCTGTCAGAAATTCCCCTGTCCTTCTTAAAAAAAACTAAATGCATGTTTAATTTTGCTATTTTTTTGTGTCCCCCTATTCATTTAATCTGGAAGGGATTTGTCCCCCCCATACTGCCAGTTCCTTTACCCCTGGTTACATTGTTCACACAGGAAGGGGCAATAGGGTTTTGTGTGAGAGGAACATTACACTAAGATACTGGTCATCCCCTGGAGAGACAAACGCTATATGGAGGGTTTGACCATTTGGTGAGGATTTAAGCCTACATCTAGCTGGAAAAGTAGATATCCTGGCACCTCTACCCCATCCTTAGCGCCTTTCTGCCATCATATAAACTTGAACTGCCCCATCCTCAGCCATTTTCTCCCCTCTCATAAACTCCCATCAGCCCCTTGCTCCCCTCATAAATCTATATCCCCATCACATATACCCTATTGCTCCCTAATTGGCATCATTCTCCTCATAAACATCCATTGACCCATCCTTAGCCCCTTGTTCCCATCACATAGACCTTCACTCCCATCTTCAGCCCCTTTCTCTCGTCACACTCTTTCCCACTAATTAGTGCCTTTCCTAGGCCCAATCTTATCCTTTTTTGTCCTTGGGGGGCAATTTGAAGTCCTAATTAATGTCCATCTGGTCTTTTAGTTCAGGAGTCCGGGAGTCACTGATATTGCCCCCATATGACATCATATGCTCATGTGCACAAAATCTCATAAGACTCCTCAAGGAGGGGCTTCACACTACCAGTGCAGATACACAGCATATTACCGTCTGCATGTTAGCAGTCTGAGGCGCCCCTCCAAATGAGTGCGACATTAGATCATAGGTCATGTCCTTTTTACAGGAAAGGGGAAAGCTGTTACTCTGGGGACTTCTTAAAAGTAAGAGAAGTGTACATTTTATATCATAATTATATTGAGGAGGATGAAATTAATTAGTTAACCTAGTTAAAACTAGAAATAAAACTAAAGATTGTTGCCTGAAGGGACCCTTTAAAGAAAGAGGACAGTATTCTTAGTGTCTTGTTTAATTCTGTTTAGATTCACAGCTCATTATTCATTCTTTAGCAATCTATTTGTCATTGTTACTGAAATAAAGTCATATTATACTGTTCCTTTGTTATATCAGAAAGCCATCTGATTAGGTTTCATAATTGATAAAAGCACCTTAAACAAACAGCTCTTTGGAAACATGACAACAGGAACACAACAGTGTAATATAAATTAATTCAAAGCCAAGCTGTCAAGTGAACTGTGATCTTTAGAATTTACATAATTCACTGTAATTTATTTGTTATCAGGTTTTATTGTCAGTCTATGAATAGATTTTTCTCTCCATAAATTTGTACCCTCAAGGTGTTAGAAATGATCTCTCTCAAGGCCACTCTCTCTCGCTATCTCTCTCAAGGCTACTCTCTCTCTCTCCCTTTCCACTCTCTCTCACTCTCTCTCTCTCTCTAGGCTAATCTCTCTCTCTCTCTCTCTCTCTCTCTCCCTTTCCACTCTCTATCTATCCCTTTCCACTCTCTCTCCCCCTTTCCACTTTCTATCTCTCTCTCCCTTTCCACTCTCTCTCTCCCTTTCCACTCTCTATCTCTCTCTCCCTTTCCTCTCTCTCTCTCTCTCTCTCTCTCTCAAGGCCACTCTCTCTCTCTCTCTCTCTCTCTCTCCCTTTCCAAACTCTCTCTCTCTCTCTCTCTTTCCGTCTCCCTCCACCCTATCTCCCTTTATTTTTTATCTCTCTCTAATTCTCTCACTTATTTTTTCTCATTTCCTTTTATCTCTATTTCTCTCTCTCTGTTTTCCATTTCTGTTTCTTTCATTTCTTCCTCTCTCATTCCTCTCCCTCTTTTCTTTATATTTCTATATTTATTTATTTATTCCCCACTCTTTCTTTAGTCTCTCCAACACTCACTATCTCTCTCTCTCTCTCTCTCTCTCTCTCTCTCTCTCTCTCTATCTATCTCTCTCTCACTCTCCCTTTCCACTCTCTCTCTCTCTCTCTCTCCCTTTTCCACTCCCTCTCTCTTTCTCTCTCTTTCTCTTTCTTTTTCTATCTCTCTCTCTCTCTTTCTTTCTCTCTCCCTCTCTCAAGGCCACACCCTCTTTCTCCCCTTCCACACTCTCTCTCTCTCTCTCTGTCAAGGCCTCTCTCTCTCTCCCTTTCCTCTCTCTCTCTCTCTCTCTCTCCCTCTCCTTCTCACTCCCTCCATCCCATCTCCCTTTATTTTTTCTCTCTCTCTAATTCTCTCACTTATTTTTTCTCATTTCCTTTTATCTCTATTTCTCTCTGTTTTCCATTTCTGTTTCTTTCATTTCTTTCTCTCTCATTCCTCTCCCTCTTTTCTTTATATTTCTATATTTATTTATTTATTCCCCACTCTTTCTTTACTCTCTCCAACACTCGCTATCTCTCTCAAGGCTACTCTCCCTCTCTCTCTCTCTCTCCCTCTCTCTCTCTCTCTCTCTCTCTCTCTCTCTCTCTCTCTCTCTCTCTCTCTCTCGCTCTCCCTTTCCACTCTCTCTCTCTCTCTCTTTCTCTTTCTTTTTTTCTCTCTCTCTCTCTTTCTCTCTCCCTCTCTCAAGGCCACACCCTCTCTCTCCCCTTCCACACACTCTCTCTCTCTCTCTCTGTCAAGGCCTCTCTCTCTCCCTTTCCTCTCTCTCTCTCTCTCTCCCTCTCCTTCTCTCTCCCTCCATCCCATCTCCCTTTATTTTTTCTCTCTCTCTAATCCTCTCTCTTATTTTTTCTCATTTCCTTTTTTCTCTATTTCTCTCTCTGTTTTCCATTTCTGTTTCTTTTTTTTCTTTCTCTCTCATTCTTCTCTCTCTTTTCTTTATATTTCTATATATATTTATTTATTCCCCACTCTTTCTTTACTTTCTCCATTCCTTTCTTTCGTTCTTCCCATCTTAAACATATTTTGGTTATATTTGTCATTAGATCTTGGTATATAAGGAGGGACAAATTATTGAAAAAATTAAAAGTCCAGTGTAATTCAAGAAAAAATGCACTTGTTTGTGAAGTATGTAACAACCACAAATGGGCTAATAAGACTTTATAGAGATTATGGATAGCGCTTGTCACATCACTTCCTGAGAGAAGGATCAGTGGAGTGTGAGGACAATGGATCAGGGAGAGGTCAAGAGTCATTGTTAGATAATTAGATCTGATTGAAACCTGACACAACACTTCTTCCTAACAGGCTGATTGCATCAGGAAATGCAAGTATTGCTCTAAGGAAATGTAAATACCCCTCTCGCATGCACAACTTCCACCAACATATCATGCATGGCTCCAGGAGAAGCATCAGAATTAATTTTATTCTAATTAAAAACTAGCTTTATGATATGTCCCCTGTTTAATTACTCTCTTAGTCAAGCTCATATTTATTACTTCAGTGTACCTTAGTCCTTTAATAGGATTAGAGCCGTCAGTGACTGCAAGGCAAATGTAGTCTAGGGGTGGACTTGAGTCCCATCTAGATCATTAACCTTGTTATTTTACCCTCCTCTACTTTATTCAATTGATATTCACTTATCCAAAGTTGTCAAAAATATGAAATAACCTAATTGATAAAACAACTTGAAAGAACAAGTTTACTATTGTGTACCCCTTCTGGATCGCTACCTTGTCATGGCAAAGAAGCTTGTGTACTCCAATGAAGCTGTGAGCTAAACCATGTAGGGTTACCCAAGATGGGCAGGTCATGGCAGAAAGATCAGATAAATTTCAGTCCACTGGAGAAGGAACTGGCAAACCATACAATAAGCACAACCTGAGATGAGATGTGTCTTGCGTGCCGCACTACGTAGTGTCACGTTGAGTTGGACACGACTGAAAAACTAAACAAAAACAATTAGGAAGTACAGGCTGTAAAGTATTTTTTTGCATGTAAAATGAACACAGCTGAGGCTGAGAAAACCTATATTTAAAATTCTTGAAATGTTGGTTTGCCACTAATTGCTGCCTCATTCTGGTTATTATTATTATTGTCCTTTATTCGTAACGCGCCAACATATTCCAAAGCGCTTTACAGTGGGTAAGTATAAGTCAAAGGTCATTTGAACAACGCAAAAGAATGAAGGGTGCTGTTATTGAGAGTTTTCCCTAGAGCACCCAACAAGATTGAAAACTCACAAACTTACATTCTGGGTAACTTTAATAAGGGTATGTCAGGACACTGCACCAGATGAGTTATAAAGATCTATGATGAAACTAGTTGCCCCCTACTTGCTGTGTGAGACATAATCAGATATTGTTTTCAAAAGCGAGTCTTGACAATTGTTCCAAAATCAGTTTGTACAGAGATTAAAAGTACATTAAAAACACTTCCAGCCCTTATCTTTCATGCAAGGAAACACTTTTGTAATTCTTATGACCTCCTCTTTTAGATTCATGATAGAAATGGTGTGGCTTCAGTACCACTTTAATGTTGTGTTTTCTCTGGGTCTCCTTCAATAAGGAAATATCTTTCCATTATACTACAAAATATCTGTGTATCTGTACAAATATGCAGAAATTATGTACTTTGTCTTATCTTTCTCAAATATATTTGCAAAAAATATTTGACAGCCCCGAAAATAGATGATACAGGTTGACGGAAAAGGTCACATCGACATAAAATATAAATTATCCTCATAGGATCCTCACAGCCAATAAACCTGATTAAACCAGGATAATATGGAAATGGACCTGTCCAGCTCTTAGTTCTGTGCTGTAGTAGTTTAAAAGATCACTAATATAGTTGTCGTACTGCAAGTTTGTGTGTAACGCTTGCAAAATAGCGAATTGCGCATGGGCGTCGTGCATTGCGGGCAAAGGGAGTGGGAAGAGGAGGGAGGGAGAGAGAGAAGAAGAGTGAGGGGGAGAGAACGGAGGGAGCGAGAGAGGGAGAGAGAAGGAGGGAAGGAGAGGGAGGGAGAGAGAAGGAAGGAGAGAGAAGGAAGGTGGGAGAGAGAGAGAGAGAGAGTAGGAGGGAGAGAGAGAGAGATAGAATTGCGTGTTGCGTATGCGCACTGTGCATTAGGATCCGTGCATAGCATGGCAAAAGGAGAGGGAGAGAAGGAGAGGGAGGGGGAGAGAAGGGGAGGGAGGGAGCGAGAGGGAGGGGAGAGAAGGGGAGGGAGCGAGAGAGAGGGAGCGAGAAGGAGGGAAGGAGAAATAAGGAGAGAGAAAGAAGGTGGGGGAGAGAGAGAGAAGGACGGAGGGAGAGAGAAAGAGAGAGAGAGATAGAATTAATTGCGTGTTGCGCATGCTCACTGTGCATTGCGAGCCATGCATGGTGAAGGGAAAGGGAGGGAGAGAAGAAGAGGGAGGGAGAAGGAAGGAGAGGGAAGAGACAGAGAAGAAGGGAGGGAGAGATAGAAGGAGGGAGGTAGAAAGAGCGAAGGAGAGAGAGGGCGCAAAGAGAGAGAGTGAGTGAAGTGAGAGAGAGGGCACAGAGAGAGAGAGACAGGGTACACATAGAGAGGGCGCACAAACAGACAGAAGACACACTTTTTAACATAATATTATACCATCATTTTTGACGGGCAAGTGAATAGTTTTATAATAAGGCAAATAATTTAAGAAAGTAAAAATTGTAAATATAGCTACTAATTTGTTAACTATTGCATGCAATTATACGGTGCAGAGAGCTGCCATTGTAGTATTTGTTATTTGATTGGGTAGTTTTTAGGGGGGTTATGAAGCTTATTAGAGTGTTATGACAGTTTGCGCCCCAGAGTGCCGGCCTTTCCAACAGCAGCAATGGGCTACCAAGATTTGCAAATTATTGATGATTGATTGATTTCGTAAATGAGGTCTCATGGCTCCTCAGCCAATAGCAGCTAGTATTATGAATTCATAAATCATCATACTTACCCGTGGGGCCAGTAAGGCTGAACCCATTTTTCTTTTATACTTATCTATTTTTCATTCCTGGCTACAAAATGCTGATTGTACCTAAAATGAATTAAAGGGACATGAATTTTTCCCCTATGTTTCATCAGAAAGAGGGTATTTGATAATGCGTCATGGTGTATTTTCCTTTTTCACGTAAAGGTTTCAGGGCACACAAACATATTCAGGAGTTTAACGACTGTTGGGGGCTTGCCCTTCATCAGCTAATGGCAGCTACAGAATAATGTATGCCCTCTGCATTTCCTGTTAGTATCAATAAAGGTTAGCAGGTTTTACTTAATATGTTTTCCTGCAAAAAACTACTTTTGTAATAATTAAAACATGCTATTTTATATGCTTGAAAAAACAGGGTCCTTTTCTGTTATGAGTACTCGAGCACACAGCCGGCAAATGGTGGCATTCGCTAGATATCGCTGCCAAGATTTTGCTGCCGATGTTATAGCTTTTGGGTTAGGGTAAGGGTTAGGATAAGGGTAATGGTTTAAGCTTGGAAATTGTGTACAATCACAGCAGCCCTTACAAACCGGGCATAATTTTGGCAGCGTCATCTAGCAGCTCCTTGCTACAACTGTTGCTGCCACTGCTGGAGTACTCATAAAAGGAAAGATCCAAACAGTTATGTTCTATGTCCCTTTAAGTTTTTTTTTTTTTTTTAAACACCATACCAAGACGGGATCAACTACCTATGGTTCTGGTCTAGCTTGGCACTTAGAAGTTCCATCTCTGTCTCAGACACTTAGAATTGTGATGTCTTTAGCAGTAAAAGGCAAGTGCCTTTTAACTTACAAATATCATGATATACATAATTTAGCTTATGTTGGGATAAAGAGTGTAATAGCCCTCCACCATACACAGTACAACAGTACAGTAAATACATATTACATTTCTGTTCACATTTGGACGTTTAAAAATAAGTTAATATTATCCTGCAAGAGATATATATATATAGTACACAACTGTACTATATATATATATATATATATATATATATATATATATATATATATATTGTATATATATATATATATATATATATATATATATATATATACACACACATCTTTATATATATACATACATTTATATATACGCTGAGCACTGCTGATGACTACTATGTCTACCCAGCACACACACATGTAGAGGAGATATTTATTTTTCAGCCAGTCTAGAGCCGGACTACTAGAGCAAGCCTTATATCCATACTAAGGCACATTGGCCTCTAGGCACACTCTTGTGAGAATATATCAGTATGTACCGTACTTACATCCTTAGTACATTAGATCTCTAGTCAGTATTGGATCAATTGTGTATTTTTTAACGATGAATACAGCATTTTTTTTACCTATTTTGCTGGTTACTAATAAAAATTCCACATTTTTTATACTTCATACTTTACTACTGTTTGAATACACATAGGATTTTATATACTTTTCTACTTGTATCTATATATACACACACACACACATTTAAAAAATGTAAACAAAAATTGTAAAGTGTATATTGGTATGGTAAAATGTTTCTATGAATGATCTTCTCCTGTGGGTGCTGTTTGGTTCTCCAATTATCAAATGATGGAAAGACAATGATATAGTGTAGTGTCTTAATAGACTGAAGCCGACTCCTGATACTTGGCTTCCAAGACGACTGTAATTTGCTAACAAAAGGAACTAGATATTTTAATTAGGCACTGACCATTAACAACATGAATATTAAAAAAAGAACAATATAGAATGTTAAACTTATTTTCAAAGATCAGATTCAGCTATTACTGATCTATACCCATGATAATGTCAATAGGGATGGATGTGTGTCCCATTCAAGTCAATAGTAAGAATGCTTACATTTCAAATTTGAAGGGAACAGACCATGTACATTTCTTACAATAGAAAATTTAGGTTTCTGCTCTCTTGCCTTTCTGGAATTTAAACAATTCAAACCAGTATGTGAAGAAAGCATGGGATGCAGAATCCACCTAAAATAGGTCAGCTATGGGTTAACTGGTCAGTGCAGTAATGAGTAAAGGGAAAACTGCTATCAACCACTGTCTTCCCCACAGCACATATGGGACTCGGCTATCTGTTATTACTAATGCAACAGCCAGTAGGCAGGATGCACTTTGTATGTAAACAAAGGCTTAAAACGTTCGATTTTTTTATCTGTTACTGTAATAAAAAAAACATAGATCATTTTAACATACAGTACAATCTTGTGCTCTTTCACACCATGAGGAGCACTCAAAGTGAGGTAAATGGCCCTTTAATTATCAATGTATAATGAAAACAACTACCACCTCCTACTAAGGCATCACATTAGCCCGTTAAATCACTAGCGCGACCCTAAATAAAAAAAGGTAATACATTGTAATCTGTATTATTTTTTACATTCTAGAAACATGTTGCCTATTTTAAATCTAGTTCTTCAAAAGACTTTTAAGAGTATGTCCTCTGTGGCCCTTTAAGCAAACAGGAGGGGCTCTATTAAATTTGCTGAATCGCAGTTCCAGAAGCCCGTAAAGGAGCCTGCAAAAGATACGGCTATTAAATTGGCCTCTTTTAGCTACCGTCAACCCATCTGCGGGTTACAGACTGAAAATACTGTAAAGCCCTTGATATTTCAATTCCGTAAATGTTACAATCACAAATCGCTATTAAATTGTTACATATCCTCAAGCCCGCAACTGTTTTCACACCTGTAAATGGCAAATGTAGCCAAAAATCCTACGGGTACTACAGAGGACCTGTCCGTAGCACTGTAAAAGCAAATATAAACACACTACTGTATTTTAAATTACAGGTAAAGCAATGGAAGTTATTAAAATTAATAGCACAACATTTTCACACTCGCAAATCTGCAATAAAAGTAATTTTTATTATGTTTAATTTCCATGTTATATCAATCCCAGCAATCAGTGTGTTTATACATATAATAGAACTAGCATGGACTACAATATTATATTTATAGATTTTTTCATATTGCATGATTTCTGGAATGCGGGCCTGAACGCGGACTTCAAAACCGTAAGTGATTGCAATTTAACCTCCATGTTTTAGTGATGTAATGATGACGATCTCTTTTACTATTGGCTAAACCCGGGTTTGAAACATTTATCATGTTCACGCCCGGAAATGCTACGTGCCGAAGCATGGTTTACGGATTTGGATTCCGGTCCCGTTGTTGTGGCCTTTTCTAATTTAACCGCTCTGTAAAACCAGCAAATTTTATGGGGCCCTAGGTATTATGGAATTAATTTAGTAACACAATCAAGCGGGTTGAGAAACAAGAGAAGAGGTGCCTTGGACTGCATGAAAAAGGAGGTATTTTTAAAGGACCACTGTATATTAAAAAAACATATATGCTTAAAACATAGAGACCAATTCAATTGCGCTTTTGCATGTTACTGTAGCCCCGTAAGTGAGGTTGCAAGTTAATTTGCTATTCAATTGGCGTATTTTTGTGTGCTTCAAATGGGTTACGAGTTACGGCCTTGTAGAAATTGCGGTGGTTAAACCTGTAACTTACAGCCTCCCGAAGCCTTTGATCTTTTACTTTCACAAGAGTTACGATGGCTAAAATTCCAAATCGCTATTCAATTGCTCAATTTCCTCAAGCCCGTAAATGTTTTCACACCGTAAATTGCCAAAGAAGGACAAAATCCAACAAGTGCTAGAGAGGACCTGCAAGGGGGTTAAACACCTATTCGTAGCACTGTGAATGCAAATAAAAAATCACTACTGCACTGTAAATAACGGGGAAAGCGATGACAGACATTAGAATTAATTGCAAAAGAGTCTCAAGCCCGCAAATCGGCAGTATATAAGATTTATTTTTAAGAATCAACGAGTTAATACATATCAGGCCACCCACATGGACTAGAACACTATTCGCATTCATTTTCATCATTCTTTATTTTGCGGGTTTGCGAGTCTGATCACATATCAGACCCCCAAACCTAATTGATTGACATGTAACCTCAATGTTATACTACAGTAATAATGTCTCATTTTCTATTGGCTGATTCAAAATGGTAGGTTACTGTCTTGCTTAATTGATCATGTTCCTGCCCTGAAATGCTCAGAAACAGTGCATGGTTTACAGTTTCAGCTTTGGTAACTTGACAGTAACTTGCGGGCTTGAGCAATTGAATAGCTCTGGATTCAGAGATGAACAGGAGCCCGTAACACACCCGCAGACATATAGCTTACAACGATTGAGTTGCAGGCTTGCAATTGAATCGGGCCCATAGTGTCTAAAAACATAATTTAGCTAGGAAAAATGAATTAGAAAAAATACATTTTAATCCTGAACAATGGAGGCATCCATGATACATTGGTGGTAGTTGTTTGTGTGAGAGAGCAGTGTTTACATCACTGGAAATCATTATTTGCATTCCTGGTACAAGCAGCTTGCTTTTAGGCCTGTGATGGGGGAGGTGTGTGGTGTCAAGTGAGATCCAATATCAAACACCCCCACAATCCATTTCTTAAAAAGTGAGGTAACAAAGACATAATTGATTTTTCGTCTTGAAACAGTCTTCAAAAATTCAGGTTTTCAGATGTTTTATGTTCATGGATTACATATATTGATATTGTTGGTTTGTTCAATACAGTACTTCACAAACAAGTGCTCTTTTTCTTAAAATACAGTTGTCCTTTAATTATGTATTTTTAATGTTTTATTCAATCAAGTGATCTTAGTGCAAATTTAGACTTGCAATTGAAGATTTCCTGACAAATATATATATATATATATATATATATATATATATATACTTTTGAACATGCATGATCAGCTGAAGAGCACTTTAAACCATAACTACTGAAAGACCTATTGAGACGTCTCAGCTATAAAGAGTATTGGCCATGGAACATCTTCAAGCCACTCGAAAAATACTTCAGTCCAGCTGATGAGCTTTTACATGCAAAACAACAGGTGGATAAAGTGGGGGCGCAAACACTACACAAAAGAACCCCCTTCCTTTTATATCAAGTTCAATCATGTGCTTTCTTCCTTTGCAATCACTATAACTGCTAATAAACTCCATGTTTTCAAGTGATTCAGCTATCAGAGATGATAAGAATTTAATGAATAATGATAAATACTGTAGCTAATTTTGCAATAAAAGGCATTTGCATTCTAGTTTACATGCTGTCGATTATAATATCACTGAAGCTTTCAGTCTTATCGGCGTCTCTAGACAAAAAGATATTAGGATTGCGCCTCGGGATTTGTTCCGCCACACACCATGCATCAGGGCAAAATCCTCAGACAAAATAACAATATTAAATTCCCATTAAATCAAATAGATTTTTTTTCTCTCATTCAATTTCTGCAGTCTGCTTACCTCGAGGCAGCAAGTTCTGGATTGCAAAGCCATAACCTTTATACCTTTTTACATTTAAAGTATGATGGATTTAATCAGGAGTTTGTAGTTTACAGACAGGTAAAGTTAAGAAAGTTGCAGAATTGTTTGATAGCACATACATCACATGAATGTGGATTGATACTCCCTGACATCCTCGAGGTACTGTGGGCATATTCATGTCAGCAATGTGCTACACCAGTGCTTTAAAAACTTAAATTGCCTCTGTAGTGGACATTTATTATGTAATATTCGGTAGCGCTAATAAGGGTAGACGAAAGTAAAAAACAAACGTAACAAATTACAAAAGAATGGGGGCCCTGTTATTGAGTTTAAAGTCAAGCAAACAAAGTGCTTTCCCTAAAGCACCCAACAAGACTGAAAACTCGTAAACTCACAGTGGAAAGGGTATGGGTGTGGTATAGAAAGGTGAGGTGCAATATATTGTGAAAATAACAGCTGAAGGTTAAATAGATGAGTTTTAGTGAGGTTTTGAAGGATTTGAGGTAGGAAGATAGTCTGGTGGAGCAAGGTAAGGAGTTCCAAAGAATAGGGGTAACACAATAAAAGTCCTGGAGGCGGTATGAGAGGAGGGGATAAGTGAGGAGAAAAGAAGAAGGTCATTAGCAGAGGACGGTTGGGAGAGTATTTAGAGACGAGAGCAGAGATATAAGATGGTGCATTATTAATGAGGGATTTAAAATTTCCTTCCCATGGCAGG
This sequence comes from Discoglossus pictus, assembly GCA_027410445.1. Lineage (NCBI taxonomy): Eukaryota > Metazoa > Chordata > Amphibia > Anura > Alytidae > Discoglossus > Discoglossus pictus. The sequence goes on along the minus strand of CM050166.1, from coordinate 19,752,344 downwards.
GATGAGTTAAATAACAATAAAAACATATGCAGAGGGCGTATGACCTCACCACCTTTGACCCATTACCCAGGTATCCCTGAGGATTTCCTCATTAATACCCCCTTGTGCACTAGGGTGAGGGGTCAGATTCTTATGGACCCCTATGGAGGCCTATAACCATAACCATAACCATGGAATCTAATATTAACCCCTATACCACGGGGTCCCTATGTTGGTTTATATATCCATAAGGCTCACCTTTTGTAACCAACACATCAGGACAGAGGAAAGGATGAGCAAACAACAACTCCACACTGTCTATATTTAATGCCATTTTTATACACTATCAATCAATCAATGCATACTAAAATATTTTGGACCTTAGAGCCCCTCTGTAATGTCCTATGACAGCGGTGAAATCCTGGGTTACCATTACATGATGTACTCTTGGGTTCAATAAAAAAATAACAATGAAAGGTTACTCTGTGGAATTTACAGATTGGACTGTTGTGTTTTGTGAATGGTTAAGGGGGAATAAATGTCAAGAAAGATTCTTTCACAGTTGCTGGGCTTCATATTACTAATTGTTTGGTCCAATGGTCCAATCAGCACTTTTGGAACTTAATTTATTCGGAAAATAGTTTTGTGTTCTGTACTGAAATGTATAACGTGCACTTACAAATAGTATACTATAATTATGTTGTAATATTGACATCAGTTTGTGCTATTACTTAATCTAAAAAAAAAAAAAAAATCAGAGGAGCGCATCAGAGAACGAACCAACCTTAATAGGTAGTTCTATAGCCATGATAAGCTACTCTGAGAGCAACCTCTTTTAGTCACTTGTGCCCTTCACAGGGAGAAATATCCTGTAGTATATCAGTCTGGTCCCACTCAGAAGAGTGACCCAGCCACGAAATACCAGGCAATTCTACCCTGAACAGGAGAAAACAGTAAACCCCAGACGCGTTTCGACCTTTATGGGCCTCGCCAGTGAGGTGCAGCTGAACTCCCTAAGGCACAGTGAGCCTTAGAGAGTTCACTAATTTGCCATTACAAATTATTACATTTACATGTGGTGCCCAGACCAGTTTTTGGATTATTGTAAATGCCTCCCTCTAAAAATATAATTTTGACCATTGCAATATAAAAGAGATGATGCAATGTTTCCATGATTATAACTCATTTTATATCTGTATATCCACCACTACTATACTACATATAATATAAATGTGATTTATATTATAACTAGCGACTTGCCCATCAAAAAATGACGGTCAATATAAGAAAGTGTTGAAATGCTGTTTGTCACACAATGTGAGTGTACTGTGTGCCTCAAGTAACTAAATTCCTCAAAAAGCAGAAATCTACATGACATAAAATAAGAAAAACTAAAATCCCCAAAAATAAAAAATGTACATTACAGAACCAAAAAAAGAAACCTAAGTGACCAAAAATAAAAAAAGGAACAGAAAATAAAAAAAATACATTACAACCTCCCGTCACTACTAAAAAATTACACACCTGAAAATGAAATACATATAATACATACATATAATACAATACAACACAATAAAATAAAATACAATACAATTAAATAATATACATGCCACTATCTAATATACATGCCATTATCTATTATACATGCCACTATCTAATATAAATGCCACTATGTAATATACATGCCACTATATAATGTAATCTACATCCCACTATGTAATATACAATACTATCTAATAATGCATCCCCCTATCTATGTAATATACAATACATGCTATCTATATATATATATATAGCTACCCTAATTGTAAGCTACAATAAAATAATTAAGACCACTTACCTTTGAGATGTTTCTTCAGATCAGCAACCTACATTAAAAAAGATTCCCAAAATTAAAACAACACGTTTGCATGAAATACCTAAACATTGTAAACATTCTAAATATTCTAAACATTCTAAATATTCTAAATATTCTAAATATTATACTCACGTTTCCAGGATGTCCCGTTCCAGCATTTCACGTCCTCCATGTTCCGTCCGCCATGTTCCGTCGGCCATCTTTGCGTCTTGTCCGGCGGTACTCCTGTAAAAAAAAACATTACATTAGTAAACATAAAGCAAAGTTAAATGAACACAATCTACATTTTACTTACCTTTCCGCGATGTCTCCGGCCTCCTCGTCTTCTCCGGAAGCATCCGCGCCTTTAAAAAAAATGTCTCGGATGTCTCCGACCCTAATGACCTTCCTATGGAGGGTTCCAGACTAAAATTGGCAATGGCGGCTTCTGATTGGCTGAAAAGGCTGTCTATCAAAATCAGCCAATGAGAAGACCCAAATTGTGAACCAATGAAAAAAGTATACACCCCAAAATACAACGCTGATTGGATAGCACACCTTTCAATCTTGATTTGAACCAATCCTAAGGCTTTATTGCCATCAGCCAATCACAATGGAATATACCCCCACGTACTGATTGGTGAAGACATCTGCGCCTTCCCATTTGCTGTAATATTGATAGATTTTAACAGTAGCCAATGAGAATGCGCAAATCCTTCACCAATCAGTACGTGAGGGTGTATTCCATTGTGATTGGCTATTGTCAGTGCAACCAATCAGAATGCGCAGAGGCTCCAACCAATCACCCTGTGGGGGTGTATTCCATTGTGATTGGCTGAAGGCATCTGCTCCTTGTGATTGGTTTAAATAAAGATTGATAGGTGCATTATCCAATCAGAGTGGGATTTTAGGGTGTATCCCTTTCTGATTGACTCACACATTGGCGCCTCCTGATTGGGTGAATTTGATAGACAGCGTTTTCAACCAATCAGAAGGCGCCATTGCTTATTTTCTTCCGGAAAATTCTCCTGGAGCCTTATTAGCGTCGGGGATGTTCGGGAGTGCGTATGTAAGTATATATTTTTTTTATTTATTATTTTTTTTACAGGGCGTGGCAGAAGAGGATCCGGAGGAGGCCGGAGACATCGCGGGGAGGTAAGTATAATGTAGATTATGTTTATTTTATTTTGATGTATGTGTATTAAAGTTGTGTTTTTTTTAAAAGGTGCAGTGCCGGAGAAGGATTTAAAGAATGCCGGACGGGACATGGCGGAAAGGTGAGTAGAATATTTAGAATGTATAGAATGTATATAATGTATAGAATGCATAGAATGTATAGAATGTCTAGAATGTTTATTTTATAAGAGTAAATGTGTTGCACTAATTTTTTTTAATTTTGTTTTCGTAGGTGGCTGATCGCAATGGACATCTGCAAAAGTAAGTGGTCTTAATTTTTTTATTTTAGCTTAGACTTAGATTAGTTAATATATAGATAGAATTTATTATATGTTAGCTAGGGGTTTTATATAGATAGCATAGGATGTATTGTATATTAAATTGTGTTATTTATTTAGATAGATTGGGAATGTATTATTATATAGATAGGATGTATATTAGATTATGGTATTTATTTAGATAGATTGGGAATTTATTATTATATAGATAGGATGTATATTAGATTATGCTATTTATTTAGATAGATTGTGTAATGTATATTAGATAGTGGTGTATTGTATTGTATGTAATTGTATTGTATGTATTTGTATTATATGTATTTCCTTTTCAGGTGTGTATTTTTTTTTTCTGTAGTGAGGGGGGGTTGTAATGTTTTTTTTTTTTTCTGTAAGGTTCCTTTTTTTATTTTTTGTGACTTAGGTTTTTTTATTTTGTGTAATGTAGTTTATTTTTTTTGTGAGTTAGTTTTTTATTTCATGTAATGTAGATTTTTTTTGTGTGACTTTAGGCTTTTTTATTTTCTGTAATTAGAGTGGTGGGGGTTAATAGGGGGTAGGTAGTGTAGATGTTAATAGGTTAGTGTAGAGGGTGTTTAGTTGATCTTTAATGTTTTATTGGGGGTGGTATAGTGTAGTATAGTGTTAATACTTAGTGTCATGATGGTCCTTGAGGACCATCAAAGCACTTATGTAATTAATGTAGTGTTGTAACAGGCCCATAATGGTGTTAATATAGCCTTATGGAACTGATGGGGTTAAATAGAGGCTTATTGGGGTGTGTATTGACCCCCATTAGAGTGGTGGGGGTTAATAGGGGGTAGGTAGTGTAGATGTTAATAGGTTAGTGTAGAGGGTGTTTAGTTGATCTGTAATGTTTTATTGGGGGTTGTATAGTGCAGTGTAGTTTTTATACTTAGTGTCATGATGGTCCTTGAGGACCATCATGGCACTTATGTGGGTAATGTAGTGTTGTAACAGGCCCATAATGGTGTTAATATACCCTTATGGAACTGATGGGGTTAAATAGAGGCTTATGGGGGTCTGTATTGCCCCCCATTAGTGACAGGGTTAATGAAGGGCTTATGGGGCTCTGTACTGACCCCATGAGTGACAGTCTTAATGAAGGGCTTATGGGGATCTCTATTGACCCCCATGAGTGACAGGGTTAATGAGGGTTTTATGGGGGTCTGTATTGACCCCCATGATTGACAGGGTGTATTTTTTTTTTCTTTTACAACGGGTCCTTTAAGGACCTGTAACGGGGGAATTTTGAATTTTGATTGCAGCGGTGGACCCCCACTGCGATGGTTAATGTGGGGTTAATGCAGGGCTCGGAGCTTATCTCGGATCCCCTGCAGTTAATCCGGGTTTCCGATCTTATCTCGGATCCCTTCTTGGGTAAGTTGTAGGTGGCTGAGCGGTCCTGGGTCTTTGAGCCTCGTTTTCATTTTTTTCGACGGCCATTTTTTCTCTCGCTTAGGGGATTTTCGTGCGTGTGAACTCGGGAATTTGTACTTAAATGGAGGTGTAAATTCACTTTCAGAGGTCCTGGGTGCCCCCCCTTGCTATGGGTAAGCTTTTTATGTTGTTTTTGTGAGTATTTGGTGTGTTTTGACTGTTTTTAGGTGCGCGCAGTTCCGCCATTTGTCGTGCGTGTGGGTGTTTGCTACGTTAAGGTTGGTTCTGGGGTTAATGCAGGTTTCCGAGGTGAGCCTCGTTTTCGTTTTTTATTCGGGATTTTCGTGTGTCTGAACTTGGGAATTTGGACTTAAATGGAGGTGTAACTTCACTTTCAGAGGCCCTGGGTGCCCCCCCCCCCCTTGCTATGGGTGCCCCCCTTGCTATGTCTGTTACGTTAAGGTTGCCTCATTCCCTAAGTGCTTTGCCTTCGGCGCTCCATGCCAGCAACTGAGGCCCTCGGCCGCAGTGTGTGTGTGTGTAACCGGTGTGAGGCGCCTTTGAGATTTTTTTTTTTAAAAGTTGTGTGTGTGTGTGTGTTAACACAGCCGACGTTGGAGCCTCCACCTCCGCAAATGCGAACCCTCGCTTCGCGAGGATCCGCATTTGCGGTAACGTTAAGTTGTTTTTTTTTTTTTGCTGGGAGGTTGGGTTTTTTTTGTTAAAAAGTCGTGTGTGTGGTGGGTTTGTGTTAACAGCTGACGTTGGAGCCTCCACCTCCGCAAATGTGGACCCTCGCTTCGCGGGGATCCGCATTTGCGGGGACGTTGGGATGCTCCACCACCGCAAATGCGGCCCCTCGCTTTGCGAGGACCTGCATTTGCGGGGATCTACGTCCCTCGTTTTGCGAGGGACGCAGTTCTTGCGGGCTCGCTGCGCGAGCCCGCAAGTGTGAGCAACGGCCCGCATGCTCACAACTATATATGTGATAAAAGCTGTAAGGTAAAATACGAAACATTGATGATTTCAGGCACAGCTAAATTTAGGAAATCTGGCACAGAGTTTTCCTTCTTTATGTAAGTTCAGCAGATTTAGAAGCTCCTGACAAGAGCAAACTGGTGACCTTCACCATCTCAATACATCTAAATGGAAAAATATTAGTAACTCCAAGATAATCTGCTCATCTGTGTGACCTTACTCACACTGGAACAGTCATCAGTTTCCTACTCCCTATTGGGAATAAACTAAATTGCTAAAACTCACCTCTGACCTTGCAGACTGCTTTGTGATGTCATTTACGCATAGTGACATCCTGTTTATAAATGAGAACAAATTGCAGAAGTTCACACTGTAATGGGAGGGCACTATTAATATTCATTACAATTATTATGCAAAAAACACTAATAAAACATTATTTAGCAACAGTTATGTTAAAATCCAAAAATGATTTAAGTGCAAATGTAACCAAAATACTTCTATAACAAGGAAGTCTTCTTAGAACAATATTGGCCACTTCTTAGGTAAAGTTTTTTTCGCAGTCAGTAACCACTATGGAAGAAGTTAAATAATGATATATCGTGCTCAAGGAAAATGACAGGAATCTACAAAACAAACGAGGAGAAAGCAATAACATCATATGTGCAGTATTTTAGCTATTTATTAATTTACTAGCGACTTGCCCGTCAAAAATGACGGCAATAAAATTTGAAGCCTGGCAATGGTGATTGCCACACAATGCGAGGCCGCCCCCCAACCTGCCTGCCTCGCGATAAGCACCTTTGGCGCCCATCGCAGGCATTGCAATGAGCACATTTGGCACTCTCAATGAGCTCCTTCTGTACTCATTGCAAGCCCCCCTCTACTTTACTGGCCTCACAATAAGCACCTTCAGAGCTCATCATGGGCCTAGCAATGAGCGCCCTCAGCTTTCCTTGCGAGCCTCTGCCCCCCTCTACTTCTCCCTCCTTCTACTTGACGGAAGGCGCTCATTGCAAGCCTCTCTTCCCCCTACTTTACTGGGCTTGAGAGGAAAGGCGCTCATTGCGAGCCTCTCCCCTCCTCTACCTCTTCCACCCTCTACTTGATGGGAGGCGCTCATTGCAAGCCTCTCCCTGCTCTACTTTACTGGACTCGCGATGAGCACCTTCAGCGCTCATCATGGGCCTAGCAATGAGTGCATTCAGCGCTCATTGAGAGATTTGTTAAACATCCTTCTGATAGAGAGCTCCATATCAAACTAGTAAATAGGTGGTACATGGTGCCTTCTCAAATTTACCAGTTTTCACATAATCTTTAAGACTATGTGTTGGAGGCAATGTGGTATGCATGGTGATTTTCTCCATACATTCTGGGAATGCCCATTAATTAAACCCCTTATGGTTCGAAAGTTTTGAGTTTATCGAGCGCTCTATAGAACTTCCCTTTTTACCACAGTGTAGTTTGTTGCATATTTTCCCAAATGTGATAAATATAGACAAGAAAGCTTTCATTATTTTAATTTGTATGTCAATAAAAAGATCAATCATCTCTCGTTGGAAATCTAATAACATTGCTACTTGGAAACTAACTTTGAAGGTACCAGCATTTCTCGCAATAACATCTTGAAGTGGAAAATCTGGGATTCTGTCCACGATGGTGCTGCTAAAACTTCTATATATTAAGTGATTTTTTTTTTTTTTTTTCTTTTTTTCTTTTTCTTTTTTTTATTTTCTCCTCTTCTTTTTTTATTTTCCCCTTTTTTCTCTCTCTCTTTTTCTTGCCTAATAGAAATTTTGCCGTTTCCGGTTCGGTTTCTTTTTTAATTACTTTTTTCCTTTTTTTCTCTGCCTGATTTTTTTTTAAATCAATTTTGTCAATTTGATATTCAGAATTTGGGGTGTAACAAATGAATATGTATGCATGTAGACTGAATGCTTTTTAGATGTGATGTCATGTTAATGTGTCGTTCCCTTTTTTGTTTATATTATCTCAATGCAATCTCTTATTAATCTGATTTATGATGTTCAGAACCACTAATGATGCATTGTTATACTTTGTAAAAACAATAAAAATTATATATAAAAAAAAAAAGAGAGTGAGCCTCTGCCCCCCTCTACCTCTCCCCCCTTCTACTTGATGGGAGGTGTTCATCGTGAGCCTTGCCCCTCCTCTACTTTACTGGCCTTGCGATAAGCACCTTCAGTGCTCATCATGGGCTTCGCAATGAGTGCTGAAGGCACTCATTGCGAGTCTCTTCCCCCTCTACCTCTCCCCCCTTCTACTTGATGGGAGGCGCTCATTGCAAGCCTCTCTCCCCCCTACTTTACTGAGCTTGAGATGAAAGGCGCTCATTGCGAGCCTCTCCCCTCCTCTACCTCTCCCACCCTCTACTTGATGGGAGGTGCTCATTGCAAGCCTCTCCCTTCTCTACTTTACTGGACTCGCAATGAACGCCTTCAGCTCTCATTATGGGCCTAGCAATGAGCTCCTTCAGTGCTCATTGCGAGCCTCTGCCTCTCCCCCCTTCTACTTGATGGGAGGCACTCATTGCGAGCCTTGCCCCCCTCTACTTTACTGGCCATGTGATGAGCGCCTTCACCGCTCATCATGGGCCTAGCAATGAGCGCCTTCAGCACTCATTGCGAGCCTCTACCTCTCCCCCTTCTACTTGACGGGTGGTGCTCATTGCACGCCTCTCCCCCCTCCTTTACTGGGCTTGAGATGAGCACCTTCAGTGCTCATCAAGGGCCTCACAATCAGCACCTTCAGTGCTCATTGCAAGCCTTTCCCCCCCTTCTTCTTGACGGGAGGCGCTCATTTCAAGCCTCTCTCCCCCCTCACTCCCCTACTTTACTACGCTTGAGATGAAAGGCGCTCATTGAGAGCCTCTCCCCTCCTCTACCTCTCCCATCCTCTACTTGATGGGAGGTGCTAATTGCAAGCCTCTCCCTTCTCTACTTTACTGGACTCGCGATGAGCACCTTCAGCCCTCATCATGGGCCTAGCAATGAGCACCTTCAGCGCTCATTGTAAGTCTCTGCCCCCCTCGACCTCTCCCCCCTTCTACTTGATGGGAGGCGCTCATTGGGAGCCTCTCCCCCCCCTCTACTTTACTGGCCTTGTGATGAGTGCCTTTAGCTCTCATCATGGGCCTCGCAATGAGCAACTTCAGCGCTCATTGCGAACCTCTGCCCCCTCTACCTCTTCCCCCTTCTACTTGATGTGAGGCACTCATTGTAAGCCTCTCCCCCCTACTTTACTGACCTTTGGTGCTCATCACGGGCCTCACAATTAGCACCTTCAGTGCTCAATGCAAGGTTGTTCTGGCCTGTTTTTTGCACCTGAGGAATTAAGTTGTTTAACTCCCCAACAAATAAATAACTATGATTTAACCATCAAATAAAATAACAGATTACAGGCAAATGAGCTACCTGCTACATGAACTGACTGAGTCTAATTAAAAAACATAAAGATTATTTTATATTTAATTCCATATTACCCTAAGTTGTTGGAGTGATGTGTATTTCAGTATTTATGAATATGATAATTAATGTATCTATAAAATGCAATCATTTGCTTGGCAGGTGGCCATCAGCTCAGCTACAAATGGACCACATCTAAAGAAAGACCAGAAGGACTATCTGAATACTATTGTGTAGTCACCAAGTTATAAGGATAACTAATAAATAGTTGTATTACACTGAAAAAAATGTTGAACGGCAAACAAATGTTAACCAAAGTAGTTTCTGTCCAAGGTGCTGAAACAGAATTGTGAACAAGTTCCAAAATATTCTCATTAGGTTTTGCAGCCTGTAAATTCCCAGACTATAAATAATGAGCACTGGTCTCATTCAGATTTACTAAGGTTGCCCATAAGAAAAATGTCAGTTTAGGAGCTGAAACATTGCACTAACTAAACAAAACGCTCAGTCTGTCTCTGGTTGGAGGACTCTTCCACTTACCAAGAAACACAATATCCAAGATACAAACTGACAGATACTTTTAGCATTCTTCCTAGTAAGCAGTGCAAATGTGTCTCCTGATATTGTTACTTGAGGCTCAGCTTTTTAGGTTTAAGAGCTCACAATCAATTTACCTTAATGAGCTTCAAATCAACTTTGTTGTGCAAATTTGTCAGATAATTGACAGTCCTGGTCTGGACTTAGTTTACAGCTGTCTACAGCTATTTGGGCAATGTCCACTCAAAGTCTAAGCCACTGGGACTGTTAATAATATATGGTGGCTACTAAACATGTGCTGGCTATTTCTAGAAATATATTGTTAATATCGTTTATATATTAACCATCATCATTTTTCTGTAGACAGATACCATGGGTAGAGAGAGTAAGTTTGTGAGTTTTCAATCTTGTTGCTTTAGGGAAAGCTCAAAGTACGTTTGATTTTAAGCTCAAAAACAGGCCCTGCTTTCTTTTGTAATGTGTTAAAATTGTTTTTAATTTGTACTTACCCATGTATAGCGCTACGGAATATGTTAGCGCATTAATAATAATAATTATAATAATAATAAATAGCATGTGGGATTTAAGACAAACATAACTATATGTAATTATACATTAGTAGTTATATTAACATGTAAATGAGTTTACAATACTTAGTAACCCATCTTATTTAACATATATAAACCTTTTACACACTACAAATTTTTGCATGAAAATACACCTTACTGTTTTGTTGTTGTTTAGTCGTTGAGTCGTATACGACTCCCAATGACCCTATGGACCCCAGTATGTCAGGCACATCTGTCGACCACTGCCCCTCTGAGCTCCTTCAAGCTCAGGTTCGGTGCTTCAGTGACCTCAACTATCCATCTCCACTTCTGTTGTCCTCTTCTTTTTGTGACTTCATTCTTTCCCTAGGGAATCCTTACTGTTCATGATATCAACAACATATTTGAGCTTCAGCTTTATGATCAAACCTTCCAGTGAACAGTTTGGCTTGATTTCCTGAAGTATTGATTTATTGGATCTTCTGCGCTCAGCCTTCTTTCTGGTCCAGCTCTCACATCCGTATGTTACTACTTGGAATGTCATCATTCTAACTAAGATTACCTTTCTTGATAGTGTAATATCTTTACTCCTTAATAACTTGTCCAGACGTGCCATAGCTTTCCTCTCCAGAAGCAAACATCTTTTCATTTCACGGCTGGAGTCACCATCTGAAGAAATCTTGGATCTCAGGAAAATAAAAGCTGGCACTGTCTCCACTTCTTCCCCATCTATTTGCCAGGAACTGAGATTGTTTACCACATTTATTAAAAACTGACCATTTACTAACACACAGCTGTTTCCTTAGGATATGTTTTTATGTTTATGTTTCATTCCAAGTTATTGCTGTATTTGAGTAGAATCTGTAATTATTTTATATGGAAATTGAATATCCATATCCATTACACATAGATATACCAGCACTTAAGTATAGTGGAACCACATAAATAAAATATACAATCTATATTACTGTCTGCACAAGGTATTGGGGCTATGACATACAGTATGCACGGTGGCCAAGATAATGTTCTATATTCAGCTGAGCCTTATCTTACAGGATAACATCAAGGAAGCTGTTACAGATTCAATCTTTCTTTGAAATTACTTCTATCCCAAATACTATAAATACACAGAGCCAGCAAAAAGTTTAGAAGGATTCCGTGGAGTAGACTTTTAAAATATGGTTCCACCAACGTGAAATTCAGGTAACTTTACATGAAATGGTAATCAAACATTTTGTGTCAGGCATTTAAAAGACTATGCAGCCAATAAGATGGCATGTGAGGATGGGGGGCTCAAGATCCTGCCCCAAAAAAGTTGGTAAGTTGATCAATGTGGTTGAGGAAAATGTAATTTGCTTTTTAAGTAAGTAACAAACTGACAACATTGGCATCTACGTAAGCCAGGAGCATAACAGCATTTTAGGAAAAAGCTTATTTTTAGCTGACTTTGCTTGTTTCATGTGGGATTCCATCTTGGATTTCTAGTATGTATGGTTGCAGGAGGGGGTTACTCTTCTTTTTAGTTCTATTGTCAAGTGGCTATGAAAAATGGCATCAACTAAGATCTTATCTAAGTCTACAGTTACTCACATTCATTGTTTCTAACACTGTTCCAAGGAAAATATCTACTGCCATCAAAGCAGAATTGAATACAATAGTTTGAATTAAAATCTGTGTTTGTTTTTTTATTTTGACCTTTTAAAAAAAAAAAATTCCCATCATCAATTTGTTACACAGTAATTGAAGAAAATACTTTTAGTCCATCAAGTTCAACCTTTTTATATCTCCTCTGATCCTTGTAATATGTGGATTAAATGTTAATTGATTCAGAAAAATGTAAACATACCAATTGTCTCATAAGGGGGAAAAAAATACAATTCCTTCCTGACCCCAGACACTGGTAATCAAAATTCCTCCCTGGATCATTTTAGGGCTGGGGTCCCCAACCCCCGGACCACCACCGGTCCGCGGGACCTTGCTGTGTGCAGGGGTCACAAAGGATCCTCACTCGGAGCAGTGCAGGTCGAGGCACAGCTAAGGAGCCAGGACCCTCCTCATGCTGACAGGGGCAGCACCTCCCCCACACTGACACATACAGGAAGAGGACATCCTGCACGGAGCTGACAGAAGGCAGGACCCTCCTCACAGCCCTGTCCAGATCCCAAGACACCCCCAGGATATGTTTTGTATCTGCTACATTCCTGTGTAACTCGTACATGCCTGGCAGTGATTTTCACGAGTCTGTGTCCTTTTGCCTCGTTTAAATTTTTTTTCGCCCGCCATTTTTTTTCTTGCTTAGCCGATTTTCAAGTGCCAAAACTTCTTAAATGCAACTTAAATTGGCGTGCAACCTCACTCCTAGATGTCCTGGCTGTACCCCCGTGCTGTGTGTGATGTTTGTTTTATGTGGTATTTTTTTGTTGTTGTGCTTTTCGTGTATGTCGATGTGCGCGGTTCGGCCGTTAACTTTGTATTTTTGCGACCTCATATTATTTTTTTTTAAGTTCCGAAGGTTGTAATTGTTGTTTTTAAAAGTCCTACGTCCTTGTCAGTGTTTTGTGCGCTTCGTTTTCAATTTTTTCGGCCGACATTTTTTTTCTCGCTTAACGAAACTCCTTAAATTCAACTTTATTTTACGTGAAACCTCACCCCCAGACGTCCTGGCTGTCCGCGCTGTGTGTGATTATGTTTTGTTTTTCTTTTTCAGTGTTTTTTGATGTACGCATTTCGGCCATTAACCTCATATTTTTGTCACCTCATATTTTATTTATTTGTTCTAAGTCACGCTTTTCTGTTTTTTTTTTTACTGTGGGTGAGGCTCCGTAGAGCCTCCATCTCCGCAAATGCAGACACTCACTTCGCGAGTACCTCGGCTCATTGCTGCTGACGTAGGAGCCTCCACCCTTGCTTCGCGTGACGACTTGTTACTTTTATCACATATATAGTTGTCGTACTGCAAGGGATGCAGTTGTGGGGGTGGAGGCCCGCAGGACTTTGCAATGAGCGCCAAAGGTAGTCATTGCAGGCCACAACTGCGGCCCTCCAAGCCTTTGATCTTTCACTTTTTTAAGGCTAAAATCGCAAATCGCTATTCAATTGCTCCGATTCCCCCTCGCTAACTAATCTGTCAAGCCCTCAAATGGTAACAATCGAATCACAAGTTACTGGTACCAAGGAGGACTTGCAAAGGGTTTAATGACATGTATATAAATATATAATGCTTATATAAACACTCTACTGTATTTTTATTAAAAGGAAAAGTGATGTTAGGTCTTAGAATGAATAGCACACCATTCTCAAGCTCGCAAATCGGCTCAGAAAAATACTTTATTTCATGTTTAATTTACGCGTTATATCGATTCCGGCAATCACTGTGTTAATACATATAATGAAACTTGCATGTAATAGAATATCATATTTACGGCTTTATCAAAATTGCATTATATCTGGAATCTTGGTCCAATCGTAGGGACTTCAATGAAAAATAGAGGTTGAAATTCAAAGTCCTACGGGCTTGAAGCACGAGTCACAATCGTACCCAAATTCCATTGGCTGTTTGTAACCGTGAGATACGGCCTTGTGTCAGTGATCATGTTCAAGCCTGCAAATGCTACATTCGATAGCGCACATCGAAACCCATGCTATCGGACCAGAATTTGCGGGCTCAGCCAATTGAATAGCACCATAAGTTGCGGCCGCTACGGGCCTGCAGACATACGGCCTACTCCGATCGAATTGCGGTCTCCGAATTGAATGAGGCTCAATGTAACTATGTTGTCCACTAATTTTGCTTTTTAGAGAACTGTATGCAAGATTGTTGCTGTACAGCCGTTCAGTCATTTTCGACTCTGTGTGACCTTATGGACTGCAACACACCAGGCATATCTATTGTTATGTCGCTGGTTGTGGTTGTCTATAACGTTATTTTGGCAAAGATACTGGAGTAGGTTGCAGTTCCTTCTCCTGTGGACCATGATTTGTCTGACCTCTCTGTTATGACCTGTCCATCTTGGATGACACTACATGGTACACAAGCCCCTTCACCATGGCAAGGTAGCAATCCAGAAAGTGAAAGAGGTACATCTCAAGTAAGGTGAGGACAGAAAGTGAATGGTTCCTAATACTAAAGAAAATGTATATACGCCAGTAAAATATTAGTTTTAGATTTTTTCATATTTTTCTAAAAAAACATGGTGTCCATTGTCAAGAGCATGTTCTATATATATATATATATATATATATATATATATATATATATATATATATATATAACATTCCAGAGGTCCTTTCAGGTTATCCTGGTGTTCTGAAAACATTGTCTTCTGTCTGATCTTCACACATCATAGGACACACAACATGACAGATTAGAACATGGCACATTGGCTAGTATAACAAAGTAACCATTTGTAGTAGACCACCCACCAAGATAGCGCTTGGTGGTCCTACATGATCAGGCCTAATTATAAGTATTGTTTGTAGCTGCTGTGTCTTTTGTTCATTTCCAGCTGCATGAAAGGTTGGATCATCCTTTACTAAGCTGCCAAATTTCACAAAGAAATATAACCTGACAGATTCATCCCACATGTCCTAAATGAGATTGAGGATTTCTATGTGCATGTGCCAACGTACACGTGTTGGAGTCCATTGGATGGAAAGCGATTAAAACAAATTATATTTGGGCAAAGATTCATAAAGGTTTGAAATGGTTTTCAAATGTGCACGCAGTTGAAGCCAGGGACACTTAAAAGAGAGAGAATAATTTACTGGCTTTATTCTTTAAATTATTCTCTAATCACTGCCGTTTTAGTGTTGAAATGAATACAATTGAAGCAGAAGGTTCTATGAAGGCGTCTGATTGTAGGTACTTCATTTACGCAAGCCAAAAATAATTATGTCTCGATGGCCAAAGACAATAACAGAAATTGTTATAATATAAAAATATAAAAATAGTTATGTATAGTTCAGTATCATAAATAAACTCTATAATGTATCTATGTTGTTGTTTGTTTAGTCAATCAGTTGTGTCCAACTCTCTATGACCCTTAAGGTTTTCTTGAGAAAGATACTGTACTGGGTTGCCAGTTCAGTCTCCAGTGGATTAGTCTGATGTCTCTGCTATGACCTGCCCATCTTGGGTGACCCTACATGGTATAGCTCAAAGCTTCATTAAGGTACACAAGCCCCTTCACCATGACAAGGTAGCGATCCAGAAGCGGAATGTATCTACATTGCAAGATAATTTAGCCACAACAAATATATGTTGTTGTCCAGTCCTCCAGTCATGTCTGCCTCTTGGTGACCATAGGGACCACAGCATTCCAGGTACATCTCTCTGTGTTTTTAATTGTGTTTATGCATATAGTGAAGTGGGGTTGGCAGTTCCTTCTCCAGTAGACTGTGATTTGCCAGAACTCTCTGCTATGACCTGCCCATCCTGGGTGACCCTACTTTGTATAGCTCACAGCTTCACTGAGGTACACAAGCCCCTTCACCACGACAAGGTAGGAATCCAGCAGGGGAACAACAAATATAGAGGTGCCCAACCAGAGAATAAACTAACCGTAATAAGTTAGTTCTAAGGACATGATAATCCACTCGAGGGGCCTCATTTAGCCACTTGTGCCCTTCAATATCCTGTATTATATCAGTCTGGTCTCCCTCAAAAGAGGGATCCAGCCCTGAAATACCAGGCAATTCTACACTGAACAGAAGAAACAGCAAACCCCAGACATACAGTATGTTTCAACCTAAGTTGGACCTGATCAGTCGGATATAGCTGATAACTTCATAAGGCACTCATATAGTTTAGAAGTCCCATTGCATGTAATCAATTAGTCAAACCCGTAGTTATAGGTTTAGACAGAGCCAATGGCAAAAGAGATCGTCATCATTACGTCACTGAAAAATGGAGGTTAGATTTAAATCTCTTACGGGTTTCAATTACGAGGTTCGATCGGACCTGCATTCCAGATATAATTTAATATCTATAAAGCCGTAAATATTATATTCTAGTCCGTGCAAGTTCCATTATATTATTAACACATTGATGGCCGGGATCAATATTACACGGAAATTAAACTGAAAATAAAGTATTTTATATTGCAGATTTGCGAGCTTGAGACTGTTGTGCTAATACCTAATATCACTTTCCCTGTTAATAACAGTACAGTAGTGTGTATATGTGCATTTACAGTGCTACGGATAGGACTTTTACCCCCTTGCGGGTCCTCTCTAGCAACCGTAGGCTTTTTGGCTCCATTTGCGGGTTACGGGGTTGAACGCCAGTGAATTTGTTACAATTTATTAGCATGATTGGAACGCAACAGTTACTGGCTTGAAAGAACAAATGATTTGCAGAAGCGCAAGTCGAATTCTCATGTCCCGCAGGGTAATCTTGCCCTTACCACGCAAGTCGTCGGCGGGTTGCTTTACGGGTCCAATTTAATAGCAGTAAGTCTTGCGGGCTATGTTACGTGCTGCTGTTTTCAACATTTAGGGAATTTAATGTGGCTAACAATCTAGAAATAAAAATATACTTGTTTCAAAGAACCACACTAGATAGCAGGCAAAGTGCTTTTAAACGGTAAAAAATATAGGCTTCAAGTTATCACTTTTTATATTCAATTATGCTGCTGTGGAATTACCATTTTGGTTTCTGATGGTCAACTTTCACAGCTGAATTTGAATCTTAAGGCTTGCACAATATGGCAACCAAACCTTAGTGATTTACATTGAGAGAATAGTGAACAGTATCAAAGACTCCTAATGATAGAAGCAGAACTGATAAGTGTTCTTGAGATTTGGCTGATTATTGAGTATTGTGATGAGTATTTTACAGAGCCATATAAGCCTGATTGGAGAGGGTCATTTAGGATATGGCAACTGAGAAAATTAAGTACACATGAATAGACAAGGTGATTCAGCTTTCTCATGACAAATTATCTTCATTTAATATAATTTAAAATATAATTATTAAATATAATTTAATATATTACATTCCTGCTAAAAAACAGTCATCCAAATCTCTGCTGAAATGTCATTTGAGTCATTTACTATAAATGAGTCACTACTATAAAATCACACTATGTAGATAGTAAAATCTGTTCCTGAGGAAATATTTTAACTGCACATTAATATTCATCATAGAAGCCGGGGCTAGACACAAACAGGGCCCAACAGAGCAACATTCACACAGTAATTACAAGTGCTTTAAATCTTACCTGTTCTCAAACAATTCCTTGAACTATTGTAGTTAATTTGGTCGTATTTATTGCTA
This sequence comes from Discoglossus pictus, assembly GCA_027410445.1. Taxonomy (NCBI): domain Eukaryota; kingdom Metazoa; phylum Chordata; class Amphibia; order Anura; family Alytidae; genus Discoglossus; species Discoglossus pictus. The sequence goes on along the minus strand of CM050166.1, from coordinate 19,734,915 downwards.
TGTGCAAACAATAATTACATTAATGTAATGATGTTCAGAACAATGAGAAAGGCCAGTATATGGTAAAATATCCAAGAGGAGCACTGTACAGTCTTATAATCCCAATCTCTCCATACTGGGTGACACAGTTGGGAGTAAAAAAACACATAATTTATTTTCTAACTCACAGATATATATATATATATATATATATATATATATATATATATATATATATATATATATATCCTGCGAAAACATTAAATCAAATAAACACATGCCCATATTTGACCACACAGTACAGAGAGAGAGAGAGAACAATAGTTGCGGCCACATCACACATCTCACAGTGCCTAGCTGGCTACTATTTCACAATAAGAGGCATTACCATATACAGTAGTACAGAGATTGATAGGCTCATCCCTCTCTTTGCCCTATCAGATAGCTACCAAGTAATCCCCCATGACTCAGGCAGGGCAAAGCTTAACCCTTTCCCTGCCGTTCCCTCTAGCTCTATGTATTACACCCTGCTCTCTCTATATTAACACATATCAACAACACAATGTCTTTGTAATAAGACTAGGTGGCTGGTTTTTGCCACACCCTGTTTTAATTTTTTTCTAATCTGACACATACTGCTTATGTCAGAAAAACACATTACATTGCTGCAGAGACTGATCCCTAGACATTGCAACAATGTTGTAGCTGCCTCTGATTGGCCAAAAGGAATTATACATTTTATGCTAATTTAGTTAGGTTTTTCAGGGCCGTTCAACTACCAGAAAAAGAAGAAATTGGCAAACTTTAGGGTAAGTGTATTTGTGGTTTTCTTCATATACTACTTTCATGTAGTAGTATATCATATTACTCACTAGATCAATCCACCTCACAATGTATTTCTATCAGATCTCTTTCCTTTCCAACTAAATGAAAAACCTTTACAACTTTGCACACCTTCCTGCCTAAGTAAACTTTAATTTCCTTCCTGCTCCTTATCTGTTATTCTTCATCAGGTTGTTGCCTCTTCCATTCCCTTTAGATTATAAGTAGTGAGTTTCCAATCTTGTAGGGTGCTTTGGAAAAAACACTTTTTACCAAGACTCAAAGCTCACAACAGGGCTCCCCATCTGCTGTAGCTTGTTAACATTAACAATTTGTGAAATGTTTATATACCTTTAAATTATATCAAGTAATTTAACTTCCAAATATCAAATTAAAAAATATAATCAAAGCAATCCAAGTGAGTCACAACTTCCAAAAGTGATATTCAAAATCTAATTATAACATCACAAGTGATACACAATTTCAAACTTCAATACGTCCAACTGTGAACCCAAAGGTTTGTAATAAAAGTTCATAAATCTCACTAGTATTCCCACTGAGTGAACAGGTGTATAAACGTATGTAGATAATTAGCATACAGGATCTCTTATCAGAAATAATATGAAACATATTTCAAAATTAATAAAGTGGTTTAGTAAAAGCTTTCTCGATTGCAATCTCATATGGATCAGAACAATATACTTCATTAATGGGAGGCAGTCCAATAGGTAAATGATATTCTTAGTGGTTTTAATAGTATTTTGTTGTTCAGTCATTGAGTTGTGTCTGATTCTCTGTGACGCTATGGACCGCAGCACGCCAAGCACATCTATCATTAATGTCTCTGGCTGTGCTTATCCATAAGGTTATCTTGGCAAATATACTGGAGTGGTTGCCAGTTCCTTCTCCAGTGGACTGGGATTTGTCTGACCTCTCTGCTATAACCCCTACATGATATAGCTCACATCTTCATTGAAGTACACAAGCCCCTTCACCATGACAAGTAAGTTAACCTGAAGGAGATTAGTAGTATTAGGCAGGCTCAAAACCCGTACATACTCAAAAACAAAAATATTAATAGGGTAGTATTTTATAATTTGTATATGTATTAAAAGCATATAAATGGGCTCTTACATCAAATGTGTGGGTATACATCATTACTCCCCACAGAATATAATTTTGAAATGATCCCCAGCTCCTCCCACTCCTCTCTTGTAGATAGCTATACAGGGGTGTGTTTCTACTTAGGCCCACAAAGCCAAAGCCTAGGGCAGCAGGTTGCTTGAACAGGCAATGCATTGGAACATGTTTGGTTCAGAAATGTCTATATGCAGTGATATTTCTGTCTGTAAGTGACACATAAATGTATGATTTGGGAAAGAGAAGGAGGAAAGGAGGAGTTGCCAGTAGGGTGTGTTTGTGGGGGCGGGGGGCGCACACATCTATATTACCTAGGGCAGTAAAAACCTAAATACGCCCATGTACTTATTGTTTTACTCATTGAGTCTGGAAGTGATGCAAGCTATTGCAGGAGGCCAGCAGGTAAAGGAAGTGGCTAGGTAGTCCCCAGAACCTCACAATTTGTTTCACCTCTCTATGGCAACACGCTCTTCCATTATTCCCCACGAGAGACCAGAAATAAGGAAGAATTGATTGCAGATAAGAACCAAAGGATAAAGCTAGTCTGCCCATCCTATCTACCTACAACATTTTGGTTTCATTGATATTCATGTTTTATCCAAAATATGCTTGAATTCCTTTACTTTTTTTACTATGGGCCACATTCAATTCCAGGCCCGTAACTCGATCCCCTCGGTTTGCGATACAATTCAATTGCTCAAGCTCGCAAGTTGCGGGCTTGAAGCGAAAACCGTAAACCATGCACTGTGTCGGAGCAGATTTGGACAGGAACATGATCAATTAAGCAAGCCCGTCAGCCCATTTGAAATCAGCCAATAAGAAATGAGACTGTCCGAATTTAGGCAGTAAAACATGGAGGTTACCTGTCTTTCAATTAGATTTGGGGTACGATATGCGATCAGACTCACAAGACATAGAAAATACAGAATTATGAAAATGAATGCTTATACTGTTTTAATCCATGTGGGTGGCCTGATATGTGTTAACTTATTGATACCCAAGTTAGTTTTAACCCCGAAATGACACATCAAATTAAAATGTTTTTCTTGTCGATTTGAGAGCTTGAGACTGTTCATTCTAATGTCCGTCATCGCTTTTCCCCGTTATTTACAGTGCAGTAGTGATTTTTTATTTGAATTTACAGCTCTACGAATAGGTGATTAACCCCTTGCAGGTCCTCTCTAACACATAGGATTTCCTCCTCTATTTGCGGTCTACGAGTGTGGAAACGTTTGCGAGTTTGGGGAAATTGAGCAATTGAATAGCGATTTCCAATTTTAGCCTTGCGAAAGGGACAGATCAAAGGCTTCTGAAGGCTGTAAGTTACAAGTTAGACAGACGAAAGTTTCCCAAGCCCGTAGCTTGTAACCTGATCGAAGCCCGCAAAAAGATGCCAATTGAATAGGAAAATAGCTTGCGACCTCACTTACGGGCTCCCGAATCTCCAATTCGGCCAACTCAATGTGGCCCTATGTTTATACCTACAACTCCCCTCTTATCTACTACCTTTCATATAAAGTAGTAACTTCGCATATTGCCCTTACGTTTTCCAATATCTAACTTCAAATCATGATAATGGGTTAAATGTTTTAGAAAGTAAAATGCAAAACATATGTTGCTTTCTCAAAAGAAGGGTGAGTTTTCATTATTCCTATTAAAAAGCACTAATTGTGACCATATTTCAATCAAAGCAGCTGAATCATTCTTTACATTCACTCTCATGTGTAGAAGCAGATAAGATTCCACTACAGTAGACTATCTCAATGTCTCAGTGAATAACTCAAGATAATCAAAATTAGACAATATGGCTATTACAACATAATCCAGGTTTTTAATGCTTCTTAAGAAAATATATAATAGACGGTGCAAATAGTGCATAGAGATCCTTGGGCCCAAGCAGCCCTATGGCTTCCAAAGCTCCTTATGCATATTCATGGGTGTAGGAGCCAAATAAAATCTGAGGGGGGGGATACCACATATAGTATACAACTGCTTCTGTGCACACACTGAAAAATCTGGGGGGATTTGTTTCCCCCGCCCCCCCAGTTCCTACACCCATGTGCATATTGGACTGTGCTGTACCAAACCAGTGCTGCACCCCCCCCCCACAAGTAAACAATGCCGTAGATTATGGATTATTCTAGACATGAGCAATTAAACATTAAAAAGGGAGTAAAAATATTTCAAACTTTTTCAGGGTGGGAATTTGTATTTTTCTTTATCATTACTCTAATTTAAATTCTAAATAAAACAAGACCCTATTGTAGTGTCCCTTTAAGAGCTGTGCGTTCAGTATATTGTTAATGTGTACACAAGAATATTGTTACTTTCTTGGATCTCCAGACAACATATAAGGGACATGTTAGTGTCACAGCTTCTTATCGAGGGTTTCCCTGGTTTAGACCCAGAACAATATTCTCCTGCTCTGTACAATTTAATAACTGTACAACAAAGTGATAGAAACCCCTTCTGACCTTTATAAAAGGTTTCCATGCATTTCCCTTACTTATTGATCAGTCCAATGGATACATATATACCATTTAATTAAAGGTGTTGTCACACTAATGACCTACGGGCCACTGAATTATAGTCCTTTGTCATTTATGTCTTTCTTTCATTCATGTTGTTTTGATTTTTCTCCATTTGACTTTTGGCTCATTTATTCTCCATGTTCACACCAATCTGCTAAAGTTCATGTGACCTTTCCTGTTGTTTCCTCTCCATCTCTCCATCAGTTCAATGCTTCCCTCCATTATAACAGTAGAAAAACAATTAGAAGAGGCTCGGATGAGGAGTCATTGATTTGGATTTCACCAAAGCAAGGAGATGTTAGAGATCTGTAGAGAAATATTAAAGCATTAGCTTTTGTCTATGGACAGTATTTGTATTAAGTGAAATGAAATTAGTTACTATGGGCCTCATTCAATTGCGATTTGGCCAGTTGAATAGGGCTCTAGATAAGCACAGAGCATTTTTTTTTTTAAATACGTTTTTAGTTAGTGAAGACCTTGCTTTTGGATAGAAGTTTACTAACTAAAAAGTTCAGTAAAAAAATATGCTCTGTGCTTATATAGAGCCCTATTCAATTGGCCAAATTGTAATTGAATGAGGCCCTATATATGATGAATAAACAAATTCTGTAGTGTAGGAAACTACTTTGCAAGTTTCTAATATATTCTGAAGAACTGAACCGGTCCAGGCATGATTCTACATAGTCATAGCCTGCAAAACTTGCTCATAGACTTGATCAGGAGCGGAGATATCACTGGTGCAAGAGGTGCATTGCACCAGGGTCCGTCGCCTCTAAGGGGGCCCGTTGCTAAAATTATTTTTTTGTGGGGGCGGGGGTGGGGGTTAGGGCCCAGAAAAGGAAGTGGAGAACCATCAGCATCAGAAGGAAACCGGTAATTCCTTCCTGTCCTCCCTCCCCTTTCAAGTCGATATCCCCCTCTCCCATCACCTCTCACTACCCTTATCTGCCATTCACTAGCCCTGCAGAATCCCACTACCATCACCACATCTTACTACCCTTGCAACCTTCTCTACCCCTACCCCAACTGCTTCTCACCCCCCTGCTGCATCTCGCTACCCCCACTGCTTCTATTCAGTTAGTGCTCAGCAGCTATATATATCATATATAAAATATTTTATACTTTTATACACTTTTTTTTACTGAGAATGCAGTTATGTTAGTATGCAGTACCTCATTTGATGGCACACCAAGCATGCATGAAATGCAACACAATCTGACCTCAAGCACCATACGTGACTTGGCGGATGCCAGCCTGGTTTTACATGGGGCTAACTCAAAAACTGTTTTTTGGGGGGTTTTTGCATGAAAAAACGTATTTTAATAAACTTACCCTAAAGTTTGCAACATTTCAAGCTAATTCATAATTAGTTGTGGCCAATCAGAGTCAGGTACAGCAATATATCTGTTTCCCTCTCACTGAGCTGCTCTGGAGGCAGCCCTGATACAGACAGCTGATTCACAAGGATAAAACTCCGCACAGCTCATTGGCTAGGACTCGCTGACTACATCGGTTCCTTGGGGGTGGAGCTCACACAAGAAATTTCCAATGTACAGTGCCTTGCAAAGGTATTCACCCTCCTTGGCATTTTTTGTGTTTTGTTGCCTCACAACCTGGAAATCACATGGATTGTTTGAGGATTTGCATCATTTAATTTACAGAACAGGCCCACAACTTTGAAGATTTTTTTTTTTTTATTGTGAAGCAAACAACAAATAGGACAAACTAACAGAAAAAATCAATGTGCATAACTATTCACCCCCCTAAAGTCAACACTTTGTAGAGCCACCTTTTGCGGCAATCACAGCTCCAAGTCGCTTTGGATAAGTCTCTATGAGCTTGCCACATCTTATCACTGGGATTTTTGCCCATTCCTCCTTGCAAAACTGCTCCAGCTCCTTCAAGTTGGATGGTTTGCACTTGTGAACAGCAATCTTTAAGTCTGACCACAGATTTTCTATTGGATTGAGGTCTGGCCTGTGACTAGGCCATTCCAACACATTTACATGTTTCCCCTTAAACCACTGAAGTGTTGCTTTAGCAGTGTGTTTGGGGTCATTGTCCTGCTGGAAGGTGAACCTCCATCCTAGCCTCAAATCACACACAGAGTGGTACATGTTTTACTCAAGAATATCCCTGTATTTAGCACCATCCATCTTTCCCTCAACTCTGACCAGTTTCCCAGTACCGTCTGGTGAAAAACATCCCCACAGCATGATGCTGCCACCACCATGTTTCACTGTGGGGATGGTGTTCTTTGGGTGATGTGATGTGTTGGGCTTGTGCCAGACATAGCATTTTCTTTGATGGCCGAAAAGTTCAATTTTAGTCTCATCAGACCAGAGCACCATCCTCCATACATTTTGGGAGTCTCCCACATGCCTTTTCGCAAACTCAAAACGTGCCATTTTTTTTTTGCTGAAAGTAATGGCTTTCTTCTGGCCACTCTGCCATAAAGCCCAACTCTATGGAGCGTACGGCCTATTTTCGTCCTAGGTACAGATACTCCAGTCTCTGCTGTGGAACACTGCAGCTCCTCCAGGGTTACCTTAGGTCTCTGTGCTGCCTCTCTGATTAATGCCCTCCTTGCCCGGTCCGTGAGTTTTGGTGGGTGGCCATCTCTTGGCAGGTTTGCTGGTGTGCCATGTTCTTTCCATTTGGCTATGATAGATTTGATGGTGCTCCTGGGAATCTTCAAAGCTTTGGATATTTTTTATAACCTAACCCTGACTTGTACTGCTCAACAACATTGTCCCTTATGTGTTTGGAGACTTCCTTGGTCTTCATGGCAATGTTTGGTTAGTGGTGCCTCTTGCTTAGGTGTTGCAGCCTCTGGGGCCTTTCAAAAAAGGTGTGCATATGTAAGGACAGATCATGTGACACTTAGATTATACACAGGTGGACACCATTTCACTAATTATGTGACTTCCTAAGGTAATTGGTTGCACCAGAGCTTTTTATGGGCTTCATAACAAAGGGGGTGAATACATACGCACATGCCAATTTTCTGTTTTCTATTTCTAAAAAATAGTTTTATGTATATATTTTTCTCATTTCATTTCCCCTGCTTAGACTATTGTGTTCTGATCTATCACATAAAATCCAGATAAACAAAGCATTGAACTTAAGGCTGTAATGTAACAAAATAGGTAAAAAGTCAAAGGGGGTGAATACTTTTGCAGGGCACTGTATTTTGAATTACAAATATTCAGAATTCCTCAATCAGACAAACTTACACACATGATATCACACAGACTGCCAGATACATTTAATTGTAATGGGATACCTCACTGGCTTGCTTGGAAAACTAGTATGTCACTGTGGTTAGATTCAAGGTCAAGTTTTAGGTTTTTAAGTCAAAACACAGAGATATTATAATCATAAGATAGCAGTACTATGTTACTATATATCACAGCAACATAAGAAAACAGAAGTGAAGGTAAGTTGTGAAGTGTTTTCATTATGTAAGAATGCCTTTTGGTTTGCAAAATGAATTACTATATTATTATATGTAATCATAAGAATGTACTGTATATTAATAGTATATACTTTCAGAATATATTATTATTATTATTATTATTAGACCTTAATAAATATACTTTTGGATTGTGAGTAAGATAAGATAGTATTAATTATATTGTTATACCACACTCAAAAACTCTCATTTAGATTTTTTAAGGAAAGGAAATACTTTTACATTAATGAATAGAGCAATAACTAGACAGTCCATTGACATACATGAAATTATTTATTATTATTTGTATAGTGCCAACATATCCCATAGCACTACAATATTATGTACTAGAGAAACCATATTTACCCATTGCAGGTCCTCTCTATTTACCCATTTCCATTGTCTTACACTGTGATATGTCACTGTCCCTTTAAAAAATAAGTCAAATAATTGCATTTGTGACTCACAATAGAAAAGGCTAATCAGCAATTCAATTTCTATTTTAGTAGTGATGTCAATACTGTCAATACGTTTGTATGCTACACAAACACTCCATCATGGATATCCATTTTGCATTTCACTCTGCTTATTTAGACATGTCTAACTCCACTGGGGTTTCATCTGATCTCTAACTCAATATTTTTTGTGTGTGTAATAGCAGTTAGCAAATGCAGTATCAAACCTAGAAAACCACAAACAACCAATGCTACAGGCTAGAGTACACTACTAATTAGTTTTTCTAGTTATAGGGAACAAATTCCAGCCTGAGGATAAGGGACTAGGCATCATAACAATGGGGAGACAGGAAAAAGGCACCGCTAGGTAATATTATGAGTTCAAAAAGGAGTACTAGAAATGTGGGCATATTATACACATTACTACACTTTAATAATGGTATATAGAGGCACTAGGATATTCCATTCACTTGAGGTTGCTATATATATATATCCTAATACATATCAGGTTATTCCATTTGTAATCATACTTTGTTTGACTTATTCATCTAGCAGATTTCAAACATTTAACAAAGCAAGTTTTTTGTATTCCAATGTGGGCCATTAAACCCATAAGTCACAATTCTCTTGCGCAATTCAGTGTTTGGTAGAATAATGTAATTATCTGGTTCCATTTTTTTATTGTTTGTTAATCAGTAAAATATTGAAATGGGATTTAACGGATAAATCTAGAAAGTGCTATTTTATATTTTGCTTCCCAATGATTTTCTAGTGGTGTTTTCCACAGTAGCTTCATGATCTAACAGCAAATTGTGATGACCTACTACTTCTGTTAGGCTTGATAAGAACCCAGTAGGACTTTCCAGTTTGTTGTATATCCCTGTTAGTAGGAACAGAACAAACCCAGCTTACATCCACCAAAGTGCCCAGCCGACTTACAGGAAACAGTAGAGCCAAAGAGCTAATGTTACCAACTGTAACAGGTTCAGCAGTAATAATCCCAATAATAAGGATTATTATTCCCTAACAGACGTGGACCCCTTGCTCACTGTGCCTTAGGGAGTTCAGCTGCACCTCACTGACCCATAAAGACCGAAACGCGTCTGGGTTTGCTGTTTCTCCTGTTCAAGGTAGAATTGCCTGGTATTTTGGGGCTGGGTCACTCTTTGGAGTGAGACCAGACTGATATACTTCAGGATATCTCTCCCTGTGAAGGGCACAAGTGGCTAAAAGAGGTGCTCTCAGAGTGGATTATCATGTCCATAGAACTAACCTATTAAGGTTAGTTTGTTCTCTGATGAGCACCTCTGACTTAGTTATTTTATTATTCCCTAAGAATGAAACATACGCATCAGTTATGTTGTTAAAACTGACAACTAGTTTATTGATGGTGGTACAGCATATTTATGCATAACACAGTCCAGTCATTTTCACCCACGAACACAGTCCCACCAATCTCGACCACATGGGCAGGCCAGTCCATCAAGTCATGTCACCCCCCTAATCCCCTCCCTTGATCCTGGAGCTTAACTTAACTTAACAAATTGGCCCTTTGATCCAGGCTTTCAAGGTGTATCCGATCATATCAGGAGTGGTGATACTTGGTCTGCTGGAGTATGTGACTCTCCAAATGCCCCAGTACTATTACATGCATGTCCCTTATGTTATTTAGAACAATAACAGTTAATCCCAGCTTGCTTCCCCATTCACTGTCCCCTGGTGATGGTCAGCTCTTTCCCCAATGTACTGGATCCCCTACAACCAAACACATTGTAAATGGTGACCCCTCTTCCCCAGGGAATGTGGTAATACACTATATTAAACTCCCTGGGGAAAAATACAACATTTCAATACCAAACATGATTGTTTAGCACTATGTCATCAATAAATTCTTACAATAATACAATGATTCTGATTAAGCCCATGTTGTGGTCCCCTCCATGAATAATATGGCTTACCCACACAACATGGTGCAATATAATAATGTAGCTATCAACGTTCAAGTGTCCAGGCTGGGAGGACAGTGCCAGGAGAGAAAAGGAAGAAAGCATATCAATAATCCATGTTAATCCAGGTCACCAATGGTCCAATAGTCCCTTAAAGTCTTGGGATCCTCTGGACGTCTCAAAAATTCCTACTTCTACATTTCTTTATAACTTGCAGTGCTTGAACTTGAACATCATCACTCCTCTTTTGTGTAAGTTGCTCATGCCTTTACAAGTCACAATGACATCAATATATTTCAGCCATGTCACACTCTCCTTTTCCTGAGTTACCTTTCCATTCTCAGTGTGACACAACTTGTCCAATGATGGCTAACATCTTTTAGTGCTTTTTAATTAATACGGCACAGACACATATGTCACAAGAATGTATAATTATTATACAAAATGATTGTTAGAGTCCAAGGACCCAACTCACCTGGATAGAAACACTGAAGCTAAATCAATGCACGGTACAAGGAGAACTAGATGCAAAGGCAGGTCAGACTGCCAGGGTGATGTTATACAGGCTGACATGAAGTAACAGAAGATCAATCATAAGAGTACTGGGACAGAGGTACAAGATGACAGTGATAATTTAGGTATGCTGGTACAGGATTGAAAGGTAGGTAACACACTTGTACGTTTGTTGCTCATATACAAAGTATGCTGATCCAGGGGATATAGATTTACACATCTCCTTCCAGCCCACCAATGTCCTCCATCTTTAATGCCAAAAACTCACAGGAATGACCCTCAGATATCTGCATCCAGCCTTCAGGTGCACTTGATTAGGGAGTTTAGTCTTTCAAGATGTTTTGGATTTTTTCAAACACTGGAGACAGTGATAAAAATTTAAAAACACTGTCTGAATCTTTAAAACAAAAGGGTTACAAACCCCGTATTATTACCCAAAAAATATCAACTGCCATCAAAATACCCCGAGAACAACTATTAAACTACAAAACAAAAGAAACTACTTCACGTATACCTCTAGTGACCACATACCATCCAATTTTAGAGAAAATTCGGAAAATAATTAAAGATTTACAACCATTACTAATTGAAGATACTGAATTAAAAAATATATTCCCAAAAACTCCCATCCTTGCATTTAAACAACCACCAAACCTGAAACAAAAACTTGTCAGCAGAAAATTGGCCAATGAACAACTGAATACAAAAAATGGAACTAAACCTTGTAACAAATGTGCCTGTAAATTATGTCAGCACATTTGTAATGATGATACAGCCACACATAACAACAAAACCTATAACATCAAAGGATCATATTCATGTACATTGTCAAATGTGGTTTATATGATACAATGTACTTTATGTGACACAGGCTGTTACATTGGAGAAACCGGACAAAAAATGCATTTAAGGATGAATTTACACAGGCATTCAATAAGAAAACATAATGAAGACAGTTATTGTAGCCCAGTAGGACACCATTTTAGCCACAATGATCACTCCATCCAAAACTTAAAAGTCAAAATACTCATAGGAAAATTTAAAAGCATCCAAGAGAGAAAAGCATTTGAAATAAAGATGATCACATTCTTCAACATTAAAAACACAGGACTTAATATAGATTTGGGCTTTCTAACACATTATCAGAATTTCATGTGATTTTTTTTTCTTATACAATGACAGACTTAGCACTCTTAGTGAAATGTTTGTCCAACAGGAAAGATATCACTGTGGACTACAGTGTTCTGCTTTTTCATGTATATATTGATGTATATGTGTATATAATATGTGTATACATGTTTCCTTTGCTATGTTGTATTTATTCCCCATATTTGAATTTACCTGATGATGTCAGATGCTGTCCCAACTCTCTCTCTCTGCATCTGCTGTTATTATTCAAACTGAGGGTTCCATCTCATGTTAGTATTGCTTGAGACTTGATAAAGGGAGGCTAAGCCTCTCGAAAGCTCGTCATTATAAATAAGACGTTTGTCCAATACAAAAGGTATCAAATTATATTGCAATACTCAATATTATTCTATATATATATATGGATTAATAATTACTAAATTACTAGATTACTGGACATTCACGGCTGCTTCACTCTTCAATTAAGATGTTTTGGGAAATAGCACCATGTACATAATATTTTAAGCTCAAAATCAGGGTCCTCCATTTTTGTCCTGTGTGTAACATTGAATGTTTCTCTATACTTAACCTCTGTATAGTACTACGGAATATATTGACGCATTACAATTAAAGGATAATACATTAGGAATGCGATTTCATTACATTTTTCAAGTAATACGCACACAGGCTAAGATCCAATGATTCTGCAGGACAACTGCACATTGTGGGAGCATAGAAGCAGATACGTTTGGATTAGGGGTCCAAGAGCCCATGATAGTAATGTATGTTGGTTAGATACCCTTTCTTAGCGGGTCATCAGAAACATTCTTTATAGATTAGAAACATAGCTTGGAACCCTCTTCTTCAAATGTCCTCCTAGGATCTCTCCTACTAGAGGAAACACTTGAAAACTTTACAACTCATCTCTAATTTTTAACAGTTTCAACATTTCCATGTGATAGGCAACTGCATTAACTTCAATGGAAAGTAGACAAGACTCCATTGGTTATACAACCAAAATCGTTTTGCATGGTGTTTTAATTGTCTTCTTCTAAAGGACCAATATAATATGTACTTTTATACCTGGTAAACACATATATGCTTACCTGTTTCCATGATCTTACACTATCATAGTTCCCAGTCCTTTTAAATATTAAGCCAATGGTCCAAGGCTTGTAAGGATTAAAACTGTAACTCGGTAGAAAGGAATAAAAAGGCCATTCAATCCATGTGTTGTACCTTATTAGTGATGTAAGTTGCCAATAGCTTTGTACAATACACAAACATTATTTCCAGTGAATGGATATTCATTTTGCATTGTATTCTGATGCTTGTAATACCACGGTGGTTTCATCTGATCTCTAACTCAATATTCTTGTGTGTGTTACAGCAAATACATTATCAATACTTTGCAAACCACAAACAATGGTCTTTAAGTGCTACCAGCTAAGGATTGTAGACAACTAATTAGTGTCTCTAGTTATAGAGAACAAGTATTGGTCTAACTCTATTCCCCAGGTTACCTCTATGCACTGCTTAGTTGTGGTATAAATCATAAATACATAGGAGCATTATCTGAACACAGTTTAATAATTAGGTTGGAAATAACATTTTCTTTCTCTTCCACCCACTAGAAGACTGCACTGACAACCTTATTATTTTGTTTTAAACTATTAATAGTATATATTACTTTATTTTTAAAGATATTGTAACTGGACTATATCTTAAAATGATAGAAATGCTGAGCTGGCTTAAAGTTACTCCTTATGCATCTTCTTTTGTTTTATACAAATGCTTTAAAGGCATATCTAAGTTTCCTGAATTATGAATGCATCGGATAGAGGAGAATCAGTAGTGTATGCAAACATTTTTTTTTTTTGCATTAAACAATTCCAAAATAAACATTTACAAACTCACCCTGATGTTTCCTAAATCATTTCAGTTTGCAAGCTGAGGCTTTTGTCACCCCTGAAAATCTCAGCTAAGATTAGCATAAAAATTAATTTTGTCCAATCAGGTGAACACAGAGGTTAGCTGATACATTTGTATCATACTCTGGGGTTCCTGTGTTGCAAAACAGCCTGGGATATGTACAGTTCCTTGCAAAAGTATTCACCCCCCCTTGGCAATTTTCGTGTTGTGTTCCCTCACAACCTGGAATTAACATGGATTGTTTGAGTATTTGCATCATTTAGTTTACAGAACATGCCCACAACATTGAAGATTTTTTTTGTTTGTTTGTTTTTTTAATTTTGAAGCAAACAACATATAGGACAAAATAACAGAAAAAGTCAATGTGCATAACTATTCACCCCCCTAAAGTCAATACTTTGTAGAGCGTTTTTTTGCGGCAATCACAGCTCCAAGTCGCTTTGGATACGTCTCTATGACTGGAAGGTGAACCCCCGTCCTAGCCTCAAATCATGCACAGAGTGGTACAGGTTTTGCTCAAGAATATCCCTGTATTTAGCACCATCCATCTTTTCCTCAACTATGACCAGTTTCCCAGTCCCGGCTGTTGAAAAACATGGTGTTCTTTGGGTGATGTGATGTGTTGGGTTTCCGACAGACATAGCGTTTTCTTTGATAACCGAAAAGTTCAATTTTAGTCTCATCGACCAGAGCACCTTCCTCCATACATTTTAGGAGTCTCCCAAATGCCTTTTCGCAAACTCAAAACGTGCCATTTAGTTTTTTGCTGAAAGTAATGGCTTCCTTCTGGCCACTTGCCATAAAGCCCAACTCTATGGAGCGTACGGCTTATTGTCATCCTATGTACAGATACTCCAGTCTCTGCTGCAGCTTCTCCAGAGTTACCTTAGGTCTCTGTGCTGCCACTCTAATTAATGCCCTCCTTGCCCGGTCCGTGAGTTTTGGTGGGTGGCCGTTTCTTGGCAGGTTTGCTGTTGTGCCATGTTCTTTCCATTTGATTATGAGAGATTTGATGGTGTTCCTGGGGATCATCAAATATTTGGATATTTTTTTATAACCTAACCCTGACTGGAGAGTTCCTTGGTCTTCATGGCAATGTTTGGTTAGTGGTGCCTCTTGCTTAGATGTTGCAGCCCCTGGGGCCTTTAAAAAAAGGTGTGTATATGTAATGACAGATCATGTGACACTTTGATTGCACACAGGTGGACATCATTTCACTAGTTATGTGACTTCTGAAGGTAATTGGTTGCACCAGAGCTTTTTATGGGATTTATAACAAAGGGGGTGAATACATACGCACATGCCAATTTTCTGTTTTCGATTTCTAAAAAATAGTTTTATGTATATATTTTTCTAATTTCACTTCACCAACTTAGACTATTGTGTTCTGATCATCACATAGAATTCAGATTAACAAAATATTGAACTTAAGGCTGTAATGTAACAAAATAAGTACAAAGTCAAGGGGTGAATACTTTTACAAAGCACTTGAGTCTCTTTATCTCTATATCCTTGTGTCTTATTCAGCTGTGAGCTCAGACCCCACCCAACCATGAGATTCCATCCTGCAGCAAGTACTTCCTTTGTAAGTTCAAACTCTGTACCTGGCTAACTATCCTGTGTGTACTTGGTTATGTAAGTTCCCTGTGGGTGTGCAAAGCTGGATTATACTTCCCTGCCTATAACTTTGTAAATACACAGAACTTATCTTTTTAACACATATTTTTCTGATAATCATTGCCTGTTTCTTACCAAACATTTGAAACCCAGGAAATAAATATATACCTTTAACTGTATTAATCAATTTGACTCCCATCAATGTAGTTATGATGTACAATTTACATTTCACATACTTCCAAGAAGCATCCAGAATAACATATTCCCAACTTCTGGAGCCTCAACCCTTCTTCCTATTCTCCCCCATGAGAGATGATCTTTTGCACAGCTATATTATAAATGGTACAGTCACAGTGTAGTGGGCATCAGACTACCAGATTCTCATGCTGCTCAGACACACATCATGCCACTATCTGCTTGTTAGCAGCATGAGCTACTGTAGGTATAGTATGAATAAAATGACAGGATAAAAGCAGTATCACTGTATTAGTGAATAAGAAATATATTACTAAAATATAATTATAACTTAAAACTTAAAATATAATAAAAAGTAGTGGCAGATTGCAGCAATGTTATTACTATGAATAGTGATGTATGTAGTAATTAATGTTATTAAAAAACACATTTACCATCTCTCACTAGTCATTTAAAAAAACAGAAAGACACATATATTGTTCAATACCTAACAAGTATAAGTTTATCCGGGACTTTGTAAACAGACTAAACACTTTTCAAATTAAATGTAACTTTTATTAAAGTCTTGATTAAAACTTAAAGCCAGGAGTCACCACGTCCATATAACTGACATCTTAGCATATGTATTTACGTGGTTGTAGATACTGAGAGTTGTTGTATATGTTAGATTTTGAACTCTAAATAAAGAGAAAATTGCTACATAATGGGACTGGTATTGTCTCTATTATTGTTTTTAAGATGTAGACCCAAGTTTTTATACTCTGCTCTTTAGGTTTTAGGCAAGACATTTATAAAAGTTAGATTTTATTTGAAAAGTGTCTATTTACTAAGTATTGGTCATGTAAATGTAAAACACTTCTGAAGCCAGAATTTCCTACACACCCTTAGGTTGTTACTATGTTTATCCAGCTCTCAAAAATACCAAAAGAGCTGAATCATCTAGAGGCGGAGCAAGGCACAGGGCCCTGTTTTGGAGGGGCCCAGTGCTTTCCCCCAAGCCCAACCTGCCATGGCCTGCGACAACCACCTGCTGCCCTCTTGCGGCCCCAGTGGCCTCCCTCAATCCCCAGTGGCCTCCCTCAATCCCCAGTGGCCTCCCTCAATCCCCAGTGGCCTCCCTTTACCCCCCTCGGCCCTCTGGCCTGACATGGTCCCTCCTCACTCCAGAACGTGGAGTGCTTTTAAGGAAGTATATATATATATATATATATATATATATATATATATATATGTGTGTGTGTGTAGATGTATATGTAAATGTATATTGTGTGTTTTTCTCTGAATTCTGAGCAGGAAGCAGGTTTTTTAACTTGTTTTAGACATTCAAATGTGACCACAGATGTACGATTTACTTATTTTATATATATATATATATATATATATATATATATTCATGTACTGAATGAGTTAATACTGTCGGGGGTCCAGGAAGTGCAAAAAAATTGTGTGGCTGTGCAACGGGACCCCCCATGCACTAGCTGCGCCACTATCTAGAACCCCTTCTAATATCAAATATGCTGTAGAGCAAAAATGAGAGGGAATCCATACCTCTAAATGAGTATTTAACAGGATATGGAGCCTTTAATTACCCAAACTGTTCTCATCTGTTCTACCCATGTCACTAAGCAAAATATTGGCCTGTCAGGGGTCCTTGAGGAGAGGGTTGGGGATCACTGCTCTAAGCCATCCCACCATGAACACTTGCTGCTGGCTAAACGATCCACTTGACACATTTCAGGTATAGTAGTTTGTATTTCATATAAAAACCTTTGCAATTTAAAATATATTTTTTCCAGCAAATGCAGAAATAAAAGAACAAACTGTGCAAGAAAATTAGAGTCAATTTTTCTTTTCCATTTTAATAATTCAGAGGCAGCATCCAAAGTTAAACAAATATGTTTGTCATGAGACACCAGCCCCCGTAGGCATGCGGTCTAAAAAGACATATCAATTCCGCTCTTCTGCTGTCAATTTCTCACAGCTTACTCATGAATTTTATGTGCTGCTGCTGCCTAATTCATTCCTGCAATGTGATTTTATTTTTTATTTAATAGTTGTTTAGATTTGCAGATGTGTCAATGTATTGTTAAATAAAATTCACTGGATGATTTAACACATTTGCTGCAAGGTACGTGAAAAAGAAATGCGCAGGATCTCAGAAATCTAGTTTTAGATAAGATAAGAACTAACTGGCCCATCAAGTCTGCACATGATATCTACCTAATAAAGCATTGGCTTAATAAAGTCTTCAAATGTGTACTTGAATTATTTTGCTATATTTAAAATGTTCAGCAGTGGATGTGTCTTAAAACAAAGAGATAATAGATTATAAAAACAGAAAACAACCAGTAGAGCCTTATAGCTTGTCCATTATATCTACCTGAAAGGACTGCTGAAGTCAGAATGTAATTAATCGCCATTCCATGTTTTACCATATATCCTGCATTATTAAAATAAAAATTTATCAATACTTACTTAGGCTTTCTAGTTTCCACCATGTATGAAACCATTTTCCTATTTACAGTCCATTTTGCTAGCAAGACTTCCATCTTTATAATGCCGCAGTTATATATGTATGTGCATTTATCATATGTATGTCACGTGTGTGATGTCACATTGTCAGACCAAATGAAAAGCACAGAAGTGCCCTCACATCTGCAACTGCAGCATTAGCAAGTTGGAGGCTCCTCTTTACTACCTGAAAAGTAATACTTTTGAACATTACTTTTGTATTTTACCTACTAATTTGAAATCATGGGTCAAATATTCAATTGCAATTTGCAACAGTTACAGAGCGATTCAATTTATCAAGCCCGCAGCTACCTGGCCGAGAGCCTAAACTGTAACACCCATAAGTAGCATTTCAGAGCATGATCATGATCAATTAATGAAGCCCGTAACTACCGATTTAGAAACAGCCAACAGTAAATGAGACCATCATCATGACATCATTAAAACATGGAGGTTAAACGTCAATCAATTAGCATTTAGATGTCCGATATGCGATCAGTCTCGCAATCCGGCAACGTACAAAATAATAAAAATGAATGAAGAAAATGTTCTAGTACATGTGGGTGGCCTGATATGTATTAACTGCTTGATTCCCGAGATTGATATAACACTGAAATAAAAAGTGAATGAAATCATTTTTGATGGCAGATTTGCGAGCTTGAGACTGTTGTGCAATTCATTCTAACGGCTTTCACCACTTTCCCTGTCTTTTACAGTGCAGTAATGATTTTTTATTTGCAGTTACAGTGCTACGATCAGATGTTTAACCCTCTTGCAAGTCCTATCTGGTACCTGTAGGATTTTCATCTATATTTGCCATTAATGGGTGTGAAAATATTTGCGGGCTTGAGGAATTGAAGCAATTAATTTGAGATTTGTGATTGTAAAATTTACTGGCTTGAAAGATCAAAGGCTTAGCTGGGTTGGAGTTAAAATTTTGACAACCGCAGAAATGTTCAGCCTGACACCCGAAGATCATTTGCGACTCTCTAAAAGGACTGTTTCCTGTCTTTGAGGACCAGATTTTTATGCCCTGCAGTAGTTGTTGATAAATGCCCTATTCTACAAGTAAATGGGATTTTGCTCAATTTCTCCATGCCTAATGTAGATTTCATTTTTGTTTCCATAATAGATTAAGAAAGCCTGTTATTAATTTGGAGAATTCATCACAATGGAATTTGAAGACTTACATCCCAATTGCATCTGACTGAGAGCAAGGCTTCATATCGTTGGGACCAATGGTTTACAAGTCAGCTGTTCGATGTCTAAATACATATCATCCAAAGGAAATCATGGAAATCTAGCCATATCATGCTCTCATCCAAAGATTTAACAAAAGACATCAAAGCACAACGTGTCTTAGAAACGGAAAGGCCAAAAAAGATATTGGTGGCCTGCACAACTCCTAGGTTATCATAATAATGCAGAACCTATCTACACCTATTATTATTAGTTATTTAATTTTTATTTATAATGCGTCAACATATTTTGCAGCGCCGTATGTAGGATGAGTACAAGGCAAAAACATTTTCAGTTCAATTTAAACAAATAGAGGGCCCTGTCTTTGAGAGTAGATTCTTGCATATAAAGTGCATCCTCAAGCATCCTATAAGATTAAAAACTCTCAAACCTACAATCTAAAGGGTTTGGGTGATAGATGCATGGAGCATATTATGGATGAGGGTGATAAGCTTCATTAAACAGATGTCTTTTTAGTGAGGTTTTGAAGGACTTGAGACAGGAGGATAGTCAAGTGGAGCGAGGAAAGAATTTACAAAGAATAAGGGCAACACAAGAAAAGTCCTGAAGGCGGAAGTGAGAGGAGGAGAGAAGAGAAGATGAAAGGAGAAGGTCAATAGGAGAATAGAGAGGGAGTGTGGTGGAGTATTTGTAGACGAGAGATATGAGGGGTGCACTGTTGTTGAGGGCTTTATACTTTAGGGTCATGATTTTAAATTGTATTCTGGAGGTTATGGGAAGCCAATGGAATGACTGACAGACAAGTCCCCCCCCCCCCAAATAACAACAAATAAACGACAATAGGGCCGAGCTCCAGGACACAGCCGGGCACAGCTCATTTTTAAAGCCAGGGGGCTGTAACCACTGTGCCATGTTACTGCCAAGGTTGTAGCCAGACTTGAACCTATTACGTTTCTCCTTAGCCCTATTCAACTGGGTGCAGGGGTGTTAGTTAGGTCCTATTCCACAAACCTGTGGCTTCCTCTTGGAGCTACTTAAGGCAGCCAGGCCTCAGCAGTAAGTTGTTTTTCAGTTTGCTCCTGTTATCTCCTTACTGACTTGACAAACTCGGAGAAGGAGAAAAGCAGATTCCTAATAGTTAGAGGTGACTAGTTCATATAAGCCATGCTAGAGATGTGTGAGGTATTTATTTTTATTTCTTGGATACAACTCCCAGGAAGTTGGACATGACACCAGGAAAGGGATTTAGAAATTGAACAAGAAAATTTGGACAAATAAATGTATTTTCCTAATTTGTAATGAATGACAATGGGCCAGAACTTGATAATAGTGGAGGATTTAGAAGAGACTGCTGTGAGAGGAGTTTGCAAAAACCTCCACAAATGTAGATACTGCACCGGCCTTACCCCTAGTTTTAATGTAGGCCCTTAGCCATAGCAGTTTTGATGTTTCCATTTGAAAGAGGAGTCAATATTGAATTGCTTGCCTTTGTTTAAAGCATTTTAAGTAAAGCTATCTCGAATTCACACAATGTACCCACTGACATTGTACTTGGTGAAAGTAATAATGGTCTCTTGTACTTCCTTGCTGAATTGCTCACGCCTGCCTGCACTCCCATTGGCTGTTGAGAAGTCACCAAACTGACATTTCCTCAATGCCATGATAGACTTGAATGCAAGACATAAAAAAACACTTCAGCAAATCTCCACCAACTAGTTCATGATATGTTTAATAAGCTTTTTTAGATTTCTACCATGACAACAAAGAGCAGAATTTGGTGACATTATGAATAGCCAGTCTAGCAAAAAAAGTATGCCATCACTATGAAGACCCTGTGACTTGTGTCACCACTATGATATCTATCATCAATATCCCATTATCAGACCACGCAAGCTAGCAAGGAATTGATCCTATATATTTCAAGTCCTAACTTGGCACCACCTGAGCCCTAGATCCCGCAAGTGACCACAGGACTCAGGTCTTATCATATTACTTTCTCTATCTCATGTATAACTTATTACCATTTGTTTTCAAACCCATTATTTTCATTTTTGGTCACCTTTGTGCTTATTTTTTTATTTTTCTTCTTATCTAAACTTGACAGTCAAAATCATTTTAGAAAGCAAAATCAATAAATATAACCTTTAAATTTTTTAACCTTTTTCTGCAATTTTTTTTCATTGGAAGGCTTCACTTCTCTTCTACATTGATCCACAGAAAACTAAATGGGAGATTACACTACATTAATAATACTTAATATAATAATTGTATGTAAAATTTAATATTTTTTAGACAGTATTATTTTTATTTTACATTCTAAAAACATTTTGTATGTTTTCAAGTGTAGTTCTTCAAAAGAGTACATTTTAAATATATCACTACAGTGGTCCATTAACACCCTACACAATACAATCCCACTAGCTTCACAGCAACTCTCTTCAATGGATAATCTCAACATACATCCTTTATAAATATCTTTCCATTTGGTTTAGTATTGGCTATTTTTATCACAATAACATTGTCAAAGTAGATTCTACATTACTTACTTTATCCTTCATTACCCCTCTAAATAATGGAAACTAAATGAAATCCCCCAGTATTAATTAATTCCAATTGTTCCATCCCAAGTGGCCCATAGATTTGTCCAGGGTCAATACATTGAGTACCCAGCTAAAAATATTGATTTTCCTTCTTTTCCACATCATTTCCTCTCAGTGGATCTGTACAGCCTCATCAGTAATATCCCAAACTCCCCTCCAAGCAATTCCACTTAGAATATTGCTTTCCGTAGCATTCTGTGGCGCTCCATACTGTACAAGACAGCAAATATTTCAACATCAACTAACATACTATCTACTTAAAATACTAAAGATAAATGCCATAAATAAATGTGAAAGGAAGCCAGATAGATTACCAATAAATCAGTAAGCCAAGATGATTCTGTATGAAAAATATACAGAAGTACATACTCTATGAGTTATCATGATTAACGTTAACAACGTTTCCATTTGAATTACATGCCTTGTGCGCCAAAGTGAATAAAAATTGTAATATTCAAGAAATATGTAAAAAAATAATGCAGAGGCACTGGGAGAATAATGTTTTAGAAAGGTGAGCGTGTTCATTCAGCACTATATGTGTGCGTTGTTGGATGTAATGATAAAGTCAGTGTGTGTACTGGAAATATCATAACACATATTGGTTATATATCGGTGTGTACTGAGAATATCAATGTGTGTATTGGTTATATTTCTGTGTGTACTGGGAGTATCAATGTGTGTACTGGTAATATATATGTGTGTATGGGTTATATCATTGTGTGTACCAGTAATATCAATGTGTGCATTAGGAATATCTTTGTGTGTACCAGTAATATCAATGTGTGCATTAGGAATATCTTTGTGTGTACTGGGAATATCAATTTCTGAGTTTGTAATGTCGGCGTGTGTACTGGTAATATCAATGTATATTAAAAAAAATTCACTGTGTGTATTGGTGATGTGAATTAGTGTATTTGAAAATATCACTGTTTGATAATGACAGTGTATTGGTAATATCAATGGTTGTATTGGTAATAATAATGTGTGTATTTGTAATATTAATATGTGTATTGGTAATTTCAATGTGTGTATTTATAATATGAATGTGTTTATTTATAATATTAATGTATGTATTGGTAATATCTGGGTGTGTGTTGGTAACATCAATGTGTGTATTGGAAGTATTAATATGTGTATTGATAATAACAATGTGGATATTGGTATTAACAACATGTGGATTGGTAATGTTAGTGTGTTTATAGGTAATTTTAATGTGTGTATTAGAAATGTCCATTATGTGTATTGCTGATATTAATTTTTGTATTGATAATATTAATATGTTGCCTACACTTTATGTATGGGTAATATGTGTATTGGTAATGAGTGTATTAGTAATATGTGTACAGGTAATAGACTGGACTTGTTAGCCTCAGTTGGCAGCCAGCCTAGGAGAAGGAAAACTTATTTAAAACCCAACCGATCTGTCTTGGAGAAGGACACTCTGATATAAACACCTACGACCCGAGGACCTCATTGTCACCATCCCAGCTTGCTAGGCCATGACAGATGAACCCAGAGTGTAGGGGTTAGGAGCAGTACTGCGCACACTGCATCTTACCTAAAAACTCAATTGCATAGGCCCAATGGTACGTCTACATCTAGACGAACAACTTTTCAAGCATTGCAGCAATGGGAAAGGGGCAAAACGGCAGGTGGAAAATGTCATTGGAATCCACAGCCTCAATCAAGCATGCAGGCGAATCAGATGTATGGGTCGCCTGATGCTGACCCAGGAGACAACAGCATCATGAACGACCAAGCAGCCTCCTCTAGAGACAGCACTGTTGCTCCACAAGGAGAGGGGCTTAGAAAAGGTGTCCTAAAGAAAGCCCATCTCCACTTCACTCAGTCAGCTAGCCTGAGTCAACGGGCATCTTCAAATGTCGTCAAAACTCAGCAAAGAAGAAAAGGCTCATAACTGCCTTACAAGGTGCACTTGGACTGAAATTCGCATTTGGTATATCAGAACTTGCCTTCAAACAGCGGTCGCTGAGAATGGTGCTCTTGCCTTGTAGTTCACAAACCATCAAGGCCGGCTATTGACATTGCTGCCATTAGTGAAATCCGCCTCCCAAAGGAAGGAAGCCTTCAGGAACATGGCAAAGGCTGCACCCTCTACTGGTTAGTCAAGTCAGAAACTCAGAAATGCCTCTCTGGTGTCAGCTTCATGGTCAGGAACCATAATCTCCCAAACTTGATAACCTATCAAAGGGTGACTGTATCATTTTCATGCATATCCCACTTCAAAACAAGAATTATGCTGCAATTTTCTAGTGTTTATACCCCAACTCTTCAAGAGGACACTGCGAAAAAGTACAAGTTTTACACAGAACTGCGCAATCTTGTACTGAACATTCCATGACAATGTTATCATCCTCTGTGACTTCAATGCAAGAGTAGGCAAAGATTCAGAAGCTTGGGAAGAGGTACTTGGCATCCACGGTGTTGGATGCTACAATGACAATAAGCGCATTCTGCTAAAGTGTTTTGAGTGGAGCAGTAACTCACCATCACCAACACCGTTTTCCAGCAGAAAGACAGATTGAAGACAACCTGGATGCATTCTCGGCCAAACAGACTACATTCTGGTGCACCAACCATACCTTCGAGACATCCTACTCATTCAATTGATATCCAGCACAGAATGTAATCACCGCCTGGTATGGTGCAAACATTGTCTCCACTTCAAACCTAAGCCAAAGAGGAAAGTAGCCCCAAGGAAGAAGTTACAGATAGGCAACCTCCAGTCAGCAGTGAACGCCGACTTCCAGGCAAATTTCCAGTCAAGACTAGAGGATCACAGATTCCTCTTCAGATGCTCTATGGGAGCACCTCAAAACCAGCATCCTGCAGACCTCTGAAGAGTTCCTAGGGTTCTCCACAAAAAAGAACAAAGACTGGTTTAATAAAAACAATCAGAAGATCCATAAATTACCATTGAAAAAGAGAAGGAAGCAGCCTATGTATATAATAAAAATATTTTTATTGTCATATGTTGTAATGGTCATGCATATGCAAATATGAAAAGTCATGCTGCAAGATGCTGAAAGCAAGTCAAGACACACTACATCATTAAATTGCAATACATATATGAACTAGGGAATGTCCATACTCCACAGTATCACTAATTTGACTTGGCCTGTGTATTAACCCTTTGTTATTATTATATTTTATAATTAGTATTATATGATATCTAATGCTATTATGACTATTATTCTTTTTATACGTATTGATCTATTGTATGTTGACTAGGGCTCATTTGTTTACATATATAGGAATCTGACACTAATGTGATGCATGTGGATGTCCCTTAACTCCATCACTCCATAACTCCAACCATTGAAAATATTTATTTTATACACAGACCACAATCAGAAATGGTCAAGACTGTGCATTCATATCATGGGTGTGGTGTGGGAGGATCCCTAGAGAGAGCAAGAGGCTTGTAGGGAAAAGGGGATACTTAAAGGGGGTAATGTCATAGTCTAGAATAAGCATGATGCATAGCACCTACCAGGGTCAGCTGTGGTCACTACACCGCTGCAACCGGAATCTAATGAAAAAAAAGGATCATCACAAATCACTCCATTTAATTGAAGAAGCCATTAATATGCATAGCACTTAGAACTTTTCTAGATCTGCTCACTGAAACAGATGATTCAACCTCTGGACTGTGTAATCCAATCCAGTTTCACACATACAGTGTGGTGACATAAAAAAGAAAAAACTACTAAAAAAAAGTGGTCAACTAAAAAAAGGTGGAGGAGGATAAAAAAAACTAAGTGACATGCATGTATAGTACAGTGCTGAATACTGTAACAATTTACCAACTCACCTGATTCCCATCTGCAAGCATTACTAACTAACTATTAGCTCTCTGGATAATCAGCAATATGGGAAAATACCCATTAATACAGAGAGGACACAATGGTCAACAGCCAGATTCAATGTCACTTACATCAGACCCAAGGGTCTGTTCTCAGACCAATATTGAGGTCAGGATCACATGCTTCACTAGTGCATATATTAATGCTGGCTATCATTAACATGCCATTGTGAGACTTTCCAAGTCCACCGCCATAGTGGTATTAGTGGTATTAGTCTAGATTTCAGCTAACAACAATCATGTCTTAGATATGTGGCTATATGATTGCTTTAAGATTGTGGGAGCTACATGTTAAGGGGAGGCTAGGAAAACCTTACACCTCATACATTTCCTCCACAATGATTGCAGATGCAGTAGATGCCTTCATGGACCTGAATTGTACTAAAACAAAAAAAAAGAGAAAACAAAACTAAACCTAAATATAAGGCCTAAAAAATAGGGACTGCAGCATCACTTCTCAACAGCATTCCTCAGTGAACATCAATTGGTGACATGTTTAACAGAATCCTACATGTCCACAGAGAAGATGATGATGGACCATGTGCTGGGAGGTAGCCATCTGCATACAAATATCACCATCACAGACCCTATGTTCTCCACCGCCTAGCCACAGGGCCCACATCCTCCAATGCCGGCCGCCAAGCCACAGGGCCCAAATCCTCCGTGGCTGGCCACTGTCTCCCTGCTGGTGGTGGTGAGGGGGGCTGGGGGAGCCAACCCCCCGGGAGGCAGCGACACCACAAGTGGCGGTGGCGGAGGCATGGTGGAGTAGAAGGCCAGATAGGACTCTGTCATTAGATGATGCCTCCTCTGCTCCCTATAGCGTCTTGCGCATAACCGCAGCATGATTGGCGGAGATGCTGGCCTGGATCCCCTGAAGACAGTCCAATTGCAGCACATGATGGCCAGCATCTCCGCCTGCACAGGCTGGCTTGGTGGTGACGGTGATGGTGGTCTGTGGGTGTTGCTGGGTAAGGAGGTGGAAGTGATGGAGTGAGGAAGGTCTTGGGCCTGACTGGAGCCTGGGGTGATAATTGGGTGGTGCCCTCTTGACTGTGGATGGGGACCCTTACCTCCCTGACTTGTCCCTGGGGCCTGTCCCTTCCACAAACTACCCCTCCCCGGGATCAGGCCCCTTCCCTTCTGTACGGGTCCCTCTTCCATCAATGATGGCCGGCTTTAGCCTCGGACAGCGAGGCATGGAGAAGTACCACCAGAGTGCCGGCAGATGTAGACAACATGCCTCTAAAAACTTTGTTTTCGAAGCCAAGCCGATTATTACAGTTAATAACACTGTGTGTATTGGCAATGTATGTATTGGTAACAACACTGTGTATATTGGTAATGTGTATGTTGATAATGTGTCGATTATTACAGGAAATGGCACTTTGTAAATTGGTAATGTGTGTGTTGGTAAGGTGTATGTTGGTAAGCTGTGTGTTAGTAATGTGTCTATTGGTAATGTGTCTATTGGTAGTGTGTATATTGGTAATGTGTCTATTGGGAGTGTGTATATTGGTAATGTGTGTATTGATAATGTGTCTCCACCTCAACACCAACCTTGGTAACCTCGAAGTAGTCCGTCTCTGGATCTGTAGACTGTTTTTTCCCCAGCTTTTCAATGTCAACGTAAATAATTCTGTTTCATGAAATATCTGCTAATTTTTTAACAAACGGGTCTGACTTGTTATGTCAATAATCCTAAGAAGATCCTGTATGAAAAAAAATTCTTGAAACTTTGATGCTCTTATGAAAGTGAAGTGAATCACCAACGACGACTTCTGTTAAAGAAGACAGCTCTCTCCTGATAAGTACAGAAGTGAGCACATTTATTTCATTAAAACTTTTAGATTTTGTTTACTTACATTGCATTGTAAAAAATTGACAAATAATTCTCAAAATATTAAAAGACTGAACAGTGTTTAACTATAGTGTTCACATTGTGTGATTGAGAATGTCAATGGCTTAGAAAGGTTCTCGGTGGCAAGTTCCAAACATCAAGGCTGGTAATATGACTTGTTATTTTCCTAATGGACTTGTTACCATCTGGCCTTTGCATCATAAACACATATACATTGTAGGAGTAATGTTAGTTAGTTTATTAAAATTAATAATTATGGTGTCAGCTGAACATGACCTTGCAAAGCCATATTGTTCTATAAAATACACAGTGAGATAATATGTGTCTTATTATATAGTTACATAGTAATTGAGGTTGAAAAAAACTTTTCTAACAATTTTAGATCTTCTCTGATCTACAATATGTTCAGGTCTATGATAAAAATCCAATATTCAGTCATTATACTTAATTTAATTTTTAAAACTTTGTTACTCATATTCAAATAACCAAAAATAAATATGGTGGGGCTAGTAACTATATCATATTACAACAGTGTTATTACATGTATTATGGAAACAGCAGGGGACCAATACATCCAAAATACATTTGTAAACATGTTTTCAAATCAATAACCCACAATGCTTCATATTATTATCAATGATGTCCAACATTGACCTTATCACATAGTGAGAAATCAGCAGAAGTTGATTGGAAAGATAATGAGTTTTGGTAATGAAATTCATATTATACAATGTGGCCTTCGGTCATAAGTGTCCTTCTGAGATAATCACATAAATGAGCATTGTATTATTGATCATGGCTGGTTCTCTTATTGTCGTCATCTATTGCACTTCTGATTATACCACCAATAATCATAAAAACTGATAACTAGAAAAAAAAATATATTGTATTATTATTACAATATATATTATTGCTAATATCATACAATTACCTTTTAAAAAGAAAATAATCTTTCATTAAATACGGTACATTATAAATATATTATAAATTGGCATTGATAGCCCCTTTCCTTACAGCCATAAATGACTACAATATTATGCTCTGATAAACAGTCTTTTATTTATTACCTATTATATGGAATTATGCTGCAGTTAAAGCTACCGTTTTTGTTCATCTGCTTCTATAGGTGGGAGAAGACCTTGAAAATAGAGGATGCTTTAAATTGCTGTAATGGAAACATGGCAATTCAAAGTGCCAGTGCTTTCACCTAATAGAAATTAAATTAGCTCACAAGCATGCACCTCGCTCAAATAGTTTTTAAAAGCACAATGGCTACCCACAAGAATATTAATTTCATGTAAAAGTTAAAGAAATAAAGGCTGTATTATTTGTACTTACTGAAAGCATTTGGATCATTATCAAATTTAGTTCTTTAAAAGAGAACATTGAAAATTCTACATTTATATATTCTACATTTATATATTCTACATGTATATATTCTACATGTATATATTGAGAGCCACTGGTCCAAGCAAGTGTATTCCATGGATTAAAGAGAAACAGTAATAGTCCTAAATTCCCTGGTGTTCCAGTGGTTAGGATTAAGTGCTTTCACCGCTGCCAACCTGTCAAGTAGAGGGAACCAAGAGGCCACACCACCCTAAAGCAGAGCAGACTTGGGCCTGGTCAGTACTTGGATGGGAGACCACCTAGGAATACTGGAGAGGGAACTGGTAATCCACTCCAGAATCCCTGCCATGAATACCAATTGGATCAGCATGACCAAGGACATAAAGATGTCCTGGTGTGTTATGATCCATGAGGTCTCTGAGAATCGGATATGACTGAAAAACGCAAAAAAAAATAGTCCTGTTATTATAACTTTAAGTAGCCAATAACAGTACAAAGCACATTTCCATTAACTGTTAAATAATGTTTCCATTTATTATTATTGTTTATAATAATTTGAAATAATAGTTACAATGCAAAATGTGGTCTTCACATGATATTTGGGCTGGAGCTCCTCCATCTTTTTCAGACAGTGGTTTATTTCTCCACACTCCGCCACTAAAGCTGTGCAGCAAACATATAATGGTAAAGAAGTCTGCAGCAGACACAGATGGGAGGAGCTCCGGCCTAAAAGCATCTATGTTCAATGTAAGTTTTCACACAAAGTTTTAATCACAGTACACGGAAGAGATACTTGGACCACTGTAATCACAGCATCTGCGTACACACAACTTTATTTATTGTACTAAATATAAGCCATCTCCATTCATCCAACACTCAGAATATTTAATACAGAGGTACAAAGTGTTACTGACTAATGCTCCCTTGGGGTATGTGCTCCATACTGATAATAAATAAATTATGACCAATCCCACTCATGTCCATAATCATTACTTATTTATATAAAAGAATCATTGAGATCACTTCTACGCCATAAAAGCCTCCCTAGTGACCACACATGATGCCACGAGCATGGACTACATCTAAACACGTCCAGACCAACATGGAAATCAGAATAGCAGCTAATAAAAACCAAGATAATCTGACCACCGCATTCAAAGAAATTCTACATTTAATTATGATCTCAGCTTAATGTTACCCATTTATAGTAAATGTCATGGCAGCAGTCACATATCAGGTCACAAATAATGACCACTGTGGTCATAGATGTAAAATATCCTCATTTGAAGAACCACACAATAAGCAGCATGTATTTAAAAATTTAAATTATATAGCATCTAAATTATTACTTACTAGTAACTTGCCCGTCATTAATGACAGTATCATATGCTATGTTCAATTGTCTGTTCTGCCTCTCTCTCTGTGTGCCCTCTGTCTCTCTCTCTCTCTGTGCTGTCTCTCTTTGTGTGCCTGCTGTCTCTCTCTGCAAAGTGTCTATCTCCTCCCTTTCTCTCTCTCTCCCTCCCTCTCACTCTGCCTCCCTCACTTTCCCCCTCATTCTCCCTACCTTTCCCTCTCCTACCTTTCCCCTCCCTCTCTCTTCCCTCCCTCTCCGACTCCCTCATCCCCTGTCTCTCTCTCTCCCTCCCTCCCTATTTTTCCCTTTCTCTCTCTCTCTCCCTCCCTCTCCCACTCTCCCTCCCTCTCTCACTCTGCCACCCTCACTTTCCTCCTCCCTCTCTCCCCCTGTCCTCCCTTTCCCCTCCCTCTCTCTCCCTACCTCCCCCTCCCTATCTCTTCCTCTCTCTTACTACCTCCCTTTCTCTCTTTACGTCCCTCTCCCACTCTCCCTCCCTCTCTCACTCTCCTTCCCTCCCTCTCTCACCTCCCCTCCCTTTTACCTCCCTCTCTCTCCCTCTCCCTTTTCCCTCCCTATCTCTCCCTTTCTCTTACTACCTCCCTTTCTCTCTCTCCCTCCCTCTCCCTCCATTTCTCTCTCGCTTTACTCCTTTTCCCCTCCCTCTCTCTCCCTCTCTCACTCACCCTCCCTCCCTCTCTCCCTTTCTATCCATCTCTTTCTCAGTCCCACCCTTTCTCTCTCTCCCTCCGTCTCCCACTCTCCCTCCCTCTCTCACTCTCCTTCCCTCCCTCTCTCACTCTGTCTCCCTCTCTCTCCATGTCCTCCCTTTTACCTCCCTCCCTCTCTCTCCCTCCCTCTCCCTCCCTATCTCTCCCTCTCTCTTACTACCTCCCTTTCTCTCTCTCTCTCCCCCACTCTCCCTCTCCAACTGTCCCTCTCCCACTCTCCCAGTCTCTCTGCCTCCCTTTCTCTCACTCCCTCCCTCTCCCTCCATTTCTCTCTCACTTTACTCCTTTTCCCCTCCCTCTCTCTACCTCTCTCTCTCTCCTACTCCCCCTCCCTCCCTCTCTCACTCTCTATCCATCTCTTTCTCACTCCCACCCTTTCTCTCTCTCCCTCCCTCCCTCTCTCCATCTCTCCCCATTTGTCTCTTCCCCTCTGTTGCGGGGCCCTGACATTACAGTGCAACTATGCCGCTCTGTGAACATTGAGGGTTTTATACATGTATATTTCTTTAATTATACAATGCTCCTTTAAGAATATCTGCAGAGTCATTTGTCTTTATTTTTTCTGCTGCCTAAAAAAAGCTTTTCAAGCTCAGTCCAGTATGTCAGATCCAACTGGCTCACAGTACAATCATTACATCCAGCAATCTCTGAAGGAAGGGCGGCATCATTAAAAACACACTATTAATAGGTAGAGAAGAATAATGACACTTGTAGGAGCATAAACATATCAATCATAATTTCACACATAAAAATAAGAGTTAAGTGAGTGTCTGTGATCGTCTTAAGATGGTGTTTCCTGATGGAATGTGATGATGAGCTCTGGAGGGACGTTATTAGCAGCTTCTAGGATAGCCTTAGCAGTACATTAATTGTCTTTATAAGGCAGGCTCATTCTTTAGAGGGAAAACACAATCAGTCTAACTCATGCTCTGTTTCCTTTCCTCTTAAAGGAGCACCATATTGCTTTTCTTACACAATGGAGAGATAATTGCATTAAACAAGAACCCGCTGCTCCAGGTCAAATTTCTTCCTTCTCCTCTACCTATTTTCCTTAATAATAAATCCTCTATTAGACAAGTACATTTGTGGTGGTGACTTCCTATCCATCTCAGCGCCCGGCTGCCATTCCCAGGTATCAGGATTGTGTCTCCGGATACCATCAACACAGCACGCTCAGGAGCCACCCTTATCAAACATTATGCACCACAAATCATCATACCGAGTCACATATTAATATAAAGGAGATGCACAACTAATGCTGAATATATCCGGAATGATTTACTGAACAGAAAAAATGGCTAGTACAATGTATACGTCATTTTTAAAACCATTTAAGATAAAATCAACTTGTTGCTGCAGCAAATGTTGTAATTATGTTCATAAAAACTTAAGTAAGTTTAAACCCACCCATATATTATACACAGTTCTCTTTTCTTTGATGTACACCATAGTGCAGCACTTTCTTTGAGAATTTCCTCAGGTTCCTTGTATGTTATACTTTGTATCATAACATTGATAAACTACCACATGAAACAGACATAGTAAGTTACCCTTTGAGGTTCCTCTGTTTATCATTTCTTTATATTGCGTCACCCACATGGTAATGGATGTGATCTGTCATGTTACTAATAGCATAATTATTCAAATGAAAAAAAACATCATTTGCTGTCAAAATTGTAATGCAACACACATAAATTGTCAGAGAATGGGAAGCAGCGTGGGCACAGCGTGCCAGTAAATCAGGAATACAGCTAAGGACACTAGATCACGTTACTATATCGTGTCACGGTATTTCAGAACTGTATCTTCTTATTTAGTAGCGAGGAGAGCTTTCAGCACTTGGACAGCTCCGGCAATTCTGTGGCTTATAATAAAGCTTTTCCTCATTAGATCCCACTGTTCTGTTGTATTAATAGATGGTCTGACACACAGTCTGCTTAGAGGCTAAAAGGTCTTCTTTATTACTTGGATTTCTGTAGCCACAGATTGTCTTGAACTCAGTTTGGTCTTGCTACTATTTCTATGACTTTGCTGCCTTGCCCACGCTTGGCCTGTTTAACCTCTGCACTTGTTTTTAATTTAGCACTGCCCGCCTTGCACTGCCCACTGGTTGGCAGGTTTGGACACCCGGGCTCTGATAATTATTATTATCTCTCATTTATTTTCTACCAACATATTCCATACCGATGGGGTACAGTAAAACATGGATTTGATAATATATCCCCTTCTGGTTTGCTACCTTGTGGTGTTGAAGGACCTTAGTGTGATGCCCAGGGACCACTGGGAGGGCATGGTGTGTGTGGCACAAGGAGTCCCATTCAGGGAAAACATTGCAGCTCCAATGGATCTGTTGAGCAGGGGGTTCATAATCGTGGTATTATTATTATTATTATTAATATTATTATTAATATTATCTTTTATTTGTATTGCGCCAACATATTCAGCAGGGCTGTACAAGGGAATAAGAACAGGGGAAATACAAGTTTAACAAATTCAAAAGTTGAAGGTCCCTGTTTTGAGCTTAGAATCTTAGCAGAAAGTGCTTTATCCCAAAGCACCCTACAAGACTGGAAACTCGCTACTTACAATCTAAAGGGAATTAAAGGGCAGAGAACTGGGGAAGAGTATCAAATAAGGAATAGCAAGGGAGGGAGGGCAATAACCTGAGAATCTCACAGATGTAGCCGGCCTTGATGTGTGGGTTAGGGTTACCTTGCTAGCACTACATATTATAATTGTGAAACTGCGATTTGTCGTCACGCTTGAGTTCCTCATGAAGCGAGCCATTTGGGCATTGAAGCCTTCCAAGCTCGCAGGACTTAGGCAATGAGCATTGAAGGAGCTCATTGCCTTGCTATCCTGGCGAAGCGAGCAGTTGAGGAATTGAAACACACGGACTTGGGCTGAAATGAGGGCCAAAGGTGCTCCTGTGCACCTTGCAGAGCGAGGCGAGCAGTTGAGGCATGGAAACACGTGGGACTTGGGCTGAAATGTGCACCAAAGGCACTCCTGCGAGCCTCGCGAAGCAAAGCAAACAGTTGAGGCACGCAAGACTTAGGCTGCAAGCAGTTGAGGAAAGTGGGATCTCGGAGGCAAAAAAATCCGACCTCAAAAAAATACGATTTTAACGGCCAAACCGCGGGCATTGAAAAACACGTAGAAAAAAAAAATTCAAACACTCTCACACACAGCACAGGGGGAGAGCCAGGAAGCCTGGGAGTGAGGTTGCAAGCAAATTTGAGCCTTATTTTCCATGTTTCGGTAATAAGGTGCTTTGGGAAAGTTCTATGTACGTTTGATTTTAAGCTTAAAGGACCCTCCATTATTTATCAATGTGTTAAAAAATTGTTCAGATAATGTCAGGATGCTTGGATTTCTGGGCCGTATCATTTGAGTCCGTGCACTTCAGTTCTGATCTGTCCTCAGTGGCTCAAATTAACTGGCACCAATGAATTAGCCCAGCTGAGCATGAGACATGAGGAGGAAGACGTCTGGGCAGCAGAGAGTTCCTATGGACACTTCTTTACATTCAAAATCACTATTTCTTACATTGAATACCAAGTTAATGCATATTTCACTTTTTTATAAAAGCTTTTTTATAACATTGATATTTCTCCAACTACCGGACTCTCTGCAGATTGTGCTCCCTGTTCCTGCAATTCCCAAAAACCACAAGCATCACCAAAATGGCAATAAAACATTCATTGATGCAACCAAAAAGTCAATTTATTCTTTAGAAATTTCAATCTCAAATGGAAAAAATTTATAATTTAATATTGCGGTAAAGACAAATATGAACATTCGGACAGAACTTGTAATATATGGTGCTTTCAAGACCTGAAGGATTGGACATGTAAGATCAATGACTCTTGTGATGCAGATAAATCAACAGTTTGAGTGCCATTAAAGCTGTCACAGTAGCAAATTTAAACAACTATAAAAGGTGAAAAGATCTTGAAATAAGAACTTTTTACTGCTCTCCTACATGAGGTTGCCGAACAGTTTCGATTTCTTCAGGAGCCTTCTAAAGGACCAAGAAAGTCCCATATTTATGGATTTTTGTTGATGAACTAGTCTTGCTATGGTATATATTAATTAAAGAAAAAGTTCATCCAGCCTTTAATTTATAAACAATGAAGAGATTAAACGTAAACACATAAGGATTAAACCAACATACAAATAAAAATCAAGTACAGGAATATCCAACGCATTTAATCTGTTAACATACAACACGTGTAGGATTTACTGCATTCCTGAATCTCTGCTCATGTGAATATTTGGGGTTTACACCTTTACAGTTCTTCTACAGTAAATAAATGGCACATTTGTGTTCACAACTGGATGTCTAAAATAAGTTAAACATCTTATATCCTGCTCAGGATTCCAGGAAATACAGGTATTGCACTGCACCCTGGGAAACTGGGCAGGGACATGCAAATGAGCCCATAATGCATGTTCATTCTTTAATCCAATACTACTTTGTACAAGGCTCCTTTTAGTAACATATCCACTAGATCTTGCACAGTGCTCTCCTGAATTTTTTAGTTTGGTTTGTTCATGTGGATCAATGGTTTGGTGGAGCAAAAGGAGAAAAAGCCTATGGTGGACTTTCTATTCGAGGCTATCCTATGGTGGACTTTCTATTCAAGACTATCCTATGGTGGACATTCTATTCAAGGCTATCCTATGGTGGACATTCTATTCAAGGCTATCCTATGGTGGACTTTCTATTCAAGACTATCCTATGGTGGACATTCTATTCAAGGCTATCCTATGGTG
Source organism: Discoglossus pictus (assembly GCA_027410445.1). Lineage (NCBI taxonomy): Eukaryota > Metazoa > Chordata > Amphibia > Anura > Alytidae > Discoglossus > Discoglossus pictus. The sequence goes on along the minus strand of CM050166.1, from coordinate 19,698,928 downwards.
GACTTTCTATTCAAGGCTATCCTATGGTGGACTTTCTATTCAAGTCTATCCTATGGTGGACATTCTATTCAAGGCTATCCTATGGTGGACATTCTATTCAAGGCTATCCTATGGTGGACATTCTATTCAAGGCTATCCTATGGTGGACATTCTATTCAAGGCTATCCTATGGTGGACTTTCTATTCAAGACTATCCTATGGTGCACATTCTATTCAAGGCTATCCTATGGTGGACATTCTATTCAAGGCTATCCTATGGTGGACTTTCTATTCAAGGCAATCCTATGGTGGACTTTCTATTCAAGGCTATCCTATGGTGGACATTCTATTCAAAGCTATCCTATGGTGGACATTCTATTCAAGGCTATCCTATGGTGGACTTTCTATTCAAGACTATCCTATGGTGGACATTCTATTCAAGGCTATCCTATGGTGGACATTCTATTCAAGGCTATCCTATGGTGGACTTTCTATTCAAGACTATCCTATGGTGGACATTCTATTCAAGGCTATCCTATGGTGGACATTCTATTCAAGGCTATCCTATGGTGGACTTTCTATTCAAGACTATCCTATGGTGGACATTCTATTCAAGGCTATCCTATGGTGGACTTTCTATTCAAGGCTATCCTATGGTGGACTTTCTATTCAAGGCTATCCTATGGTGGACATTCTATTCAAGGCTATCCTATGGTGGACATTCTATTCAAGGCTATCCTATGGTGGACATTCTATTCAAGGCTATCCTATGGTGGACATTCTATTCAAGGCTATCCTATGGTGGACTTTCTATTCAAGACTATCCTATGGTGCACATTCTATTCAAGGCTATCCTATGGTGGACATTCTATTCAAGGCTATCCTATGGTGGACTTTCTATTCAAGGCTATCCTATGGTGGACTTTCTATTCAAGGCTATCCTATGGTAGACATTCTATTCAAAGCTATCCTATGGTGGACATTCTATTCAAGGCTATCGTATGGTGGACTTTCTATTCAAGGCTATCGTATGGTGGACTTTCTATTCAAGGCTATCCTAGGGTGGACATTGTATTCAAGGCTATCCTAGGGTGGACTTTCTATTCAAGGCTATCCTATAGTGGACATTCTATTCAAGGCTATCCTATGGTGAACATTCTATTCAAGGCGATCCTATGGGGGACATTCTATTCAAGGCTATCCTATGGGGGACATTCAGTGCATCTTGTTTTCTTATATTATAATACAACCATTTAACATTTTGTGGGGTTTGCGAGCTGGGGACTTTCCTATATTTAAGTCTAGTGCTTTACATGAGAGAGCTAGAACGTGTCATGATGGTGTCCAAGAGCTTCTTCTCACCTAGGGTATAGGACCTTAGTGGCAGGCACATCTTTTGACAGAAAATATATAACAACACTTTAGCTAATGAATGGCCACTATTGTACCTCTCCCCACTTCTGTCAATGTCCTGAACATTACTGAAAGGAAGTGAACGATTTCAACTGGGATAATACTGGTTAGGCTGTTTGGGTAAGGCTCAAATAACATTATCCCATTTTTACTCTGGACAATGAGAGGACCATAAATGAGGTTAACAGTGGTTTTAAATGATATTTTCTGGCTAACACTTCTATTTGCTGCTTTTTGCACAAATATTTTTATGTTAATTAATGGTGAATTAAAACATAGGTTAGATAGGTACTTATACCTGCCCCTTAATTTGTGTTTGTATTAATGGTTTAGAATATTATTGAGGTCTGTGGGTCTTGTAAAAGTTTAATAACATAATATTTCAATTTATAGGGCTATTACATTTTTGAAGCTTATAAATCTTTTTATTTTCTGTTTTCTGTTTAATTACTATGAAATAGAGATTTGTGTAAATGGCAAATAAATATTATCATATACCACAGATATTAGATTTTGTCATTAGACAGTAGTGAATAATACTGTTTGCAATGTCTGCTTCAGCAACTTTTATTAAATGTCAGGACATGGGTTTACTAATTCTTGAAACCTTTTGAAAAAACAAGTAATTTATTTTGAGAGCCGGCTGGTCACTTTGGGTCACACTGTGTGTCCAGGCAGAACTGGACGTCTGAAGTCTTGTTTAAATACTTGTTTGGTTCAATGGCCGCATGAAACCTCGTGTAAACTTCTAGACAATAGAGAAGAATTCCAATATATCCAGTACTTAAAAATCTACTGTTTTCACTTTTTTAACCAATAACTTATATTTCGCAGCAATTTCAAGGATCCTCTAACTGGTGAACATATCAAGCAAGGAGAGGTAAGCAACATGGTATTCATTAATGTATACCTTTACCCTCTCCTGTTCCCCTTCTGGATCATTACCTTATTGTGGTGAAGGGGCTTATGTACCTCAATGAAGCTGTGAGCTATACAATGTGGGGTCACTCAAGATGGGCAGGTCATAGCAGAGCGGTCAGACAAATTGCTGAGAAGGAACTGTCAACCCACTCCAGTATCTTTGCACTGAAAACCATATGAATAAGCACAACCAGAAACACAGAAAGATGTACCTGGCCTGTTAATGTCCATATGGTCACAGAGAGTCGGACACGACTGAAGGACAGAACAACAACAACACCCTCTCATGTTGGGTTAATTTTAAGGGTATGTTGTGTACAACACTGCTGGACACTTTTTCAGCTTTAAACATTACTCTACCTCAATTTTTTTCGTCAACCAATAGATGATTTAATAACATTATAGGTTTTTTTCCTTGAAAGGGCTACTGTAGTGCTCTACTAACATGAGCTACATGGATTAATTAGGCAGTGATTATTAATATCATTTATATACAATTATTTAAAAAAAACATATTCTATATCAAACTTTCTATAAAAGTTCAGACTCAGTAGACTTCAGTTGCTGCTGGTATCCACCCACTATAAGGTCAAAGCAGGGTGGCGCTGTTGTCTGGCGGGCAGATAGATAAGGTTATATTTTTTGAATACAGGTCGATTCATTGCCATTTTAGGAGCCTACTGCCTTGGGTTAAGTGTTACTGGCTTGGGTTATATGTTACTGCCTTGTATTAAGTGTTACTGGTTTGTGTTAATTCTTAGTGCTTAGGGCTCGTATTTACGTCCTTCATCCTCTTTTTACGTCCTTCGGCCGCATTTTACGCCCTTCGGCCGCATTTTACGTCCTTCGGCCGCATTTTCATCTTGTTGATGATTTTCGATGGTGAAAAAAGGCAAAATATGCCTCAAATGTATTTGCAAACTCACTCACAGGCTCCCTGCCTTTCCCCCTGTGCTGTGTGACTGTGTAAGTAAATTTTAGTCATATTTGTGTATTTTTACCAGTCTTTCCAGTTCTGCCATTAAAGTCATATTTTTGCAAGGTGTATGTCTCCCCATGACGTGAATAATAGCTCCATTATAATCCGCTACGAGCTGTAAGGAATGTCTCCCCCGTAACTGTGGGTGTCACTTATTAGAGCTGTAACAGCAATTAAACATACAATACTGTACTTTAAAAGCATGGAAGCAATGGAAACGCATTAGAATTAATTGCAGAACAGTCTCAAACCCACAAATATGAAATTAAAAAATATTATTTTTAAATGTTATTTCTGAGTAATATTGGACCTGGAACTCAGGGGTTTAATACATATCATGAAACCCACATGGACTAAAACAGATGATCTAATACATTTTATAGATTGCGAGCCCAATCAGCAGATATTACTTATTGCACTAATTAATTTGTAGCCTCCGATTGCAGTTCACGTCTCACTTCCATGTTTTACTGACGCCATGATAACGGTTTTATTTACTATTGGCTGCGTCTAAGAATTAAATCATGGGCTTGCTCAGATATTGTCAGATCACATGATCACGCCCCCTGAAATCAGACTTAAAAAGGCAGGGTTTACAAGTTTAGGCTTAAGGAGGTAAATTGTGAGCTGGAGTATATAGAATACATCTAAACATTCAGGCAAAATGCACCCACAGCAAAAATTACGGGTTAGAGGCATTTACGGGCTTCTAATAGAATAGGGCCAGTAAGTGCGCATGAAGCCTGCTCGCAGGAGACGAAGTCTGAAGCTCAGTAGTCTCCTTATAATGCTGCAAAACACTATACAGCCCTAATACCTTCCTTATCTCCTATCACATATATAGTTATGAGCATTGCGGGTTGTTGCTAACGCTTGCAGGCTCAAAGCGAGGGCCACATTTGCAGGCAAGGAGCGCCTTTAGCACTCCTTTCACTGGTGGAGATGTGCGCTGTAGGTGCTCATCCCTACGACCCCGTACGACTTAGACTGTGAGCACTGAAGGCGCTCATTGCGCTGGTGGAGATGAGGGCCGTAGGCACTCATCCCTACGACCCTGCTCGACTTTGGCAGGGAGTTCTGAAGGCGCTCACTGGGATGGTGGAGATGAGCACCATAGGCGCTCATCCCTACGACCCGTAGGACTACAGTTCAACAGAAATCTCAATTATACAATTCACAACCGTAGCAGTTTGAGAAAAATCATGTGGAATAATTATGGCCCGTAACACACTTTGCAATGGAAAGTGGGACTTAGAAAAAAAAAAAAATACGACCCGTGGGACTTATACGAGGTCGAAAAAATACAAAGTTAATGGCTGAACCGCACACATAAAAAAAACAAACAAAAAAAACACAAATAAAATAAAAAAACCTAAAAAAAACATCACACACAGCGCGGGGGACAGCCAGGACATCTGAGAGTAAGGTTGCGCGCAAATTTAAACTGAATTTGACGAGTTTTGGCACTCAAAAAAAAGCCTAAGCGACCCAAAAAATGATGGCCGTATAAACTAGGCTACACGACCCCTAAGCACGCAAAACAACGACAGTCACATAAGACTTTTGCCCAGGAACATACGAGATACAAAATACACTATTAGGAAGGACGGAAAATGATCCACACCTGCGTAACACATACACAATCGCCGCCATTTTACAGAACTACCTTAAAACTAATAACATTACAATTCTAAAATGCTGCTTTACCCAACTAAACTAACTCTTTGCCCTCGCGCACGCAGCCTATTTACACTGCACATTTGCCACATTGCTGACACTTACACCTCAGGTCACCAACAGTCCAAATGTACATTGTATGCTGCAGGAAAATAAAAAGAGATTGTTAGCTCTTCAACATATTGATTGCTGGATATATTAATTAAAAATAGGTAAGTATATTAATTTATTATTTAATTCATTATTTATTATTAAAAAAAATATATATATATATAAAAAATGTAAATAGCAGAGGAGAGGCTCGCAATGAGAGCCAAAGGCACTCAGCGCGGGGCTCACATTGAGCGCAGAGGGTACTCAGAGGAGAAAAAGTACACAAGGGGAGAGGCTCGCAAAAAGCGCCTCAGAGGAGCAAAAGCCTTGCATTTTGTGGCAAACAGCATTACCTGCCTTACAATTTTATGACCGTCATTTTTTGACGGGCAATTCGCTAGTCTGTATATAATCCCCTTCTCATGGCAGAGAAAGGGTTAAATAACAGAAACTAATGCAGGGATCCCCAGGATCCCCTACAATACATTTATTTAATACATTTATTAAAGGAGCACTGCCGTCCTATGATCATAGTATACTCTTTTGAAGAAGTAGGCGTATTAATGGACAAAATTAAGTCATTAATTAAGCTATAGTGGGCAGGTTTTTGCTTTGTTTGTTAGCTGGACCACTTACTTCCAAAATTATAGTGTGGCAAAAAAGTGGGTCAATACATTAAAGCAAAATTAAATCAATAGTATTTATTGTAAATTTTCCCCAATTAATCATATTCTTCATAAGAATTTGCTATAACAATTACACTTCCGTTGTCCCTTAAGGTTTCAGTATGTTTGCATTGCTTAGTGCAAGAGCTTTCTCTAGAACGCAGCTAAAACCTTATCAGCATCTGAGGTCCTCTCCAAGGTGACAAAACACGTTAGCAAACAAAGAAATGGCAACTCCTGTTGAATAATAATTATATGTAACAGATAAAACTTTAAAGGATATCTTTAGTCTACTTCTAGAATATTGTAATTATAGGAGTCCATTGGTCAGCCTAAAATATATATGGGAAACAAAATGTCCTTGCAGCTTCGGCTCATCTCATTCATCTATTTTCATATTTATATTGTTATGGTATATTATCATGGCTTCTCATACATTTATCTAGAATTTATGCAAATATTACCAAGATTACTAATGGATAATTAAAACTATATATAGACTAGAATATTGCCCGTCAAAAAATGACGGCAATGAAATTGTAAGTGAGCTAAGGGTGTTTGGTGTATATAATGTGGCTGATGTAGCGTCGTTCGTTTTCTATGTCGTGCAAGTTTTTCGGAATATCCGTAGCTGTTTTGCGTGTTTATGGAAGTGTTTTGCGTGTTTAGGGACCTTTAGCCTCGTTTTCGTTTTGTTCGGCGGCCATTTTTTTCTCTCGCTTAGAGAATTTTTTTGTGTCTAAACTACTTTAATTTCATTTAAATTGAGGTGTAAGTTTAGTTTTCGAGGTCCTGGGTGCTCCCTCTTGCTGTAGGTAAGCTTTTTATGTATTTGTTGTGTGTATTTGTTGGATTTTTTCTGTTTTCATGTGCGCATGTTGCGGCCGTTTTGTTGCGAGGTTGTAATGTTTCGTAAGGTGTCTCGTATTTTGTTTGCGTTACGACGTAAAGTTTGCGAGGGTCACAGTTGCTGGCAAGGAGGGCCTTCGGCGATCCATGCCAGCAACTGCGACCCTCGCTTCGAGCCCGCAAGCGTGAGCAACGGCTCGTATGCTCACAACTATTATAGTGATATATATATATATATATATATTATTATTATTACTTAATAATAACATGCCAATATTTCTGTAGCGCTATTTACAAGGTGTCAGTAAGGTAGAGTGGGAAAATAACACGGTTAAAACAAATGATAAGGTGTGCAGAAATACAGATATAATAGTTGCCTTCCCTGCTGCGAAGAGCTTAAAATCTAAAAGATAATTGTATTTTATGTTTTTTCTTCCCTTTGGCTTTATTCAGTATAAATATTCCCTCTACTTCTGTGTGATTCGTGTCCTGTTTCATCTCTTAACATTACATGGGTAAACCTACCTGTGAAGGTGCAGATGTTCAGAGGCCACCACATTTGAAAATATATAAAAAGGGTATGCTGTAGATCCGTTTTAAAAAATAATTTAATTACCCCTAAACAATGTTTTTTTTTTTAAATAATTGACAATAGTGAAGGAGAAAACAACACAATTAGGAGAAGAGGATTTGGGATGATATGAAATTTGAAACAGGAGAGGCCACATGTCCAGAAGGAGAAGGAGGCATGTTAGAAGAAGAGATTAACAAATAATATGTATGATGTATGAGATATAGAAAATGAGTTTGTAGAGGGGATAGTAAAGGAAGGGAGTAGAGGACAAGGAAAGAAAATGTAACAATGAGGATTCAATGTGATAGAAGTTGGGGAAGATCTACAAGAGGAGAAATAGGAGAAGAGATGAGGAAGGAAGGAGGAGGCTTGGAAAACAGAAGAAAGGAAGAGAGAAGTAAGAAGGAAAGTGATAGAAGAGAAAGAGAGAGGGACGTTAAAAAAGGGTGAAAATTAAATAAAGAAAGAAACTATTTTAATTATCCAGTCAAATAATCTACATTGATAGTCACATTGAAGTACTGAACTTTCCAAACAGCAAGTGTTTTTTTTTTTCCACAAATGTTGCAATTGAATGTTTTATGTGTAAAAGAAACATTTGAAATTTGGAAGCTTGTTTGCTTCATCTATGAAGAATTTTTTGTATATTGCTATAAAAGTGAACACAATGAATTTCTTTTAGTACATGACATACAACCAAAACACATAGGGCCTCATTCTATTATCGGCCGTAAAATGGCCGCAAGGCCCCTTACGGCCGGCTGTATATCTTGCAACCGGCCGTAAGCTCAGAAAACTTAAAACGCAAAAATAAATTCAAGACGGCACTGTACAGCTCTGTAAATGCTGGGGATCATATTGGGGGACATGTGGATTTATATCAACCCCCTCTCAAGCTTGCACAACAGCCCAAATCCGAGTTTACATTAACTGTTTATTTTCTGGCCGCAGCGTTGGCGGGTCTGAGGTGCTCCAAGCACTCTGGACTTTTTACATGGATATGTGACATAAATTAAAAAATATTTTTTTTTTACGGATTTGAGAGTAGGGGAATGTTGTGCTATTTTTACTAACACCTACAATCACTTTATAGTCTCCTCAGAGTGCAGGATGGCTTTATTTCGGCTTTATAATGTGCTTAATTGGTGCTAGCGGGACCTTTTTCCTGCAAGTAAGCTGCGGCTCGCTTTTAGCCTTGCAGAGATGGTTCCCGGAGCAATAGAATAGCAACCAAGCTTTTCTTGCGGCCAAAACCCTTGCGGCCGTTTTAGATCAAAGGCTTTCCTCCGGCGCGTGCGGCCGCAAGGGATAGCAAGGCGCCGGCCGCAAGCCTGCCGGAATCCCCGGCCGGAGGGGAATAGAATACCCGAATAGCTTGCGGACGGTCCTTGCGGCCCCGCATCTCCTACGGACGTTAATAGAATGAGGCCCATATTGTTTATTTGGATAAAAATAGGTAGTTTAGTGGTGCACTCTTGGACAAAATCTTCAATATCAAAATACTATTTTTATTAATACCCTCTAAAACTGAACACTGAAGAATAGAAAATATATAATTGGTGTTTCAAGAATAACTAAAAAGTATCCAAAACAACTTGGTAGTAAAAAAGTTGCTATCATTTTAGCTCCTGTAAACTCATATTCATTGCTTTTCAGGACTTTTCTCATTCTGCCCCTATTTTACTCCTTGCCTCACTCCACTAGATTATCCTCCTGCTTCAAATCCTTCAAAACTGCACACAAAAAAATCACCTTCAGCCTTAATATGCGTAATATGGGAAGGAGGCCAGGAAGGAAGCTATAGGAACATTACAATGTGACACAGGCCGTCTGATAATTAGTGACCAGGGAAAGGCAGATGAGCTAAATTGTTTATTTTCTTCGGTATACACAAGGGAGGTACCAGTGGTTGGGACACTGCAACATAATGGGGCTACACTACCTTCACCAAATAATTGGTTAACGCAGGAAGAAATCACAAAGAGGTTGGAAAAAAGAAATGTTATGAAAGCTCCAGGTCCTGATGGAATACATCCAAGGGTACGGAGGGAACTGGGTTCTGTAATAGCCAAACTATTCTATCTATTTTTCAAGATTCACTCAACACAGGGTCTCTACCAGATGACTGGAGAAAAGCAGATGTCATACCTATATTTAATTATTATACTTAGGAGCCAACATGGATTTATGAGGCATAGGTCATGTCAAACAAATCTAATTAGTTTCTATGAGGGGGTTAGTAGGAACTTGGATCAAGGCAACTCAGTGGATGTAGTCTTCATGTATTTTGCAAAGGCTTTTGATACAGTGCCACATGGGAGACTATTGAGCAAACTAAGGGGCACAGGAATTGCAGTAAATATCTGCTCATGGATTGAGAGCTGGCTAAAAGATAGGAAGCAAAGGGTTGTTGTAAATGGATCAGACTTAGATTGGACTAATGTGGTAAGTGGGGTTCCTCGGGGTTCAGTATTAGGTTGTCTCCTTTTTAACATTTTTTTATTAACGACTTAGAAGTAGGACTGGAAAGAATTGTCACCATTTTTGCTGATGACACGAAGTTGTGCAAGGGGATTAAATCAGATAATGATGTACTTTCCCTCCAGGGAAGGGATTTGCATAAATTAGAGAAATGGGCGACTAAATGGCAGATGAGATTTAATACGAATAAATGTAAAGTTATGCATCTGGGAAGGAAAAATAGCTATGCAATTTATAAACTTAATTGAGCAAATCTAGGGGTATCTGATATTGAAAGGGATTTGGGAGTACTTGTGGACAACCGCCTAGGTAACAGTGCTCAAAGCCAAGAGGCAGCTGCAAAGGCAAATAAAATATTAGCATGTAATAAGAAGGGTATAGAAGCGAGGGAAGCAAATATAATTCTGCCACTATACAAATCTCTAGTACGCCCTCATTTGGAATATGGAGTACAGTTTTGGGCACCACTTCATAAACAGAACATTTTAGAGCTGGGAAAAGTATAGAGAAGGACAAGAAAACTAATAAGGGGAATGGAGGGGCTAAGTTATGAAGAAAGACTAACCAAATTAAACTTATTTTCTCTAGAAAAAAGGCGTCTAAGAGGAGATATGATTACCTTATATAAATACATCCAGGGTCAGTATAAAGATTTGTCAAGGGAGCTTTTTGTGCCAAGAGGTTTCCAATTGACAAGAGGACATCCCATGAGGTTCAAAGTAAAAAGATTCCACCTCAAAGAAAGAAAAGGGTTCTTCACAGTAAGGGTGGTTAATCTGTGGAATTCTCTACCAAAGGAGGTGGTGACATCAGATTTGATAGATAACTTTAAAAAGGGACTGGATTTATTCCTAATTAAAAGGGGTATTCAGGGTTATCCTGGTTAATTAGAGAGAGAGAGTATTGATCCAGAGAGGAATTCGATTGCCAGTATCTGGGGTCAGGAAGGAATTCATTTTTTTTTTCCTTTTTAAGACAACTGGAAAAGTTTAACTTTTTTTTTTTTCTGTTTAACTTCCTCTGGATCAATTCACAATTAATCCGCATATTGTAGATCATATGAGATCTTAAAAAGGTTGAACTTGATGGACTAAAAGGGTTTCTTCAACCTCAATTACTATGTAATATATTGTACCTCACCTTTCTAATCCTCACCCATACCCTCTAGACTAGAAGTTTGCGTTTTTTAATCTTATTCTGTGCTTTAGAGAAAGTACAATTTGTACGCTGGATTTTAAACTCACTAACAGGGCCCTTTATTGATTTGAAATGTTTTTTTTTTACTTTTATCTACCCTGTTTAGTGCTATAAAATATGTTGGCGCATTAAAATAAAGGTTAATAATAATACTAATAATAATTATTTCAATTACCTCACACCTTTATTCACCACTAGACTAAACATTCACATGTTTATTAGTGAGTAAAAAAGCACACCATATATAATATGGAGCTAATAATTTCCACAATAAGGACACCTGATTCTAATCATTGGCACTGGCTGGTGCAGCTAATTATCTATTCTACCAGAGCATAGGAAGTCAAAAACAGTCTAAAACCACTAAAAGCTCATAAATCAGTAATTTTAGAGGTAATCTTAAAAAGGAAAACATCTTTTCTGTGTACTTTTCGGCTCACTATCTAATGGTGAAGAGTACACATTGTGATTTCAGTGTCCCATTAATGTTACAAAAATACTGTACAGTATGAATGTGAGTAATTACCTTGGTCTCATAAGTATACAAGACCTGGTCAGGTGGTCACTAGGCCATTTAGTAGTGTTTCCATAGCTATCTGAACATTTGAAAAGATAATAATTTCCCACAAACTTAACTTCCCAAGGCTCCCTGCCACTGTATCAATTATCAGGTCAGAGCAAGAGAAAGAGGACATGTTTTTGCAACAATGATGTCTACTTATTCACCTGTGTCAGAGACAAGACGATATTGTTATCCTCATGAGACTGGCAGATGTATGTGCAATCATTTACTTTATTAATTTTAAAACTTATAGTGATGATCCATTAGTAAACAGAAGTATAAATATAAGTTGTTTTCTTTGTGTAGCTGCTATCTATGTCTCTGATATAACCCATTCTGTTTATCAGCCTGTAATTTATTAACTTGGATTTCATTGTATAAAAAAAACCTAAATTGTGACAATATAGGCAAGTACCTAGTTGTGTACTATGATACGTGATTTGGGTTGTATTTTGTAGTACTGAAGTTCTTTTTAGAACTTTTCTTCTAGGTTTGGTCTGTGCTCAAGGAGTTTCTGATCGCTCCTGCAGGTGATGAGGATGGAACAGATCCCATAGAGACATTTATAATTCAGCCAGAGGTGTCATCACACATGCTTTTTGTAATGAATATTGGATGGCATACAATATGAAACATGTCATGAAGCACCAAGAGATTACAAAAGCTTCGTCACATACATTCCAGGATTTTGGAAACCTTATTTAAAAATAAAACAGATATAAGATCGTCCATAAAGGAATATTCTACAATACGCTTTGCTTCATATAACTTCCTAAGGGAAAACATGTTAGCCTAAATCTTGCAGGTTGTTGTACTTAATATATTCAACAAATTCTTTCCTTCAGCAGAGATCCATTAATTTCTCCAATGCTGGCAGGTTCACTGGCTCGTGGCCCTGTCACCCTCAAACAATGAATACTTCCCTAACTTGTACAGCAATGTTTTATACGTGAGACATAATGGATCTTGACACAACACTTACTTTCAACATCCTTTTTAGATTTAAATGGGTAAAATGCAATTATACATTATAATGAAATAAATAATTCAGATTGCTTGAAATTAATCATTGCAAAGAGTAAAGTTGTATAGATTGCCAACAGCATTACATTTATTTAGTTAAAAATACTAGCTTTTTTCTATTATAATAGAAATATTATGGTCATAATAAATGACGAGCAGCTTTATCCATTGCAGAATTTATCACTCAATGCTTCCCAGCCACTTAAAAATTGCAATCCTTTATGCCGCACTAGGCATGTGCCTTGTGGGCCTAGGCCTAAACACTTTTACAACCTCTTCCAGGTAGTCCACCAATGTTTGGAGGAGGTATGTTTGAGTGTGAATTGTTTTTCTATACTTTACTAAAGGGGGATCTATGTTTTAGTAATCATCCTTACATGGTCAACTAACCTTCTAGTACAGTGTCAAACTCAATCATGTTGTAGATCTTACCCTTCTCACACCACCTATATTTCAGATATGGGGGATGCTCTCCTCCCTGAACAGCGAAATGTGAATCTGTGCAGCTTCAATGTGGTCTATCATTCCAAGATCCGCCAGGTCCCAACAAGACACAACTCGTAGATCACAATCTACAATTTTAGGAGAACCATTATAGGAACTTTTATGTTCCACAGTTCCATTTTGTCTTTACGACTTTTCTCTGCCAGTTAATTATTGAGCAAAGATGAGGAGAAGAGAAGACCGACTTGTGTGATGTTGACCAGTACATTTGTGTTGCCTCACAGCAATGTTAGATGCTTAGCTACAATGCTTCAAAACAAAATATGAGAGAGGCATAAAATGTGGATTCATTTTAATAAAAGCCATATGGTGATATTTTAATGGCGTGCTCTTTCTTTTCTGTTTACCTGACCTTAATTTTCTCTTTATTTTAGGCAATTAAAGTGTTTGTATTCGTAACATTTTAGCTGTCAGAGAGACCTAAAAAACAAAGCGGCCAAAGAGATAAATATACCAAAACATTCTGGTTTCGATTACAGCCGCTGCATCAGAAGTATACGGACACCATGGTTTCTACGGGTATACGGATAATCAGTGACGTTGCGCAGGTTTGTCTCACAAGGTCAGAACCTCCCATTTCCATTGTAATACATTGCACAGGGGACCATCTAAACACTAAGCTGCAGTTAAACTCAGATTGAGAAGGGGATTTTAATTTTATTTTATTTTAGTCTAGAGTACAAATAATTTTACTAAAATTAGTTTTACATCAAATTCTGCTACTGATAAGAAAAAGTAACTGTAAGGTATATAGTCATTATTTTACATAATACAGGGGATGTTTTTAAAAGAAAAAGAAATATGTGTGGATTAGAACAATATTCCACTTTAAACTGTATTTTCTTGTAATAATGGATCATTAAAACAAAGAGTTACTTTTTATGATTTAGGCTTTCTATCTTTCACTCCAGGGTTCCCATTTTGCTGTTTATAGTTATCCCTTGACAGCAACAGTACAATGTCCATGCATTCCCTTGTATTATTATTATTATTATTCTTTATTTGTAACACGTCAACACATGCGATATACAGGGGTTAAATACAAATCTTTTTTTTTTTTTTTATATATATAAAAACAATATAAAATAATTTAGGGCCCTGTCTTTGAACTTGGAATCTAACATACATCGAGCTTTCCCCAAAGCACTTTACAAGACTGAAAATTTGCAAACTTACAATCTAAAGGTAAACACAAGGGAGGTACCAGTGGTTGGGCCACTGCAACATAATGGGGCTACACTACCATCACCAAATAATTGGTTAACGCAGGAAGAAATCCAAAAGAGGTTGGAAAATAAATATTAATAAAGCTCCAGGTCATGATGGAATACATCCACAGGTACTGAGGGAACTGGGCTCTGTAATAGCCAAACCATTGTATTTAATTTTTCAAGATTCACTCAACACAGGGTCGCTACCAGATGACGGGAGAAAAGCAGAGGTGATACCTATATTCAAAAAGGGAGCAAGAGCAAATCCGGGGAATTATAGACCAGTAAGCCTCACTAGTAAGCCTCACTTCTGTAATGGAAAAGCTTTTAGAAGGGTTAATAAGGGACAATATACAAGAATATGTCTATTTGAACAGGATTATAAGTAGGAGTCAACACGGATTTGTGAGGGATAAGTCATGTCAAACAAATCTAATTAATTTCTATGAGAAGGTTAGTAGGTACCTGGATCAAGGCAACTCAATGGATGCAGTCATTTGGGATTTTCAAAAGGCTTTTGATACAGTGCCACATGAAAGACTATTGAGCAAACTAAGGGATACAGGAATTGCAGTAAATATCTACTCATGGTTCGAGAGCTGGGTAAAAGTCAGGAAGCAAAGGATTGTGGTAAATGGAACATACACCGATTGGACTAATGTCGTAAGTGGGGTTCCTCAGGGTTCAGTATTAGGTCCTCTCCTTTTTAACATATTTATTAATGACTTAGAAGTAGGACTGGAAAGTATTGTCTCCTTTTCTGCTGAAGACACGAAGTTGTGCCAGGTAATTGAATCAGATAATGATGTACTTTACCTTCAAAGGGGTTTACATAAAATGGAGGAATGGGCATCTAAATAAATGTAAAGTTCTACATCTGGGAAGGAAAAATAGTCATGCAATTTATAATCTTAACGGAGTAAATCTAGGGGTATCTGATATTGAAAGGGATTTAGGAGTGCTTGAGGACAACCACCTAGGTAACAGTGCTCAATGCCAAGCAGCAGCTGCAAAAGCAATTAAAATACTAGCATGTATTAAGAAGGGTATAGAAGCAAGGGAAGCAAATATAATTCTGCCACTATACAAATCTCAAGTACTCCCTCATTTGAAATATGGAGTACAATTTTGGGCACCACTTCATAAAAAGAGCTGGAGAAGGGCTACAAAGCTAATAAGTGTGAAGATCCCAGATAGGGGCGCTTTACAGCTGGCAATCTTCTCTGAAGGAATGGGCCTCTCTGTGACCGGCAGTCATATCAAGATCAATAGCATATCAGGATCACAGGCTCAGCATAGCAAAGTGATTTCTAGCAAAAAAATAAACGCTTTCCCTCTTAAAGAAATTACACCATTCCGTATGTATTCCAGAAAGCATGGTTTAATATGGACTCCTCTCTCACAGCATTTCCAAACACCAACTGAACACAGACAAAATGATTTCCCTCCCCCAGTTACATCACAGTGGGCTGAATCCCTGGCCCAGATTAGCATCACCAAATCATAGAAATAGAAGAACCAATCAGGATCAGGGAAAACTGTGGGCTTGGCTTGCCCGCCTTGGGTGGTGGATCACTGGGCTGCACCCACATGGAATCTGAGCGGCAACATAGAACAAAGACCCCAGATCCATGTAATTACCACGGCGTCCTGCAGTGCCATCTTGTGGACAAGAATTTAAATTATTGGTTCTTTCTCTAAGAGAAACAGCTCTATATGACACAGGTTGATTTATTTTATACAACTATCCTTTAAAACATGACAGTAAATTAGTTAAGGGCAAACCAATCTTCACACTAAGTTATGAAGAAAGACTTGGCAAATTAAAATGATTTTCTCTAGAAAAAAGGCATCTAAGAGGAGATATGATGACGTTATATAAATACATCCAGGGTCAGTATAAAGATTTGTCAAGTGACCTTTTTGTGCTAAGAGGTTTTCAACTGACAAAGGGACATCCTTTGAGGTTATAAGTAAAAAGATTGCACCTTAAAGAAAGAAAAGTGTTCTTCACATGTGGTTAATCTGTGGAATTCTCTACCAAAGGAGGTGGTGACAGTGGATTTGATAGATAACTTTAAAAAGGGGTTGGATATATTTTTAAATAAAAAGGGCATTTAGGGTTATCCTGGATAATTAGAGAGGGAGTATTGATCCAGGGATGAATCCTATCATCATTATCTGGGGTCAGGAAGGAATATTCCCCCCCCCCCTTTTGAGACGATTGCAAAGTTTCACTTTTTTTTCTGATTGCTTCCTCTGGATCAATATTGCATATAGCATATTGCCGATCAGAGGAGATCTTAAAAGGTTGAACTTGATGGACTAAAAGTAATTTTTCAACCTCAATTACTATGTAACTATATAAAGGGTTTGAGTCTGATATAGAAGGATAATAGATGTGTTGCTCCTATTGAGGCGGGAGGTGATAGGCTTTTTAAACAGATGCTTTTTTTAGTGAGCTTTTGAAGATTTTGAGGCAGGAGGATAGTCTAATGGAGGGAGGCAAGGAGTTCCAAAGAATAGGGGCAGCACTAGAAAAGTCCTGAAGGCCAAGTGAGAGGAGGTGATAAGAGAGGAGGAAAGAAGGCCGTCATTAGCAGAACGAAGAGAACAGTTGGAAGAGACAAGAGGATTGGTATAAAATTTGTCCCTATGGTGTCACCAGTAACATCATACACAGACACTGGAGCACCCATTCCCTGGCACATGCAGCATTAGCAAGATGGAGGTATTACTATCAAAAGAATACGGTACCCATTATGTGGCAAGAGAGCCTGGATTCTTATTTTAGGTTCATGCATATTCCCCTAAGGGTTAGTGCACTATTATAGTTCATGCAGTTTAGTAAAAGAGCTTACAATCTCTTGATGTTGGAACAGATATATGTCTTAGTAGCTTGCAATATCTTTTAAAGATCAGAAATTATTGTCGTTAAAGAAATGATTAAAGACTTCTGTTTTAAACACAGGGGTTCCAAGTGAAATTAGCAGTGGACATGTCAAAGATGCATTTAATGATACCATTTGGTTATCACACAAGCTTCGGACAGCTCTGTAATTTTATTCTAATACACAGATTATGAGGATAATGATCGGTCCGTGCGGTTTCCCCGTGGTGAGCTGTCAGATTGGTAACAACTGTATTCATTACAAAGTGCCACTGTTAATGAGAGTAATACAGGACAGGTCAGGAGGTGCCAAGGGTGGAATTAAGATGTTCAGTCCATAACAGTAAAGAGCAACAATACATCATTTTCATATTGAGATTTCCCTTAGAGCTTGTCAGATATCACCCGTATTCTCAGACTGGGAGTTATATGTCAAAAGTACATATTTAGAATTAAATTAACCATATTTTAATGGTTTTATTCGACAATTATTGCTGAACATACATCTGGGGGTTTCTGGTCTGATAATCTTTAGGATATTATCTCTTTTGTAATGGCACAAATGAGAAAAAGATGCACATGGAGTGGTCATTACCCACCTGGGCACACTATTAAAGGGGCATGGGAGGTTTTCTGGATTTTACTGTGTATATAAAATCGCTGTGTATCTTTTTACTGTTATTTACTGTACTTTATTTTATTAAGAAGTGCTAATAAGCTCTGTTTTTACTGCCTAAAATAAAACAAATAGTCCCTGTATGGGTTTGCCCACTGCAGCTTATGAAAACAAAGACTCTCATACTAAACAATCAGTGACCATCCCTTAGTAATGGTCTGCAACATGCTGCTGAAACACTATCCCTGATAGGCTAGGTCACTGCACAGCCAGCCCTACAGAGTCTGTGTGTGAGCATATGCTGCAGAGGACACATCTATACAGGGACTATTTGGTGGATTTTAGGCAGTAAAAACAGAGCTTATAAACACCTTTTAATAAAATAAAGTACAGAATAGTAAATAGATACCTAAGCATAACATAAGTTACTCCCATTCTCAGTTGTGTATCTCTCACTTTGTTTTGTGGGCTATTCCAGTCACTGTGTCTAGAGAGATCAGCAGCATTTCACTGATGAAAGTCAATAATGACAGAAACTCAGTCTGGGGTTGCTGGTTCTTTTATGCAGAGGACACTTGCTTGGCCCCTCACTCCTGGCATGTTCTTAGAGAGGTGAAGGTTCACATGGATATGACAGTTTTCTTCTCTCTAATGGCAAAAGTAAGCAAGAAAAGTGAGACTGAACCCTGAGCAGGAAAGACTATCATGATGTGTCTGTTCTCAGGTAGGAGTCCCACACTCTCAGCATATTTTTCTCCCTAAGGAACAGAGGTTAAGACAGATGTGGGCCATTGCACAAAGCAGCAACTAACTGACCAAAGCCAGATATGGCACATATGCATGTTTGGGGGCTGCAAGCTCTTCTGTGCT
Organism: Discoglossus pictus; assembly: GCA_027410445.1. Lineage (NCBI taxonomy): Eukaryota > Metazoa > Chordata > Amphibia > Anura > Alytidae > Discoglossus > Discoglossus pictus. The sequence continues at coordinate 19,680,424 of CM050166.1, read as the reverse complement.
GGAGAGAGTTTCTTGGCATTTTGTTTTTTTCTTTATTTTGAAGGATTCTAATTGCACATTACAACCATAAGCAAAGGCTTTCTGTGAAGATCCGGTGGTAGGACATATTACTGCCCAGGGCCACCTGCTATAGACTACAACTTAACTACCCACAAGGACTGTTTGGGTTCTTGGAAATCTCGGCACCAGCACCCAGATATCTGGCTTCTGTATCAGTCAGGGTCTCTCCATCCGGAATCAGCGCTTACAGGAATCTCAGTAACCTTCCCGTGGTAGTGACCAGGACAAGTTACTTGCAGGGTAGAGATAGGTTCAGTATCACAGCCACCATGAGCAAAATAGGAGACATACAATTTATTCCAGAAATGAATTGTTTTATTTTTGAAAAGTCAGCAATATTTATAGTAGTTAGATACAGAGGGGGTGTACACAATGAGAGGGTCGGCAGACAATTACAGGATATGACCCCACATTGGGATCTAGGAGTAGCTTGATAGCTGGCACCTGAGAACAATAGGGATAGCTTCTAATACACATCCTGTCACATCCTATCTAACACATTAGAGATGTACTTAGCTTATCTGGACAAAACACTGGGATGAAGCAGATTACAATATAACGGAGTGCCTGGAGCCAAGCCATCTGTCCTTTTATGGGCTAAGATCCCGGAACTGGAAAAGGGGTTCATGACACTTTCCAATTAGGAGTACAACATTTTGTTGTTGTATAGTTATTCAGTTGTGTTCAACTCTAAATGATCAGGAACATCTATCAGCCACTGCCCCTCTGAGCTCTATCCTCATGGTCATTGCTTCAATTACATCATCTTTTCATCTTAGCCTCTGCGGTCCCGTTCTTTATGTGCCCTCAATCTTTCCCAGCATCATAATGAAGCTCTTTTTTTCTAGTTTTACATATACAATATATTGATTACATTGCAATTATAATGACTATATTCCATCACCTTTGTTCAAATCTGGCCCTGTCAACAAGGAGACATTTGCTTTTGACCTGTTCTAAGGGTTCAGACTGATATGATTCAGGTCACTTCTCCTCTGTAATGACATGTGAGCTCAATTCTGAGAGGTTGCCTATCCTTAGATCTGCATTCCAAAGGAACTTATTTGCCTGCCAAGACAGGATGTATACACTAAGACTCAAACCATGACAGTGATGTGTCACCAAATTCTAGAGAGGGGAGACCTTGCAGGAGGAGAGGGTGGTCTACTGTGTCAATGGCAAAAGAGTTTGGGGACTGTGTTTCATGAGAAGTGTCCCTTTTATTTTTAACAGCGCTCACAAAAGTGACAAATGGCAAAATCAAAGTAGAAACGGTGCTGGGGTGATTAATCCTAGTTGTGGGACTCGAGCTCTCAGATAAAACTTAGGTTGCAAAACTATTCCGGTGGGTAGATGTTATCCAGGAGCTGGTATTTCTTATACTGTTTCTTTTGAACAAAATAATCTTCAGTAATTCCGCAGGCTCTAAAATAAGCACTAGTGGAAACACATATTTGTCTTCTTTGCCTAATCATGTGATGCTATCTCCACTAGACACTGTTCATGCTAGTACGGTTGTGATATACAGAAGACAAAAACAGAGTGTGTGTGTGTGGGGGGGGGGGGGGGGGGGGTTCACACAACCTCCTTGTGCAGGTCACTTCAATCACAATATACAGATGAATACACACATTAGTTTGACTCTCTCACCTCTTAAAACCTCACATATATGAGGTATACAGAAGGCGTTGTCCCAACCCGCGTCTGGTCTATCTGGAACTATCTTCTGGTCTTAGCGTTCCGCAGAGTGTGAAGATCCAGGTGGGTGTGTGTTGGGTACAATAATTACTCCTTTATGTGTCTGTATCAAATGGCATGTTCAATATCGCATACTATATCATAAAGTCTCCATATAGGACGAGTAAAAAATCAATGGCTGTTAAAGCCACGTAGACGATGTATAACATCAGTATATCATTTTATTGAAATCAAGGTAAGTAGTCAACAGCCATGGTTGATACTTCTTAAAAAAAATATATTAAAATATGTACAAAAATAAACAAACATACATGATATGTGTAATATGTGACTGCAGAGCGTTCTGGAAAGAATTGTTGGACAGCACTTTCATTTGGCAATGGTAAATTACTTATTACAGAAATGTGAAGGCTCGGGGTGCAGAGATGGGGCAGTAGTTAGAAAGTGATCCATTGCTTAAAGGTACATGGAAGTTTCCTTGTTTTTTATTTTTTCTAAACACACACTGCTTATCAGAAACACACATTACATTGATTCATTCTATACAGATAGATTTTGTATTATTTAACAAAAATGGTTTACACCGCCCCAGTGGTGCCTACATAGGCACTTTGTACTAACCAATAGAAACACTGCATTCAAGTATGTTTTTTTTTAACCCTATACTAGCCTTCCAGTGAAGAGATACACTGCCTATGTTGCTTTATTCCAGGGAGGAGAGAGGTATGGGGAGGGAACAAAATAGTACAAATCCCATGATGCTTTGCTGCAGAGACTGAATCCCCATACTTCTACAATGTTGTAGCTACCTCTGATTGGCCATAATGAATTATGGATTTTATGCTAATTTAGTTTGGATTTTCATACCAACTGCCAGAAAACTGTAGACATTTTGCAACTTTAGGGTAAGTTTATTAATGTTTATTTGGGTTTTTTCATGCAAAAAAAATGATTTCATACACTACTTATTCTCCTCTATCAGATGCATTCATAATCCACAAAACTTCCCTATACCTTTAGTAGTTGCTTTGTTTCAGCTTATACATTTAAAAAGGCACACTTGTTTTAGTGGAAATATTTGTCAGGTACTTTCTGTTTTATGTAAAAACTCTGTTACAACTTTAAGTGATTCTAGACAACTGCAATAAAAAAGCTCTGCTATAAATACCGTTTTATTAACGTGTATACATCTTAACATTGGAAAAATAACACCAAGACACAACCACATTTCACTATACATTTTATTAAATACACTGTCAATTAAGACTTGATGATGAGGATACAGTTGTAGCTTACAGTGCAGGAGCAAAATGTAAGTTGTAATGCCCTCCATAATGTTTATATCCTATCACTCTAACCCTTCCCACTGTAATATGGTATAAACACAACTGGATGTGACGTATTAACGAAATCAAGGAAATGTCTGCTTGTGTGCAGGTCAATGCAGAAACAATCATGTAGAGTAGGCCCATCACTAGTGACTAATGACTTCCAGAGATAGGAGTCGGTACACACGGATGAATCAGGAATGCTTAGTGAATCTCATTAAAATCTAATAATTATGTCCAATCACTTATTCATCATTTATTTCCAATCACTTATTTCTACCCTAGTAATCAATGTACCAGCCCTACCCCAATTTATGTTGATTAAGGTAAAATGAAAAACCATACTATAACACAGCTAATTATATTTGAAAGGAAAAAAAAAAATGTTGACTGCTTGATGACCTTTTTAAGAATAAATATTCTTCCAATTTAAAATGAATACTGCTAATGCTATACAACTTGCCTCTGGTGTGCCACTCACACTCACCTGACTTCCCCTGGCACTCCTAGGAATTTTACTTCCTCACTACATCATTATAATTAGCCTATGAACATCATCATCCTCATCATGGGGCACAACTTCAGGCAGGTGAACCCTTTCATCAATTGACCAAGACAATTATTTGTGAGAGAAAAGATTGATTTTAATTTTCTAAATACTGGAAACACAGAAGAACCATTTTGCTATAATCTACAAAATGCTTTCTTAAATGATCTATAAATACACTGTGAATTCTGTGTCCTTTTAACCGTGTTAATAGACACTCTATATGGATGAATAAAAACTTACTCTACATATTTTGTACTTTCAAGTCAATGGAGTTGCTCATCACCTTGGGGTACTAGAGAAATACATGTTCCACCTAAACATAAGTTGATCTTACCTCACCATACTTTCTTAGCTTTGAGGCTCCATGTTTGAAGCTGTCAAGCTAAAGAAAATGCTATTCCATCTCTGTCCCTGAGTTGTGTAAATATGATTTGGTAAAAAGTTCAAGAGCCAATCAAACTCATAACTAAACATACAGAGGTCTTGTAGTAATAAAAGCCAAGTGCTCTCACTTTCACACATATATGTAACCTTTAATAAATATACTACTTCATATAAGAGTGACTATAGTTTAGGTGGAACTTCTCCTTTAATTAACCTGTACCCAGTCAATACTAGAGAAGTGTTGGTCTATACCATTGGTAGTAAACTTGGTCCCTACCGTCCACTAGTGAGCGATTCAAGTTTTCATGGTGGGCAGTGGGGTAATCGATAGGTGGCATCATTGATGAGTAACGTCACACGCCAGAGACCCACAGCACCAGCTTGGCTGGATGGAGAGCTGGTGAGAGTCAGGACCGGGTCACTATCTAGTAAGTACAGGGTGATACATAGCTTGGGTCATATGATTTTTTTCAACCAAAAATGAGATATGATACATGGAGTTAATGCGGCACTTGTGGGTGGTAGGTATGAAAAGGTTGAATACCCCTGGTCTATGCTTGCAACTCTTGGAATTGTACTGGACAGGTAGCTATTGAAATTGCATTTGGGCATTAAGACATTTAGATAATAAATTAGAGCAATGTTGCATAAATTAGAATTCTCCAATAATAGGTAACAGACATATATAAAGAAAGTGTCATTTCTTTTCTCACTAAAGATATTTGTTGGGGTTGAGTTGTTTTCTCTACAAGTTTGACTGAAGAATTGGAAGGAACAACCTATATTATTAAGATGCCAGAAGAAACAGGGGAAGTACACTGTAAAGAAGAAAAAAAAGGCTCTTTCCAAACACCAGAAGAAAAGGTAATATGTATCAGCAGCATTCATTTGCTTTGAGGATATAATGGATTTTCTTCAAAATGGTGTCTCACTAATGGTGTCTATGGCACGGATATGAACACTGGGAAGACAGAACCAAGATAACGGGAGCTCTCGGCTGGAGTTGTCATCTTGGAATTTGATATCCAAGAAGAAGTCGCCAGTATAGAGAAACAGCAGTGCGCCAAAACAGACGGAGTTCTCCGCTGGTTGAACCTGAAAAAGAGACCCAACATCACAAGAATGGTATAAAGAAACAGGACTTCCCAATGTAGAGGAAACCATTGTAAATATCAATGTGAAAAATATGAGCACATTCTAAATAAATAGTAATTGTTTTGCCAATGTCTGTGTCTTCTAAGTGTGATAATGTAACCAAATCTCAGCCATTTTATCAAGTATTTAAATAGTATAGAACAGCACAAATATGAAAATGTAAGAACTAAAAATTGTCAAAATGCATCATAATCAAACTCAAAAACTATATGAAAAAACTGTTGTAACTAAATAAATATTAGAAAATCACTACTGTTCATTCCTTGATATTTGAGGATATATAAGAACCAATTAAGGCCCATTTAGTCTTCCAATTTTGAATACATAAAAGTTTTGCTAAATTAAACCTTGGGATTATGCTTACCCAGGAATGTTTGGCTTCCTTAACTATATTTTTCCCTATACCTACCCCTGGAAGGCTTTTCCAAATATCTACTTTGCTTTGAGTAAAGAGGAGTTTCACAAATTACTCCTAAATCTTCCATCTTCCAACATCCAATCATGAGCTCTAGTTTTTCTATTCCTATTTTTTTCTGGCAGACACGTCTCTCCTGAACTTGAAAAATAGTTGAAGGCTACCATCCAAACCTTGCAGGGTCTTAAAGCAGAGGTGGACAACACTATCCGAAAAGGGCCACAAACTGCATGATGTTTTGATCTCTCCGCTTTAGACATTTCATTCATTCTGATAGATCCACCTACGTTCATGCAGAGAGATGTTGGTGCTCCTCACAGAATTGAGTTTTTCATCACCCTGAGATGATTTCCAACCCTATATATTCCATTCCTAAGCTTCCCAAGATGCACTAGGCTCATTCAAACATATTTTGACAGCTGATTTACAGTACATATCTTAACAATACCGGCCTGCTTATGTTCATTACAAAATGCTCAGCCTTTTAATATCAGGTGTGACTGAAACGCAATATCATTTCACATTATATTTGAATCAAACCTTGCACGCCCACATACTCTTGCTCCAAATGAAAAAGTGAAATGAGAGGAGAGACAGAAGGAAGAGAGAGAGAAGAAAGCAAGAGAGAGAGGAGAGAGAGAAGAAAGAGAGAGGATAGAGAAAGAGAGAGAGAGAGGGGAAGTAACCATAAATGTCCAGTAATCAAGATAAATAATCATTGCATTGCAGTATAAAGTGATAGCTTTTTTTTATTGGACATTTTATTTAGAGAGACAAGCTCTCAAGATGTAAACCTCTCTTTGTCAAGTCAGAAGAAATACTGATAAGATGCAACATGTATAAGGGTTAATAGAAAAGCAATTCAGTAAAAGAAACTTATGTGGGATAGAAGACAGCCAATGTAAATAAAAAAGGTCAGAGGGAAAGTTATGAGTTGTGTGGATCTACACACAAGGTCAAAGCACAAGAGATAAGAGAAAGAAAAAAAGAAGGAAAAAAATAATAGGTTTGTATTACCTTATAAGTCAGTTTGAACATGAATAGCCCCCATATTAATAAGTAAGAAAAGGTTACAAAAAAAGCAGCCAATGCAAAATATTTTATACTAGCAAATTGCCCGTCAAAAATGACAATGCGAGGTTATGGGCCCTCTAAGAACTTTTTACACCCTTTGGGCTATTTTTGCATCCTACGGACTAGTTTTTTAGGTCTTTCCAGTTCCGTGGTTCAGGTGTTAAAGTGGGATTTTTGTGAGCGGCACAGTGCATCTACGTATTTTGGTCATCGGTCCCGTTTGCGGTGCCGACGATGAGATGTACGGGTCGCAAGCCCAGCAGTCTAAGTCCCGCATGTCTCAACTGCTCGCCTCGCTTTGTGAGGCTCGCAGTGCAATGAGCGCCTTTGGAGCTCATTGCAGCCTAAGTCCTGGTTGCCTTAACTGCTCGCCACACTTTGCAAGGCTCACAGTGCAATGAGCGCCTTTGGAGCTCATTGCAGCCTAAGTCCTGAGTGGTCGACGGCTCGCCACACATTTGCCCCCTTTGGCCGCAATCAGGCTCGCAAAGCGTGACCAACATTGCAAACGCCCCCAACACTGACAACTATACATGTTATTAGTAACATGTGATTCTGTGAGGCTCCAATGTGCTAATCTGCGTTCTAGACGGGTTCATGGAGACAACTTAAAAGGTATATGCAAGTGAGGTAGGTGGGTTATGAATGGATCCTGTAAAATGCATCATAACCCACCTAGCAAAATATGTTTGCATGAAAAAATGCAAATGGCACTGCGCATATTGGGTACTTTATTAAAAAAATGTACCCGATATAAAAGCTGCTGATTGGCTAAAGGAAAGGAAAGTGTCTGAAATCATGTGACTTCCCACAGTAGGGAAGACTGCAAATGCTAACTGAGCATGCCTGCACAATCCCCAGGCCAAAACAGTACAATGTATTACTTATGCTAATATTCAGTGGGAATTTCCTATAAATTCTCCTCTATCCCAGCTCACTTGCATATGCCTTTAACTACATGATAACAACGTGGTAAGGTTGTATTTGATAACACAGAAGCAATTAACACACAGTGTAACAAGTTGAGCCTCACGGATGGTGTATATTTCAAGAATGATTACCTTTGGAAAGAAATCTAGCATAAGAAAAGTTGCTTTTAATTCTCTTCTTCTACTTAAAAGGTTATCGTACATCTATTTGCTTATTTCTTTTTATGTATTTTTTTTATTAATGTAATTTATTATGAAATAAAATAGATCAAAAAATAAAAAGCTAGTATTTTTAGGGAGTGAGACTATTTAACAGGCTAACAGCCTTACTAAATTGTGATTCAGCCAATTGAATAGGGCTCTATATATGCACAGAGCATGTTTTTTTTACAGAAGTATTTAGTTAGTGAAGACCTTGCTTTTGGATAGAAGTTCACTAACTAAAAACTTTTGTAAAAAAATATGCTAACATTAATAAAAAATTAGGCCGAATCACAACTTAATAAGGCTGCAAGTAAGCAGTAAGACTAAGGAGACAAATAACTTATGGTCAACAGGAGATATTAGCAAACGGCCAATCATAATGTAGTATCTACTTTCAGTATCCACTGTATATATAGAAAAGGTATTCAGAGTCAGAGCATGTTAATTATAGTTAAATAATAGGCTCAATGATTATTTAGGTAGATGAGTATTGAAATAAAATACAAATTTATACGTACAGATCCAATGTAGAAGGTGTTGGATCCAACGAAGGTAACAATGTCATGGAGCTCATAGTTATGGACACCATTTTGGTAATCTTGATACGGGATTACAGTCAGAGCAAAGGGACCCACAGCGTTCTTACTGCAGTTGGTCAACCTGACTTCTAGGTGAATTGGGTCCCCAACTTTGCAGTCTGCAATGACGTCACAGTCACAAGGTTTTCCATCCACCAAAACATCTGTAAGAAAGAAGAGTTATACTGTAAGTGCACTTCAGAAGGTACATTATCTATAGAGTTCCAATAGTTAACATATATTATTTCTATTCAGAATGGTATGGGGACTGTTACAAGAGAACTAAACCAATACTCCAGTTGCAATATTATATATTTTGTATGAAAGGCAATTTATGCTGGATCTGGCAGTCTACTGTTCAAAGTATTTAACTCTTTAAGTGAAAATATTACATTTGAGTTTCCATGACACCCACAGCACGGGTCAAAGTTATATGTTGGATTGACCTTACTGGCCTTTACATCTAGAAGTGGTTAGTAAACAGTTTCCAATAATAAAGCAAAAAGATGAAAGATCTCTATTCCTGTAAGGAGGGAAAATAATTCCAGTACAGACAAAAACAAACAAAAATCACTCTCTTACCATTAGCATTCTCCGGGGAATATAACTCTGTAAGTACTTTTATAAACTAAGGCATGGATTTATGAAGTGGTGAAATTGTATCTCTCATGAGAAAATGAACACATCTATAACAGAAGAGGAGTTTATTCGATAGAGGTACTTTATCTAGAGCTTGTTTTCTTAGACACTATGATAAATTGCTTCCAAGGAATCACATGGAATCAAGTGATACATTTTCACACTGGATACATCTTGGTCTATGTCCTGTTTCCCGGTGAGACTTCATGTTCATGTTACAAAGAGAGTTACACTAAGGGATCGGTATGGAATACATTGGTTTTTCCAAGTCCAGCTCTCTACTGCCAGTTACTGCATGAAGGGCCAAAAATAAGTAAATACATTTAAAGAGTAAAAATATATTTGTGACGAAAAATAACACTTTCAATTTCCCTTTGAGAAAGACGTGGTACGTCGAAAAGCATCAGGCTCCTAGCAACGACGCTGCGCACGTCATCACGTCAGACGTGCGCATGCGCGTTTCAAACCTGGCAGTCTCTAGGAACCGCGAATTTGCTACAATTACGGCCTAGTTTAAAGCCCCTTATATCCCATTAATGGCATATTGTGACATATTATATCTGCAAGTACCTGATATCACCTATTATAACCCTAACAGTTGGGGAACAGCCTCTACCTTGTGTATACAGCTTTAGGCACTTTTTGTGCCATACCGTAGTCAGATGCCAATAAGTGTATATAGACACAGCTTGGATTCTATGCTGTGTAACATATAGCTGCTGTGACGACTTTGTCTGTATTTTAGGTTGAGCTCCCTTTAAGTCTGATTCATATAGGTACAACCTCCTGGTACCTTCATTAAAGTACTATAGGTGTGTCAGTAAGGCATATAGTGACCTATACCTCACTTTTATGCAAGTATATTGCTTTGTCTAATGTACCCTCTAGATATTTGGAGGACATTTATTTAGGCATAAGGGTGCTTTATATATATATAATTTATGAAACAATAGGGCTTCTATGCCTTGGTATCTCCTTGTAATCATTTTGGCTCGCCCGCTAGGTGTGAATAGTAATACCCACTCACTTAAGAGTTATACATTGCACAATACCAGTGCTTCAGGGTTCTTTACTATTCCTTACATCTGCCCTTTTTTTATTCCCTTTGTTAGTGTTTTAAACATTCCCTGTTTTTAAAGACGCCGCTGTCATTTACTTAATAAAATTACCTTTACTTTTGTTTATATTCATCCCACTATTTTGTATACCGAAAAATAACACGTCATAACTTTATGTCCAGCTGAGTTCTATATTATTTCAGGCCAAAAATGCATAATGATAATGTAGACTCTGTAGACTCAACGAGGTTATCAATGTTTATTGTTTGTATTATTTCCATCCTCAACTTTTTAAAGAGTACATGTGAAGACATGTTGTATGTATATCAAATGAACAAAAGTACAGTGCCCAAAAATACTAGCCGTGAAAGAACCAATGGCTCACACGGTATATTCTTTCTACTCTACAGATTACAGTATTGAGGCTGAAATAAAGTATTAAACCACAAAGTAAGTCTACTATTCGTGTACTGATCCACAGGAGGTCAAGTAAAAACACAAGTACATTGTCAAATAATTCATGTACAGGAAAATAATTTCCTACCTGACTTCAAAAAACCTCAGTCGCATTTCTCTACAGATCAATATCCTAGCTATTCAATAATTAATTGTCATAGGATGTATGCTCAAGAACAAGCCTAGTAAAGTAATTTGGTAAAAGTTCTTCGTAGATTGTTGTCTCATGGGCAGATTCCTGTGCCAATCTGTTTATTGATATATAAATCTATGTGTGGATCAGTGTGCCCAGAGGTGGTACAGAATATGCTGGCGCTTTGCAAATAAATGACAAAAAACATTACGTTTTTGCTCTAAAAATCTATCAAACCTCTATATTATTCTTGACTCTACTGAGTAAAAGCCATTAGTCTGCATTGTGAGATTGGAAATTCTGAAGCTCAGAAATCATGGAGTGTGTCTGCATTGAAACCACTCTTATAATTGCTTACGCTAAAACCACTGAGGCTGCAGACTGTGATGAAGAGGTCAGACATAACTTGGCATTCAACAAGAACTTCTTTCCAGAAGTAGATACAAGTCCTGCTGCTCTTGATCGCCTTCATTTTACATGATACTAAAAGCACAATTTATATGCTTGAAGAAAAGAATGTGCAGCTTGACCTATATGTCTACGGCATTGCAAGACATAAGTGGCCCTCCAGTTACAAATCATTCAAAGTAATAGGAACAGTGAAAATGCTTATTGGTTGCCATTGACATGACTGAGCAGAATGGAATCTAATGAGCACTGGTAGGTAGGGAACTAAAATGCTATAAATAAGTATAATAAATAACAAGGTGACTGGTTATAGATCTTCCAGCAACTAGCTACCTAGTTACCAGAAATAAATTCCGCTCCTAATAGTCTAGTTTCACAGAAGAGGAGATGATTTAACAATCCATCCTTTGAAATGTCACTTGTATAAAGATATATCCTGCATAGATCTTATTAAACTGCACTTAAGAGTCATTTGCGGGACATGTAAAAACATAAACATCATATTATAACAATTTGTTTCTGCTGTTGTTTTATGCACCTTATTTTTAGCAGCTTCTAATACTTGATAAATGAGTCCATATTCACCTCTTCTCCATATCATACAATATAAATAAACCAAGTGCGATGCTTCTATTTTCTTTATTTCGGGTAAATATTTTGGTCCTCAGCACAAACCGTTGCCCGGCTCTGTCAGTGGCGTTTATTTTAATGATAGCTCACAAAACTCACAGGATGGTAGCAGCCATAGGCCAACAGTCCCATGCCGACCCTGGTTCCCGTACAGATATCTCTCCCGATTTCATCACCTTTCTTTTTTGCTCATGTTATCATCTATTTTCTCAATATGTTTCCAGTCTCCTCCAACTAGTTTACAGCATAATGACCCAGTGTACTGTCAATGAGCTCCCTCTGTATCCAACTCTCCTTACTGTATATGGTACAGAATGTCAAGTATCTTGTTTACACAAACCTGGCGAATATAAATGAACATTATTTCAGGACAACTGTGTAAAAAGTTTCTTGCAACTCTTCCAAATCCGAAAACTTATTGAGCATCATTTTTTAAGTTGATATCTCAGTAGATGACATTAGGAGTAGTTAGCACTATATATGTTTATCAGTATTAAAATATATATTAACTATTGGGTATTGCTAGTTGTATTTGTGAGAGGTATTTTATATTTCTGGACAGCTATTTTTGCAGTGAATGATGCAAGGGATTTGCTTCTGGGTCAGCGAGAGGGGATGGGCATTGCATGGGTGTAGGAACTGGGGGGGGGGGGGGGGGACAAATCGCCCTCAGATTTGTCTATGTTTGTATATATGAATATATAAGCTATGTACGGCTTGTATATACAATGAGCTGTATCCCCCAGAATAATTCTGGCTCCTACACCCCTAGGGCAATGTCTGCAATTATGTGTGCATTTTGGCCAAGATCCAAATACCTGTACAATGGTTCTCCATTACCTCATTCTCCACCCCTCTCTTTGCACACTCTCATGATTTAGTTTTAAGGAAGTGATGTAACAAACACAACATGGATTCCTATTTTCCACCAAAATAAAAATGCTTTATGCCCATGGCTTACACAGCTGCTAATAGTGTTGGTTTCTTGCATCCTTCATAAATAAGTGTAATTTTTCCTAAATTGCAGTTGTCCTTTAAGATAGAACTAACTTGTGAAGAAGTAAACATAATAAGATAAACGTATTTTACATCACCACGACTTTGTTCAGACTTCTAAAACTATGTATCCAGGCTAGATGAATAACGTTCTTTAGAATAAGTGTTGTATTCTCTTCAGTTGCCTCCTAGCTCTAGGCCTTCATCAGAAACCTCTAGGCCCCAATAAGATTGTAACAGGCATGGCCCTCCAAAACATAAACTTTTGGCTGTTCCTGAGTTTCAGTTATAATATATACATTTATAATATTTTTCGATGCATACGTTGTAACCATGTTGTTGCAGGTAGTGCATGTTGCCTCTATACAGGTTTATTACGGAATAGGGAGGCAACAGAGCAAGTAACCAACTCATAACCAATCTCAATGTGCATTTGTAACATGCATGTACCCTCCTTTTATAGGGCTCCATACACACATATCCTGAGAAGACAGCATTCCCTAGAGAAGACTGTGATGCTGGGAAAGACTGAAGGCGCAAGAAGTAAGGGCGGTAGAGGTGTAGATGGATATAGGAGGCCATTGAGGCAATGAACATGAGCCTGAGAGAGCTCAGAGGGTCAGTGGCCACCGAGAGTCGGACACCAACTGAACTAAACAACAAGAATACACACATATGCTCTATATTCCTGGGACTGTGGCCCTGGCCATGGAGCTTACAATGCTGAGGATCTCCAATAAGATTCCCCACTACCTGAAATGAAAGATGCCTCCATTTCACTTTAATACTGACTTATCTGCCTCTCCTTTCTTTCGTATTAATGACACTGCAATGATGTAGCTCTGAACATCTCTTTCATTTCTGTTCCCATTTTTTCTTTCATTTCCTCTCTATTTTACAAACTGGTTTTGCAGATTAACTGAACAAAAAGTCTCTTAGCTGTGGTTATTTGCTCGCTATTAAACCTTTGATATAGTTTTTGCCAGATAAACCCAAACAAAGGACGTGAATAAAGCCGTCTGCTCTGAGCAGTCTATTCTGTTTACTGTGTGATTGTTATATTTATACTAAATCACCAAGTTCCACCTTTATTACACATGTATCCGGATCTACCGTCTGGATCGATCCGTCCATGCTCATTTCAGACAACATGCTGGGCCTACAAAATAGGAAATGATAATTCTTTATAATTGTGTTTGAACGCTTACATTTTGGATTTGACAGAAAAATCAGCCTTAAAATAATTCAACACCAAGATCCAGCCCGGCCTCAAATTACAGTAACCAGGATTCAAACTCAGACTGAAATGAAAAAATCACTCTCTTTCTAGCTGTACACACAAAATGTGTCTGCTCGTTGGTATGTTTAATGGGGTACTAGATACGGGACGCTGATCAACTAAATACTTTTTGTTTCTTATCTGCTGAAGATCTACTCTATTTTAGAATCCCTGTAAGCTCCAGTGGGAAACCTAGTAATTTTAAAAGTACAGTATTACAGATAAAAATTATGAATAATGACATTTATGGTGATCCTTTGATCAAAGCAAACATTTTATTTAAAGTGTCAGCCACTGACCCTCTGAGCTCTCTCAGGTTCATGTTCGTTGCCTCAATGGCCTCCTATATCCATCTACACCTCTACTGCCATTTCTTCATGCGTAACTTTTTAAAGTTAAGTATTGCTTTTGACTTGAAAACAAGAGTTGCATCTTGTCAAAAAAATAAAATGTTTGTTCAAAAAAAAGGTATCAGTGCAATAAAGACAAATTCTATGATATTTTCCCAATATCTTCATATGTGTGATCATTATGCAGTTGCTGTTCTACTTGATATATGACTGCAGTAAACACTTGGATGAAGGGTAATCTTGTTTAATTAAAATCAAGATAAATTGTGTGATGCTTGAGTGAAATTTGGTTTAAAAACTTGTCTTCTTCAGTAGAAGTGGTTCTTGAGGATCAATATTGAAGACAGACATAGAGTATGCTTTTATTGGCAAGGTAACTCTGAAAGTACATAAAATATTCAAGTGTTTCCAAGCTTCGGGCTATGAAAAATGGTCATTAACAATAACAAGACCTGTAGGCTATGTCCAACTACAGCCTTACTACTTGATATTCAGTACACCATTTTTTTTTTCAATGTGAGAAATGAATATTACATTTTTCTATACAGTTCAATAAAATTATAACTAAAATATGCTTACTTTCCCTGAGGATGTTAGGCAGTTTGTTTGATTTATGGCCATTTGTTTAGTGGGAAGTAGTATATGGGTTGCCATGCATCGAGAATGATTTCTAATCCCTCGAAATACATCATTTATTAGAATTACTCATAACATGTTGGATATACAGTTTACCTTCTATGTACACCCTACATGCTGTTAATCAGATATTTTCATAAGCATCCTACATTTGGAAATTAATCTTAAACTAAATGGCACATTATACAGTAGAATCAGTATTCAAAAATGTATGGTACATAGTGTCACACAAGATGCGGTATTCATATCACTCATATACGGTATGTTGATGAACGGCCTCGTAAATTGACATACGTACATTACACCACCTTACACTCTAGACCTCCAAACAAACGCCCGGCACACTTCTACATGATATTATGAGTCCCTTGCTAGTTCTAGAGCTTTTAAACAGGTTTCCAAATATCCCTAATGTGTTCAAGCATCATTAAGTAGTCCCTCACTATTCCATCACCAAATATGATAGATTCAAATATAAAAATGTTGTGTAACAAATTAAAATGAAAGAATCATGATATACTAAACAAACACTCCCTTTTGTAGGATTGTATTGACCATTCCTTCGTCACAAGTTATAAAACTAAGCTCTGAATAGATCAATCCCACTTAGGAACTAGGGAAATGGTTTCTGGGTACGGGTGAGCACTAGGTTCCTGCAACCTTTGTATATTTATGGAAGAAATGCTACCTAGGCCAAAATAACAACATATAGTGATAATAATGCAACTATACTGTATGTAAGGCAACATATGAGAAATCTCCAGCACTCAACAGACTAGGCCAGTTGGCAAGAAAGACCAAATTATAGTTAAATCACTTGTAATTAATCAAGACCAACTTGGGTATCGAGGCAGAGTTGACCTCACCAGCTCATAGCAATTGTCTTCTTCCCATACTCCAGAACTAGCCATGTTAGAAACAGTTTAGCATGCACAACCTGACATCCAGACATTTATAATGACAACCAATGATCCTGGTCACTACATCTATCTATACCATGACCATTTCCTTCAATGCTTCAGCAGTTCCAAAACTACGGCCACAAAAAATGTTTTGTGACTGCCAAGCACAGCAAGCACACTCTGGATATTTATCTATGTAAATCATGGTTACTTAAGAAGTCTGAATAAGAACAAGATCTAGTCCTGTAATCTATACCTAAACTTTAGAGATGTGGCTGATTCATGAATATAAATGACTGAAATCCTCGGATATGAATTTGTAAACAGAAACGCGATGAGCCGTTACTGGAGTGGATGAAGAATTAATCAAAGCATATTATATTTGTCTGTCTTGGAGACGATGTGGAGCTTTCCAATCCAACTGGGTGCTACCTTTACATTCCATACATAAAAACATAGTTTGTTGGCTCATCAAAAGACACAAAACCACCACCTACAACTGTTTTTTTATGAACAGAACATTAAACTCTCCAAAAAATCAACAACAAACAAGAAGAAATGGTCCAGAAATGTTTAACTATCATATAACAGTCAACAAATTAACTGATTTCCAGAAAACACTATACTATGGATATTGGCTTTAGAAATGACTTATACCTTACTAAGGAATACGTGCTTGGGAATATTACACACAAGGGTTGAATACAGTAGTGGACATTTAACATGTAATCATCACATATATAGTTGTGAGCATACAAGTTGTTGCTAACGCTTGCGGGCTCACGTAGCGAGGGCCTCAGTTGCTGGCATGGAGCGCCGAAGGCGCTCCTTGCCAGCAACTGCGACCCTTGCAAACTTTACGTTCGAACGCAAACAACACGACACAGCAACTGCGAACCTCGCAAACTTTTCCTCGCAACGCAAACAACATACGAGACACGTTACCACTAATTACGACCTCGCAAAAATCGTCCGCAACCCGCGAACATGAAAAAATTCAAAACACAATAAATATACATAGCACATACCTTTAAAGCTTACCTACAGCAAGAGGGAGCATCCAGGACCTCAAAAAAGCAAGTTACACCTTTATTTAACTAAAAATAAAAGAGTTTAGACACAAAAAAGTTCTCTAAGCGAGAGAAAAAATGGCCGCAGAACAAAACGAAAACGAGGCTACACCACTCTAAACATGCAAAACACCACAAGAAACATGCAAAACACCACAAAACACATACAAGACATGTTACCACCCATTACGACCTCGCAAAAATAGCCCGGAACCCGCTGACAGCAAAAAATCAAAAACACAATACATACACACAACACATACATAAAAATATTACCTACAGCAATAGGGAGCATCCAGGACCTCAAAAAATAAAGTTACACCTTAATTTAACTAAAAATAAAAGAGTTTACACACTCGAAAATTCTCTAAGCGAGAGAAAAAATGGCCGCTACAGCACTCTAAACACGCAAAACACCACAAAAGACCTACGGATATTCCGCTTAGACGCATACCACACATTACTCGCCATTTTACAACAATGCAGAAGTACACAACTACGCTAACGGATTCGTCTCACGCACGCACAGTATCACACTGCACACATTCAGCATGCTTATACAGCAGCTCCACACCACTAATGCTGCAGCAACATCAAAACAGATTGCCAGCTCTTCAACACAATGCTTCAAAATAGGTAAAGTATATTAATTTATTAATGTATTATATATTTCATTATTATACACCAAACAGCATTAGCTACCTTACAATTTCATTGCCGTCATTTTTTGACGGGCAATTCGCTAGTTGTTTATAAAATAGAGGACATAAAAGTGGAGTCCTGGGATTTCAAATATAGGAATGTGTCCATTCCCAGAAAATAAATGAAAGATAAAATAAATGAAAATAATAGGGTGATAAATATGCAAAAAACAAATTCAGTGTTTTTCTGACAGAAAAATACTTTACATACATGATAAAGTGAAGATGAAACAACGGACTGGCTATTTTGTACTTGTGAATATTTTTCATTTTTACATCATACAATCCACACAATTTTTATACCATAAAACAGGTGACTTGTTTCTATGAAACCTGCGGTCAGACGATGAAACCTCTATAAATAACTGACCTTAGTTCACTGAAAAAGGTTCAGTATTTATTATTATCATCATATTCTGTAGCACTATACAGGGGTTAAGTAAAGGCAAAAACAGTTTCACACATTACAAAAGAATAAAGTACCCTGTCTTTGAGCTTAAAATACGTATTCATTGTTAGTTGATGAAATAGACCTTTTCATCGGTTTATGACAGGTGATACTTTTTTGTTAACAGCTTGTCAAGTGATTCTGACACCATTACACAATATACTTTGTTTTGTGAATTAAAGCTTAGAACAGAGGTTCACAAACTATGGTCTGTTCCAGTAGTCATTCAGCTTCATTAATCTTTAATAATTGAAATTACAAAATATATGAAAAAAAAAAACAATAATGTTACTAAATAGTACAGAAGTACCTGTATCCTAAACCTTAGAAGTGAAAAGACTACATTAGAGTGTAGAATAGACCTTCAGCAAATGTTAACAGGTCCTTAAGAAAACAAGGTTGTTGAAAATACTGTTTTAGAATATCTTAAATAGACATGGTCCTTAACAACAGTTTTCTTTTCTCTTGCCTAGTTGTTTCTCTGAAGATGGCTTGCAAAAAAAAAACGTATTTTATTGAAGGATAGTGATCATACAGTATGAAGCAATTTATTATCACATAGTTGTTTGGCTCCTTATTAAATCACAATGATAACAGAAATCACCCAAATGGCCCTGATCAAAAGTTTACATATCCTTGAAATGTTTGGCCTTGTTACAGACACACAAGGTGACACACATAGGTTAAAATGGCAATTAAAGGTTAATTTTCCACACCTGTGGTTTTTTAAATTGCAATTAGTGTATGTGTATATATAGTCAATGAGTTTGTAAGCTCTCACGTGGATGCACTGAGCAAGCTAGATACTGAGCCATGGGGAGCAGAAAAGAACTGTCAAAAGACATGCGTAACAAAATGAAAAAGTATATAAAAAGATATTCAAAGCCTTGAAAATGCCAGTCAGTACTGTTCAATCACTTATTAAGAAGTGGAAAATTCTTGATACCAAGCCAAGGTCAGGCAGATCAAGAAAGATTTCAGCCACAACAGCCAGAAGAATTGTTCGGAATACAAAGAAAAACCCACTGGTAACCTCAGGAGAAATCCAGGCTGCTCTGGAAAAAGACGGTGTGGTTGTTTCAAGGAGAACAATACGACGATACAAAAATGAGCTGTATGGTCGAGTTGCTAGAAAGAAGCCTTTACTGCGACAATGCCACAAAAAAGCCCGGTAACAATATGCACGACAACACCTTGACACGCCTCACAGCTTCTAGCACACTGTAATTTGGAGTGACAAGACCAAAATAGAGCATTTTGGTCACAACCATAAGTGCTATGTTTGGAGTGAGGTCAACAAGGCCTATTGTGAAAAGAATACCATCCCCACTGTGAAGCATGGTAGTGGCTCACTGATGTTTTGGCGGTGTGTGAGCTCTAAAGGCACGAGGAATCTTGTGAAAATTGATGGCAAGATACTGGCAGACAATTTGCATTTTTCTGCACGAAGGCTGCGCATGGGACGCTCTTGGACTTTCCAGCATGACAATGACCCTAAGCACAAGGCCAAGCTGACCCTCCAGTGGTTACAGGAGAAAAGGGTGAAGGTCTCCTGACCTTATTATCATCGAGCTACACTGGGGAGATCTCAAACGTACGGTTCATGCAAGACGACCAAAGAGTTTCCATGACCTGGAGGCATTTTGCCAAGATTAATGGGCAGCTATACCACCTTCAAGAATTAGGAGCCTCTTAGACAACAATTACAAAAAACTGCACGCTGTCATTGATGCTAAAGGGGGCAATACACAGTATTAAGAACTGAGGTATGCAAACTTTTGAACAGGGTCATTTTATTTTTTCCTTTGTTGCCACATTTTGTATTATAATTGTACCCTTCTGTTATAACCTGCAGTTGAATATGGATCCCATAAGAAATAAAAGGAAGGTGTTTTGCCTGCTCACTCATGTTTTCTTTAAAAAGACATAGTCTAGTTGAGGTGAGAAGTGAGGTGAAGTTGAAAAATTGTGAAGAAGAGTCCTTCTGAGGGGAATCTAAAATTTGTAATTCATTAAAATATTAGGTTGGATTATGTTGTAAAGATGGTGAATGTCTATGGCAAGTGTTATATTCTCCAAGTGTTTCCAATCCCCATAGTGATACACACAACCCACAAAATATCAAAGTACAAAGTCCTAGTAAACTCAAGAGTCTCCGATTTCTCCCACTTCTCATCAGGAGTACACGCATTGACACTTTAGCTTGGCGTCTTCCCAAAGGATGCATGCACATCTATTATGACAATGTGAACGGTCAGTAAATCACGTTTGCATAGATGCATCAAAAATGGTCAGAAAACATGGCTTATGTATAACCAATAGCATTTAATGATAACCTAATGAATAATAGTTTGTGTGTAAAGTGTGTGTGTATTGTCTACTCGTGACGGAGAAATGCTTAGTTATGTGCGGACTGCGACTGTTCCAGGCAGTAATCCAGATCTCCCCTTATATATCCAAGTAAATGATTTACATGGCTTTGGCGATTGTATAAATACACAGCCAGTTACGGGTCGGGCGCTGCCTAGTCATGATTAGAACCCAATGAGCTGGAACTAATAAAATATTTAAGTGTTTTATTTCAAGACCAAATGGGACCTCAGTATTGTGAATAATGTAAGACAGAACATTTACTTACTACAATGCAGACGTGGAACCTCCGCTATAAATGAACCAGTCTTTACTAAATTTCATAAATATACAGAGAAGCACATAAACCCAATACAATAAAAAAGATCTTATCAACCTACTGTTTTACCTTCACTAATGTGTTACTGACCACAAGAAATACTGAATATATTGTATTTTGAATTCTGTATATATATTCTTTTAATCAACCCTCCAAGTGTTAGAGAACGGACTATTCAAAATGTGCCAAATTTAATAATAATTTTCATATGTATGGAATCATTTTTAGTGGCCAATTAATGTATTTTTGCTTTTCTGGCACCTAAAAGAGGGTATTCTTATAATAGATATAGGGCTAACCTTTATGCAACATCAATGCTGAACACAGGCAAGAACTTTAGGATTTCTCTAGTAAATGAACCATTCTGATGGACTCCCCTGCTCATGGCTCAGGGAAATCCTGGTTTATATTTGACACTCCAAGACCAATATTACCTTCTTTAGAGTATGGATACAAAACCATAAATTATAATTCTGCGCACATATCACTATTTATGTCAATTTTCTCTCAATGCATACAGAGACAAATTATTATTTATCATTGAGTCTGTGGGATGTTGGAAAGGGCCTGAAATATTATCTATCTATTCCTGCCATACAGTTGGATGAAAGGCAAATTAATAATAAATACAGAAAAAAATGTGCACATATATAAACCGAATCTGCATATGCATGAAGCTGACAAGACTAGTAATTCTGCTGTCAGAAATCCATTTTTGCACGGTTTAGACATGCAAAAACTGCTTAATGCATAGGAAGACGCATGTTTCCAAGGGATTGTGCACATTGAACTTACAAAGTACATTCTCACATCTATAGAAAGACAGATTTCAAAGCTTATTCCTCTGGGCGACAGAATATACTTATAAATGTTTTTGATCATGTTTAGCCCTGTATTTAACATCTATTTAACCTTCTTTAGTAGTAAGGCAAAGAGGGAAGCGTCTTCAAACTAGCTCAGTAGAAGTCAGTACTGGATAGGATTCCTTAAAATAACCTCTAAAAGTGTTTAAAAGCTCCACAGTAGGGTGCTGTAGAAATATACACAGTAAGACATTTGCTTCTACTAATTCTAGAAATAAAAGCCGCCATTTTTAATTGGGATGTGGTTCCTCAACGTCTCTCTCCAATATTTGTAATCAAATTCTTTATCACTTCTGTTGTTCCCTCCTTCTACTCTTTTGATTTTATATTGTTAATTAATTATAGTGCAACACACAGACCCCTCCAATTGACTAAACAAATTGCATTCACGTTGCCAATTTGCATTTGTCACCCTCTTGTATCACACCTAAACCCTTAGATTGTAAGTTTGTGAGTTTTCAATTGTGTGTCCGTGTCTTGGAAACAAGCTCTATGTACATTTGATTATATGCTCAAAAACAGGGCCCTCCATTCTTTATAAGGTGTTAAGTTTGTTTTTTGCCATGTACTAAACCCCTGTACAGCGCTACGGAATATGTTGGCGCGATATAAATAAAGATAATAATAATAATAATACATGTTAGTGAGGCATTGAAAAGTTAGTTGGTATCATTACTCTATTTATAAAGCACCAGCATTTTTCGTTGCTCTATTTACAGAGTAGAATAAAGTGCAGTGGGTACAATTAGCAAATTACAAAGGCTTAGACAAAGTTAATTAGGAACACAAGTACAGATACAATGCAACAGAAATACGATACAAATGGGCCAAGGGACAGTTTGGTGCAACAGCGTTTAGATCCCTACTCTGAAGAGCTTACAATCTAGAAGGATTTGATTAGAGTATCAACTGAAAGCTCTGTCATCTATGAAGAAATGTTAAATTGGTCCTTAAAAGTCTTTATATCATCACAAACAACCTTGCACCTGCCATATTAGTCCTGTTCACCATGATCTACTCTTGTTCACCATCTAATACCACCTACGTTTGTAACTTTGACTCCTGATATACCTGATGAAAGTCCCAGCTATTAAAAAAGCTCCATATATTCCAAGGCTTTTAGGTCAAAATCCATTGACCATCCCCAGAATTTCTTTGCCTAACTCTGTGTCTCAAAATATCATGTATACAGCACAAGCATCAAATATGGCGGGCCTCTACAATCAATTTTCCAAAGAGACAAAAGACACTTATCTTTAGTCAGGCTTTCAAATGATAAATAACTCTATCAGTCTTTTCCCTACTAAGAACGTTGAGTCCCTTTTAGGAGAAAAGGGCTAAATTAATTATTATTGTTAAAATGTATTCCCAGTGTTAGGCAACTCCATTGACCCAATAAGTCCAAGTACATAATATATAACCATAAATACTATCAATAACTTGAATTTCTCAACAACCAATATAATCTGCATTTTTATAAAATATCATAGAAATTGTTAAGCACTTTTTCTTGTACATACAGAGGGGCTACATTATTCAGATGGTGGGCATACTCAAGTAACATGTAAAACATTCCTAGTATTCAAACGATCCCATTCCTTTTTACGGCTCCAGGTGAGTCCAAGTATTTCAACATATTTGTACAGTAGGTTAATTGACTCCCGGGCACATTAGTAAAACAGCCTGTGTCTAATTTATGATCAACTGAAACATTAAAAAGGTAATGGAAGCAGAAATTGGCTAGCGTCATGCGGTTTTCTTTACTCAGGAATAATGTGTGTTGTGTAGGGTCGTTCTCATGAATTGGCGTGTAAGGACAAAGCTTCATATTTAATACTTTTCTATAGATAATCTAGATATACCAAGTTATGACATCATGGTGGTTCTTTTCAAGTGCTCAGAGGTTATAGAGCCTATGAAGACATCATGGTGGGAGCCTGAATATGGAGAAAGTCTATAGTAGAAGTAATGATTTAGAAAAAAAAAAAAAAAAACAACATAAACTTGAGGGCAAGTGATGCGTTTATATATTTTTTTACCATGTTATCTTCTACCCTCTATATTATGACATCTATTTTCACAATGTTACCAAAATGGAGATGTTACAATATCAAATCTATTAAGCATCTGGGGCCTCATTCTATTAGCGGCCGCAGCCGTTGCGGGGCCGCAAGGACCGGCCGCAAGCTATTCGGCTATTCTATTCCCTTACGGCCAGAGGCTCCGGCAGGCTTGCGGCCGGTGCCTTGCTATCTCTTGCGGCCGCTCGCGCCGGAGGAAAGCCTTTGATCTAAAACGGCCGCAAGAGATTTGCAATTCAATTGCTCCGGGAAACCTCTCTGCAAGGCTAAAAACGAGCCGCAGCTTACTTGCAGGAAAGAGGTCTCGCTAGCACCAATTAAGCACATAAAATAGCTCAAATAAAGCCATCCTGCACTTTGAGAAGACTATAAAGGGATTTTAGGTGTTAGAAAAAATAGCACATAATTATCCTGTACTCAAATCCGTAAAATATTTTATTTTTAATATCCGTAAAATATCCATGTAAAAAGTCCAGAGGGCTTGGAGCACCTCAGACACGCCCACGCCGCAGCCGGCAAATAAACAGTTAATTTGAATTCGGGTTTGGGCTGATGTGCAAGCTTGAGAGTGGGTTCCTTTTAATCCTCATGTCCCCCAATATGATCCCTAGCATTTACAGAGCTGTACAGTGCAGGCTTGAATTTATTTTTGCGTTTTTATATTTCTGAGATTACGGCCGGTTCCAAGATATGCGGCCGGCCGTAAAAGGAGATACTTGCGGGGCCGTATAATAGAATCGCGAGTTAACTGAACCCCCGCAAGGAATCGCAGCCTTACGGCCGATTTACGGCCGATAATAGAATGAGGCCCCTGGTATATACGTTCCTAGTTATCCTTGCATACTATTATATAAAACCACTGCATTTAGTGACATAAATCAGAATATTTATTTAGGACATTTTATGTAACTTGCAGCAGTAAAATACTGGTTATATCATTAGTAGCAGGTTTTAACATTATAAATCCAATGCTTGGATGTGCAAATATTTACCGGTATATAATTGGTATATTGTACACAGAAGCAGCTTATTTCTACTTATTCTACTTATTTCAGATTTCTTTGTTATTGAGATAATATATATGTATATATATATATATATATATATATATATATATATATATATATATATTATATGTAAATAAAAAGTACATTTGTGTTCACATGTGAATGTCTAAAACAAGTAAAAAAAAAACTGTTTCCAGTTCAGAATTCTGAAAAATACAGTTATTACACTGCATTCTGGGAAACCCTGGCAGGGACATGCAAATGTGCCCACAAATGCTTCACTCTTGCAATCCATAACCATAACATGACTTCCCTTGAGTATATGCCCACTGTATCAAACAGCTTTGAGCAAAGCTAGGGTTAGATTATGCACAAGCCAGGAATCCCACCTACCTACGGCTGTTTCAAGGTTACTGCCTCTCATCAGCATGGGGCCGGTTCCTTAGCTTGTGGTGTGGATATTATGACCAGGTAGTTTACCACGAACAATCATTTAATATATGGTGGGAAAAAGAGCGATAGAAGCCCTTCACCGTACAGTAAATAAATAGTACATCTGTGTTCACATGTGAATGTCTAAAACAAGTTGAAAATACTTGTTTCATGCCCAGAATTCTGAGAAATACAGTTATTACACTGCATTCTGGGAACATGGGCAGGGACATGCTTACGTGCCCACAAATGCTTCACTCTTGCAATCCATATCCATTTCAAACATGGTTTCCCTTAAGTATATGCCCACTGTATCAAACAGCTTTATATATATATATATATATATATATATATATATATATATATATATATATATATATATATATATATATATATATAGTAAAATATATATAAATACAAATTAATAATAATATATATAAATAAATATATATATATATATGAACTCAAAAAGAATAACTCAAAAACTTCAGACATAGTCTAAGTAATAAAAACAATACCTGTTTGTCAGTGTTTCTTTGAATGGTAGGTAATGAGTTCCTTACTCCACTGTATTGTCTACGAATTGTGATCTCCATATTATGCATAACACACACAATATAAATATATATATATATATATATATATATATATATATTATTATTATTATCTTTATTTATATCACGCCAACATATTCCGTAGCGCTTCCGTAGCGCCCAGTACATGGGAAAAAACAAACTTAACACCTTATAAAGAATGGATGGCCCTGTTTGTGAGCTTAGAATTAAATGTACATAGAGCTTGTTTCCAAGGCACGCAAGATTGAAAACTCACAAACTTACAATCTACAAACCTACAATATGTATATATATATATATATATATATATATATATATGTATATATATATATATATATATATATATATATATATATATACATATATATATATATATATATATACACACACACAGTCGAGTCACATTATTATGACCACCACCAGCTTATATCCAGAATAATCGCCCTGTGCGGCACGGACCGCAGCTAGATGGCATGGCGATGAGTCAATAAGATACTGGAAGGGTATCTGGAACCATGCAGACTGCAGTGTATCTGACGGCTGTTGAAGAGTGCATGGTGGAGGATCCATATGGCGAACATGGCAATTGAAGTGATAATAATGTGACTTGACTTTATATATGTGTGTGTGTATGTGTGTTTAAAGGCTATTCAGGGACATGCTACATTGAAACTTAATGGGTTAACTCCAACAGCAATAGTGAAATCACAAATAAGATAAGGATCAAAACAGACCCACTAATGTAGAAAGTGCAATCACACATAAAGGGTACAATTACCACATGTGAGAGCCATTACCAAGCACATACACAGCACAGGCTCAGAATGGAAATAGATGAGCTTTAATACTATTATTACCAAATTACCCGAGAGAAAACACAAACCAGGAGAGAAGATTACAAGAGTAATGTCATAAGAGCTATTGTGAGGTACCTACCATCTATCTGGATGGAAACTTGCTCAGATTCATTTGGAGAGGCACTCCAGCTTGAGATAAAGAGGGCCTCAGGCGTAGCACGACCATAAGATGTGTGTTACATGTAACCAGAAATAACAGAACTGGAAAAACACAAGATAGCACCAAGACAGAATGGTGCCATGTTTAAAGGGTATCAAACGATGAAATATCAGGTCGGACTTCCATAACAGCGCCATCAGGCACATATATTCATACTCTTCCATAGGATTATCTTCCCAAAGTGGGCCACAGTAAGCCAAGACTGGGCTCAACGGGAGATGGTGGCTAATATTTGCCATTTGTGCATTTGATAATGTGCAATATAATTTTGGAAATTTAAAAAAAATAATCTTTAATCTAGTAACCAGAATATTTTGCTTCCCAATATTTCCACCGATTTGATAACAAATACAAGCTCAAACCTAACAGGCAGTCTTAAAATACAACAATGGATGCTACCAATATGGAGTATAATCAGTGGCTCAATGCCTGCTTGGTCCATTGACACATTTGGATATGACAAAAGTGTGCTATGATGATGAGCATTGAGCCACATTTAGCTCTAGACCAGGGGTGGGCGAGTTCTGTTCCGGAGGGCCACACACAAGCCAGGATTTGAAGATATCCTTTCTGTGCACAGGTGAATCAATAAGGATGATTGAAGAAGTGACTGATTTGCCTGCGCACAGCAGGGATAACTTACCCACCCCTGCTCTAGACCCATAGATTGCATGACCCCCCTAAACACTGGTGGGTAATACAGAGCTTACAGGAAGAACTCCCATACAGCCCCATATAGCTCCTTTGTGTCCTCCACAGTGGTAGAACATGTCCTTCAATACATGAATTGCATCTTGATTTCAAGAGTGGTCTTCAAGTTAAAGGACCACTGTAATGCATTTACAATCAAAGCTCATTTGTTTGTTGGCTTTGCCGACTATTAAAACAGTATGAACTTTAAAATAAATAAAAGTAAATATTTTTCTTAGCTTTTAAACTGTGTGTTTTCTCCTCAAGCAGAAGAGCTAATGATATCACGGGGCAGGGCCATTGACATCAGCCCAACCTGCTTCCAAGATCCATGATAGCCCAACACACAGGAAGAGCTGGCCTCTTCCTTGATGCACAGCTAGGAGGAGATGCTCTACTACCTGCTACAACAAAATATTTTAAAACATTATCAAAAAAATCTATTTTATTAACATTCTTGTTATTACTTAAAGGGGTACAGCTGAGGTTCCAAATACATTATAATTTAAAACTATACCAGTACCATATGTTCTACTAGGATTGTACAGAACTGTGGTGGTCAGGACAAGCTGCCCTGTGTGGCTGTAAATCTGATCTAATAGGCTGCTTAGTGTCTTTATATCATGTGTTGCTGTATACACTACACACGCAGTAATAAAATCATGGGACAACAGAGCAGGTGCCGGGTCCTGCCTTCAATCAGGAAAGGTAATAAAAGGCAATGTGATTAGCAGCGTATTAGTGATGCTTTGTAGCTGCATTAGATGCTGTTCTAGGAATCCTTTGAGTCGCTGCTGTGTGTGCAGGTCCTTTATCAGCCCATCTACAGGACATATGTTAGGATAATTAACGCCTTAAAGCACCAACATATAAAAATATACCCTTTAATGTATTAAAATAACTTTCTAGGTATTTGGTTAATGTTTTAAGACTCAATTGTAATTACTAGTTTATCAGATTCCTCAGCCTTCCGCTTTATCTTGTTCACTCTCATGCATGCTGCCATCTTTCAGATCTGTGAAATAGAAGATTTTGGGGCATTATATATAAATGATAATAATAATCTGTGGTCTAAGGCCACACGTGCAGGGGAGGCCCAACCAGTGTCATGCTGCTGCAAGCAGAAACACAACATGTTACTGTTTACTTGCAGTAGCGTAATACACTGTGAATAAATAAATAAATACACATTTTATATGAAAACTAGTCACTTGCCCGTCAAAAATTATGGTATAATATTAAAAGTCTTAAAAATTGTGTCTTCTGTCTGTTTGTGTGCACTTTCTCTGGGTACCCTCCGCTCTCTCTGTGTGCCTTCTCTCACTCTCTCCCTCACCCTCGCCTTTCTCTCTCTCTCTCTCCTTCGCACGCTCTCTCTCCCTCTCCTTCTCTTCTCCCCCTTCAGCGCTCATTGCAAACCTCGCAATTAGCACTGCGCATCTCGTAGTTTGCGAGCGTTACACACACTCGCAGTACGACAAAATGAGCGGCTGAAATGAGCGGGGAGAGCAGTTCAAGCGCGTAACTATAAACCCCCAACCAAAAAAAGGAAACCATGTACAAAACATTATACCACACTCACACACAGCACGGGAGGGGGGGGGGGGGGACAGGAATCCTGGGAGTGAGGTTTACAACGAATTAGAACCATATTTGGCTTTTTTCGTCACTCGAAAATCGCCTAAGAGAGGAGAAAAATGGCAGACAAAAAAGGTAAAATTTCTGAAACCGCATGAAAACGATGCTCAGCAACGCCAGGCTCGCAGAACTTACAAAATACACAACGCCGAAGACAGTAAAACTCACACGACCAACGCCAGGCTCGCAGGACTTTGAAAAGCCAAACGGCAGTCACTGCGCCACGCAAACATTCAGCACACACACAGAGGAGAAAGACACAGGGAAGGTACAGGGGGGAGATGCATTCCCAAGCATTAAACTTGCAGGTGAAACAACCCTGCGATGAGTGGCCCATTCAGTAGGCAAGAGGAAAGGCTCGCAATGAGCGCTGCTCATTGAGAGCCACGTGATGAGCGGGAGAGCCTTGTAATGAGCACCGAAGACTCTCATCGTGGGGTTTGCGATGTGCTACAAACGTGATCATTGCAAAACAGGAAAGTTGAAGTACACGGGGGGGAGAGGCTACCAATGAGCGCTGGAGGTGCTCAAAGGATCAAAACCATTGCCAGCCTTACAATTTTATTCCCGTCATTGTTGACAGGCAAGTTACTAGTAATAATAATAGTTAGTAGTTAAAAAACTAAACACTTTATTTTGTTTCTAATTTTTCTACATTATCAAGTGTAGATCGTCAACAAATAATATTACAGAAGAATACTGTGGTTCTTTAAATATATTTTTGCAGCTGTTTATATTTTGCACAATTCTTACTGGTTAGCAATAATTATGGAGCATCAACCATAACAAGTAAAGTTCTTTATTTAAAATAGGGAAGGACAGAATGGCCAGAAAACGCACAACTACATAATAAACAAATATGGATCCCTATGACTCGCAACTGACATTTTCATATTTATATATATATACTAGCGACTTGCCCGTCAAAAAATGACGGCAATGAAATTGTAAGGTAGCTAATGCTGTTTGGTGTATAATAATGAAATATATAATACATTAATAAATGAATATACTTTACCTATTTTGAAGCATTGTGTTAAAGAGCTGACAATCTGTTTTGATGTTGCTGGAGCATTAGTGGTGGGGTGCTGCTGTGTCTCCTTTCCCCCTCCTTTCCCTCCCTTGTGTGTCATTTCCCCCTACTTTCCCTCCCAGGTGTCTCTTTCCCCACCCTCTTCCTCCCCTGTGTCTCTTTCCTCCCTCCCCTGTGTCTCTTTTTTCCACCTCCCTCCGCTATGTATTTTCCCCTCCCTCCCCTGTTTCTCTTTCCTCCCCCTCTTTCTCCCCTGTGTCTCTTCCACCCCCTCTCCCTCCCCTGTCTTTCCCCTCTCTCCTATGTCTCTTCCCCATCTACTCCCTCTCCTGTGTCTCTTTCCCCCCTCTGTAACCCCCTGTGTGTCTTCCCCCCTCTCTAACCCCCTGTGTCTCTTCCCCCCTCTCCCTCCCTCTCTTTCCACCCTTTCCCCCCTCTCCCTCTGCTGTGTTCCTCATGACCCTCACCGTGTCCTGGGGGCCCTGGATGTCGGTCTCGGCCCTGTCCCTGGGGGCGGGGTACCACCCTTCTCCGTGGGTGTCGGAGGCCTGTCCGGGTGGCTGCTGGACTCCTGTGTGGTGGGTTGTGGGCCTGGCGCGGGTCCCCGGGTGTAGATGACATCTCCCAGCAACTGAGGCCAAGGGCTGCGGGCAAGGGCAGCGAGGGCTGAGGGCAAGGGCCTCAGTTGCTGGGATGGCGCTTCATCCCAGCAACTGAGGCCCTTGCCCGCAGCCCTCGCTACGCGAGGGCCACAGGCTCACCATGTCCTGGGGGCCCTGGATGTCGGGCTCGGCCCTGTCCCTGGGGGCGGGGTTCCCAGCCTCCTCCGTGGGTGTCGGAGGCCTGTCCGGGTGGCTGGTGGACTACTGTGTGGTGGGTTGTGGGTCTGGCGCGGGTCCCCGGGTGTAGATGACATCTCCCAGCAACTAAGGGCCGCGGGCTCGCTATGCAAGCCCGCAAGTGTGAGCAACGGCTTCAGTTGCTGGGATCCATCCCAGCAACTGAGGCCCTTGCCCGCAGGCCCTCGCTATGCGAGGGCCGCGGGCTCGCTATGCGAGCCCGCAAGCGTGAGCAACGGCCCTTACGCTCACAGGCTCGCCTCGCTTCGCGAGGCTCGCTGGGCGATGAGCGCCTGCGGCGCTCATCGCTAAGCCCGCTAAAGTTCTACGGGTTAACGGCTCGCCTCGCTTCGCGAGGCTCGCCGGGCGATGAGCGCCTGCGGCGCTCATCGCTAAGCCCGCTAAAGTTCTACGGGTTAACGGCTCGCCAGCCCGCTATTCGTACGGACCACGCAAACAGCGTGACGACGACTCGTAGCAGGACAAATATAATATGTGATAAGATTTCCTGAGTGTAAAACATTGGAAAAGACACAATATCTTCACTGGAACATTATAATCATACGTTATCAATGCTATATACTAACTCGCTCAAAACAAGCGGTTAGAAGTATAAAGAATAAGTAGCAGATCAATATAAAGCAAACTCCAAGGAATTCACTTTTTTTTTTATAAGTCAAGGTGACCACGAGACCATTGAAAAGAAATCCTTTTTTATTGCTGCAGAACACTGTACATTGCGATTTAATTGCCTTTTTATCATTTCCCATCTCTGCTCATGTTCAGAGGTCAAGCCATCCATCTGCGCTATATGCATAGGGTACGTTGCTTACACGCGGTTACACTTTGTTACGCGCCCTGGGATGTTATATCAGAAAACTCAATAAATTGCAAACTGAAACTTTGCAATCTCAGCAGACGCACCGTCTTGATTTAAAATCCAGAATATCACAAATAATTACAGTACAAGTAAGAGCAGCTTTTATTATAAGCCAGATATGAGATTATAAAAATATATCTGCACTGCGCTAAGCTTAGTAAATACCCCACTAACTGTAACAATTTGTTCATACATGACACATAATTTTAGATTATTTTATTGGTATCAAAGTATATTTATACGGACTGATTTTCTGTAACAGTTGCACAAAAGAATTATTGGGCGTTTGGGACCATTATCAGAAAGAAAAAAAACACCTTCATTGTTATTACTCGTTCTGTTTTATTCTGATCCATATTATAAAAATTAAACAATTTTGAGAATTTAATAAGCCTGAATATAATATTTACTGTAAACGCTCTAGAGTATAGATCATGAGAAAATTGTTTTAGAAAGTTACAAAAATGAATCTTATTACAGTCTTATTACATATTTAGTTAATTTAATTGTTTCAGAGAATAATGTCTGTACTTCTCAGATCATTACATTTCTCGTGGAAATATAAAAATAATTTTGTAATGATTAAAAACTGTGTTACTAAATGGAGATCAAATAAGATCAAAATAAGATAAAAAATGTGCTTTTCTAATGTACATGTTGTTAGCATATAAGGGTTATAATATATATTATAATAGTTCCTGTCAGATATCAAAGATAATACAACAAAATGCATGAATTCATACCTGCTCACCACCACCCACTCTCCAAATCCACACACCACCACCCTCTCAACAAAATATTATCTTTCCAAATCCACTTACTCTCCAAATCCACTCACAGCCACTCATCTCCAAATGCGCTCACCTCTATCCATCTCCAAATGCACTTACCTCTATCCATCTCCAAATGCACTTACCTCTATCCATCTCCAAATGTACTCACCTCCATCCATCTCCAAATGCACTCACCTTCATCCATCTCCAAATGCACTCACCTTCATCCATCTCCAAATGCACTCACCTCCATCCATCTCCAAATGCACTCACCACCATCCATCTCCAAATGCACTCACCACCATCCATCTCCAAATGCACTCACCACCATCCATCTCCAAATGCACTCACCACCATCCATCTCCAAATGCACTCACCACCATCCATCTCCAAATGCACTCACCTCCATCCATCTCCAAATGCACTCACCACCATCCATCTCCAAATGCACTCTCCACCATCCATCTCCAAATGCACTCACCACCATCCATCTCCAAATGCACTCACCACCATCCATCTCCAAATGCACTCACCACCATCCATCTCCAAATGCACTCACCACCATCCATCTCCAAATGCACTCACCACCATCCATCTCCAAATGCACTCACCTCCATCCATCTCCAAATGCACTCACCTCCATCCATCTCCAAATGCACTCGCCACCATCCATCTCCAAATGCACTCACCACCATCCATCTCCAAATGCACTCACCACCATCCATCTCCAAATGCACTCACCACCATCCATCTCCAAATGCACTCATCGCCATCCTTTTTCCAAATGCACTCATCGCCATCCATCTCCAAATGCACTCATCGCCATCCTTTTTCCAAATGCACTCATCGCCATCCATCTCCAAATCCAATCACGACCATCCATCTCCAAATCCAATCACCGCCATCCATCTCCAAATCCAATCACCGCCATCCATCTCCAAATCCAATCACCGCCATCCATCTCCAAATCCAATCCCCGCCATCCATCTCCAAATCCAATCCCCGCCATCCATCTCCAAATCCAATCACCGCCATTTACCTCCAAATCCCCAAACTGCCACCCACTCTAAAAATCCACAATCTGCCACCCACTCTCCAAATTCTCAAGATTCCACCCACTCTCCAAGTCCATTCACAACCCTTCATCTCCAAATCCTCCCACCGCCATCCATCTCCAAATCCTCCCACCGCCATCCATCTCCAAATCCACTCACTCCCATCATTTTGCAAAATACATGTACTGCCAAGCTCTGTCCATATCCACTCAGATACACATTCTCTATGTGCCAGTTCAGCTCCACATTCTTCCTCCATAGCCATTCAACTCCACACATACCATACCTACTCAAATCAAGGGTCTGGTTCTATACATTAACTCATCTCTGCTACATACTGATAAATATGATACACTATATAATGGTGATGATAATGCACTATATTTCCATTTATTACTGGTGACAGGGGCTTCAGAGGGTGTTGGAGTCCTTGTGGCCTATGTTACTCCCCTGATTATACAACCACAGTCTAGTGGCATATGCTCCATAGATGGACTTTGAGAAAACATCCTGTTGATTACTGCCGTACCAACAATGTACCAGATTGTTGTCTTCGGGGACAGGTAGTGGTCCTAAGTTAGGATACTTGGAGATGGGACCCTAAAAAAAACTGAATTCCGATTTATTTTCCGAGCACAATGACCTAGGACTCCACCTTCATTTCACAGAATACGAACAAATATGGTTTCATTGGTGACATGGTGTGTAACATGTACAATATATATAATCATTTATAATAACTTTTGGTTTTTGCAAGGTGACTAGTACCCATTGAAGTTGTCTTGGGTTATACACACTCTCCCCCATAGTATTATGCCAGATAATGATACAGTGGAAGGGACAGACCTGTTTCTTCCTTGAACACAGCTTGTACATAGAACGTATTACTGCATTAGAGTGAAATCTGGAAGCACTATGACATGGGAATGAGAGCACAGTGCTAAAGACTGAATTCATTTAAATTGCCATTTATCACAGTGTATTAATTTAGGCCATAAATCAAACAACCAGTTAATTTAAATTAACATAACCATGCACATGGTAATTCAAATGAATGTAATCAATGTTGATATTAAATGTGGGGGTGGGGGTTCATTACAAGAATGATTTCCCTATGCACCGAGCAATCGTAAGCTAAACCTTTACAGTTTTAACATGATAATTCGTTCAGCCAATACTCTATGCACCATGAACACTTAACTCCAGTGCTTGCATCCATTTCCCAATGTACATTTCTTATTGACCAGTCCTACATATTTCTGGCCACCATACTAGTTTGTTCGTGATTCTTACACACATGTGGTTGAAATAATGATCTTGCTCAAAATGCTCAAATATCTCTGTTTTATGTGTTATCAATACCTCTGAAAATGTGCACATACTTAATTACATGACGGTATGGGGATCAGAACTAAGGATCTTATCTCCATAGTCTTCAGCCTAACTTGAGGTGACACATAGCACCTGTGATGTGTCCTCTGAGGAGCTGATGTCATCTGGAGATTGAATTATCATAATCTGCTGACATCAATTCACTGCCTGGTGATATCTGATTCATACAGAACACGGCTCTGCTTAATGGGGCTAATACTAGTGACACTTCCCTAATGGGGCCAGATAATGACCCCACTGACAGCACCTGGATATCTGATCCCAACGTGGCATGAGTCTCTAGGTCCCCTTTTCTTAAATGGATGTTGTCACCCCAACAGGAAGTTGTTTTTATTTTGAAGAACATTAAAAACTGGCTGCACATTGTACTAGCAGTTTTTCTCTGCAGTAAATAATTTCTGAAATATTTAGAATTGATTTTGCGGCTCGGTATGATAATGTGCTGCTTTATAAGGGTGGAAGAGGGGTCTAAAAGCCATATAATATTTCAGCTCTATATTATGGCCAGTACAGAGACTGGCAAGCTGTAATCCTAGTTAGCTAGGCAGCTAATTAAAATAAGCGCACTGCTCATTTGCATATATAGCAACAAAAGCATAGTTTTTCTCAGAATCTATCCACTTTAGAAAAAAATGATTAACACAACATATAGGCAGTTTTCATGCTCTTTAAGAATAACCCCAAATCATTTTGGGGTGACAGAGTCTCTTTAACCCTTTTACTGGCATAACCCACAACCAATGATTCCAACAATGGGTTACCTCTTGGCGCATATGCAATGTGCCTATACCTTGTAAAAAGTACTTTAATACTGTTTTTCAGTTCCCAATTGAATTCACCAGGAATGCCATTCCTGCGACTTGGATTCAATTTCAGTCAGGTAACCAAGAGGCCAAACCACTCTGAAGCCATGCAAGGGTTAGGCCTGGCAAGAACTTGGATGGGAGACCACCTAGGAATACCAGGAGCTGTATGCTACGGCCCACTGAAGAAGGAACTGGTAACCCACTCCAGTATCTCTGCCATGAATACCAAGTGGATCAGCATGGTGTGTTAGGATCCATGAGGTCCCCATTTCCTCCAAATATCTACTGGTTGCAAAGGGCCCCTTTGCATCTGTTGCACTAAAAGTAGCCCCATTACTGCGTTCTGCGTTCTTTAAGGTTACTGTGACGATCCGGGTGTAGGGGCTATTACTGCCCAGGGCCAGCTGCTATAGATTACAGATTAACTACCCACAAGGACCATTGGGTTCTTGGAAATTTGAGCACCAGCACCCTGATATCTGTCTTCTGTATCAGTCAGAGTCTCTCCACCAGGAATCAGCACTTCCAGGAGTCTCAGTAACCTTCCTGTGGTAGTGACCAGGACAAGTTACTTGCAGGGTGGTTCAGTATCGCAGCCACCAGGAACAAAATAAGAGAGATACAATTTCTATATGCCTCAGAAGTGAACTGTTCTATTTTTTGGAAAGTCAACAATATTTATAGCAGGTTAGATACAGAGGGCGGTGTACACAATGTAACAATAAGAGGGTGTGGCAGACAATTACAGGAGATGACCACACATGGGGTCTAGCAGTACCTTGATAGCACCTGAGAACAATAGGGCTACCTTCTAATACACATCCTTCTGTCTCTGTGTCTGAGTGGTCCAGACCTTAGATACAGTACATGGCAGATGTTATTAACTTAATTTGCTAACAATGGGCCAGAACTGGCAACAGTACAATAGAGGTGTCTGCTCACTGCAGACTCCGCACACTCTGTTTTAACCCCATCAAGGTCACAGTTTAAACAGAACACAGTAATATTACATGGGGAAGTACCTACAGTATACAGGATAAGGCAGAGACATATGCCACAATATGAAGCATGGTGGTACACTATGACACTATGTTTTGGGGCTATTCACCCCACCAACCACCTGCCCACATTTCCGATGTGGCAATATAATTATATTAACCATTTTCCAATGGGGTGGTATGTCCTCTATGGTGGAAAAATTCATCAGGATCCAGGCACCAGAAAGGGGTCCGTGACAGTCATCCCCCTCAATGAAGCTTTTCATCTATAATGTTCACATCTACAACCTAAGCAAACCAAGCTGGTCCAGTCTTCACCACAACATATAATGACCTCACCCAACTTGCTATGGATTACTCGTCTCTCTCACTCCATTTTTATAATTTGCCCAATTATTGTCTTCAATATGTAAGCTCTCAAGAGTGTGGGCCTCTACATCTTCTTCTATATTAAATCTACATGTTATACTGATTGTATTTCCCCTTGAACACAGCACAGTGTAAATTCTTAACTTTTATTTAAAAAGTTACAACATTTTACACTAACAGGTGGCTATAGATAGGCTCCCCCTGCCATATTGTAAGTGGAGCCTGCCCAGTTGTGTACATGGCTCTACCCACCATTGAAATCATCTGTGTTTATATGGCTGCAAGGACCAGCTAAACAAGATGGAGAAGGATATCTGTGAGGGTGAATGTGAGGAGTAACATGGCAGCCATTATATTGAGCTGTATGAGTAGCAAAAAAGCCCAAAATATTAAAAATATTTCACCAAGAGATTAAATTGGATTTAATCTAAAACAAATCTAGATTTCAGCCCTTTTACAAGTAAAAATTATACTGACAAAAACACATATGTGTTCTGCAGCAAATATTAAATCAGTACTTTTTAAAATTGAAATCCATTTATTTCATTATAATTTGAGTTTGCCATATCTATCTACAGTATATCTTTCAATAGTCAGGATGAAATAAATACAAGGATACTGTATATATTGATCTTAGAACAAACTAAATTATAGAATGTCACTCACAGCTTACAAAGCAATTAATACTGTTGTGCTATTAATTAAAGTGCGTAGATAATATATAGACTGCGTCAAATACAGGAGGTAGACACTGCATATATAAAATATCAGAATATCAATACAACAGAGTAAAAAGAGCTGATGACATTAAATGAATATTAAAATTCCTATTATAGACCCATGCACCATTAAAAAATAAATACATTTGCTTGAATGTGGAAAAAAGATTTGAACATTTAAAATTACTGTATATATATATATATATATATATATATATATATATATATATATATATATATATATGAATGAAGAGTGAGGTAGCCGTAAATGTCCAGTAATCCAGATGAATAATCAGAGTATTGCAGTATATAGTGATACCTATTTTATTTGACAAACATGTTCCTAGGTTATATGACTAACTTTCGAGAGCGTTCCTCTCTTTGTCGAGTCAGAGTCAATACTGATTATAGATTCACAAATACAGCAAAAAATTCCAGGATTAACAAATAATGTTCTGATCAGCCAGCCGTGCAAGTGTGTAGGGGTGCAGACCAGAGTAAGTAAATTGGGGTTGTAAATAGTTTCACATCTAAGGAACCATAGAGCTGTAACCTAACTCAGGAGGAAGGCAGAGAACAAAAAAAAAAAAATCAATAAACACACATATATATTTACAATCATGAATGTTGGAGGTTACAAGAATTTTTGATAATGAGATAAGAATTCAATGTCTACATTAAGGCCTGAGTTATTACTGTTAAAGAAAGATAATCATTTTAATTTCATATATATATATATATATATAAAGAAAGCGGAAGCTCATCTTAAACACAAGTTTAATGTGTTCAATAGTAAATGTTAATATATGTGATAAAATGTATGGCACTTCAGTATTATTGGTAAAAGGCTTCTATATATTCAGTAAATAGCTTGATTTTCTCTTTAATTGGATCAGGACCTTCTCACCCAATCATCTAAAAAAGTATCAGTGACAGAAATGCAACTCCTAATGGCACTTTCTATAAACCTAGAGGAGTAACTGGCAAGCTCCATAACTTTTATGATTTTTAATCTTCTATAATATTAAAGAAACTTACAGGGAATCTATAAAAGTCTATAAAAAAAACTAGATTTCACTAATGAACAAAAGATGTTTTTGAAAATGGTAAGACTTGTCTTCTTTATGGAGGAGTGCGCAGCCAGTTATAGTTAGGAAGAAAACAGAAACACAATGTTCCAGTGCCCCATTAATCACAGGTGAAGCATTATTTAATCTTTATACCTAAATAACACAAATCTGCCTAATGGCCTTGTGGAATATCACTGGTTAAAATGCTGATGAGTAAATGAGCAGGGGTAGATATAAAAGATTAATGATTCACATTACCTCACATTAGGAAAATGATGATTGTGGCAGCTACGATTCATTATATGTATTTGTATTATAGTCCCTGACCTTGAGTACATCAGCAGTATATTTAATTAATTATATCTCCAGCCATATTGTTTCACTATTTCCTTCTTTTAGATATCGATTTTGTCATTAAGGATAGTATATTATAAGTACATATATAGTATTGTTGTGCCCTGAATAAAACATTTATAGAAAAAAAATATATATATAACATTCAGTAAAAATCAGAATATAGAACTAGGTGCATGTGAGTGATTTATTATAGGTGGGGATTATTATACCAAATCACTGAATATCACAATTTGTATTAAAGCAAATCCAGAATAAATTTTAACATATTCCTGGTTTGAAGAGTTAATATATAGTCCTTAAGACAGATTCTGGTTAACGTCATCTTATTTATATCATCCTTTGAACAAGCACATAATTAGAATGGATTAAATTGTGTATTAACCTAAGGAAAACTAGACTTGTATGGTTTCATTGCAATGGATTAGGAATCTTAGTAAATACTGGGAGGGAATGTATTCACTTCACACCAGGAGTGTGTTTCTGCCTACCAGGCCGAGGGCAGCACATTTTCAAAGGGCAACAAAGTGCTGATACAAGATTATAGAGAAGCGCGTCTTTATACAGTGACATGTCTGTCTATAAGTGTAGCAGATCTTTTCTTAGACACACTTAAGACCAAATAAACTTGTGTTTTTAAATATATATATTTGTGGTAATCCTAAATTAACGGCACAGCAAGAGGAAAGGAGGGAGTAATAAAGGGTGTGGGGGGTTTAGAAATCTGAGTGAGCCTGGGGAAGCATAAAGCCTAAATACACCATACTTCACACCTTAGTGATTAGTTCCAGAACAAAGTTTAAAATCAGAAACGTTAATAAAAACTCATTAATAACAATAATACAAACCCACTAAGGGTGCCAACAACATCCTGACTGGAGAGATCAATACGTGAATAAAATGCGAATACACAGGATCAATTTAGACAAAATTCTGTCTATACAAGAAATTCCCTGTGTCTCATTACAGAGACCACCTATCTGAGGGGCTATGGTGTGCCCCACAAGCTGGCTAACAGCCCTGCGATTAGATAGTTCAATCAATTGACAAGAGTATTAATCAAAAGACCAATAGATTAATCCAATGAAGGTATACATGACATATTCAACAAATAGTAAATATTAATACAAGGAATTCCCTGTGTCTCACTACAGAGACCTCCTGTCTCAGAGGATATGGTGTGCCCCACAAGCTGGCTAATGGCGCTACAGTCAGATAGTAAAGGCAAGTAACAAGGGATCTCAATCCAAACCAGAGCGTAAAGTAAAAAAATCATCATTTATACTGCTAAAAACAACAACTTCTTTTTTAGTAACCCTCATTGGGAAAAGTATAAACTATCAGTGCAATCAGGAACAACTCCTATTTTTACCCTATTGGGCATATAATATGCTGAATAATATATAAATGATAGTAATGAATAGCTGCCTGAAGAGTTTTATTCCCGTTTCGCCATATTGGCTTTATCAAAGGCTAAGTATGCAAACAGCTGGCACCTCGTGTGTGAAGTTTAAATACCTTAGGGAGATATGTTTGAGAGGCAATTTGCGCGTCTTAGGCACGCCTACGTGATGATGTCACGTGTACATATGCGTGATGACATACCGGTCACTAAACTGTATTGTTACGAGTTGACAAACATGCAGAAAGACCAATACTAGAGTGGAGAAACTCCAGAGAGGCGAAACAACACCCATATAGTGCCCAATGCCTTAGTGATTAGTTTCCATACTGACACGGCCAAGGAAGGTTCACTTTTTTCTTGGTTGCTTCTTGGAGACTATATAGGACATCGTTTTCTCTTGCTTACAGAACCAAAGAAAGCATTTTTAGTATTTGATAATGAGTGTTTTTCCCTTAAATGTGGTTCCAAAAGCAGAATAAACTGGTTCAAATGAATCATACTTGTCTGCCAAAGAGACATTCAACAATATGCTAATTATTATTTGTACTCCTTCTGGATCACAACCTTGTTGTGGAGAAGGGGCTTGTGTATTTCAATAAAGCTTTGAGATATACCATGTAGAGTCACCAAAGATGGGCAGGACATAGCAGAAAGGTCAGACAAAGCAAGGTCCACTGGAGAAGGAACTGGCAACCCACTCCAGTATTTTTGCCAAGAAAACCATAAGGATAGGGACAACCAGATATAGAGACAGATGTGCTTGGCGTGCTGCGGTCCATATGGTCACTGAGAGTTGGACACGACTGAAGGACAACAACCAATAGTATATTGTAAGTATAATATTTGCCCCCTGGAAAAGCAACTTATGTATATGTTTAAAATATGCTTTTAAATACATGCATAATGTTTCATGTTACTTTAATAGAAATATCCCATTCCTGATTAAACTGATTTAAACATAATTCCCATGGGGATGTCACCTGTATGAGTCACAAGTTTAATTTAATGATATAACATATGACCTGTAGGGTTTTTACCAATAGCAAATACGTTTATTTAATGTTAAAATGGTTAAAACGCTCTGTTAAATAAATGTTATTACATTTTTACGTTTTATGTCCCTTTAGCGATATCAAATTTAAAATAACTAAAGCAAATGTATGCGAAAATCCCAATGAGCTCCAGTGCAGTTACACTAAACAGGGAGGAATAACGTTTCCTCTGCTCTTTTAACAGTTTTGATGAGTCTTATAAACGTTAAAGCTTTGCTAAGTGGCCCTTAAACTTTTCCTTACTGGTTGAAGGAGCTGACATATTATGCACACCTCAGTGATTCACCTCCCAACCTCTGCCAGAAGGAAACTTAAATTATCAAAGGGCACACTTAAAGCTTCATAACATTTGGTGTGTGACTCATTCCCAATTTTGTAAAACTTAGCAAGCAATGAAATATCAAAGATAATCTCTTACCCAGTGTTGTAACATATAGGCCCTTGCATAGGAAGGTATATATTAAGCGAGTACCATTTAACCAAGGATTGGTGTAGTCAATATATAAGAAAACTAATTATAACATGCATGGGATTCATTAAACCTACTAATGCAAAGGAAGTTCCAGTTCTGGAGAACTTATAATGTTGTTCACTGATATGTTTTTGTTCCACATACGCGCTGAATGATAATATAATCTAGATTATAAAAACAGTTTTATTGCCTGTCACGATCTTCAATGGTGCTTCATAGGAACCTAGTTCAAACCTACCCCAGCAGAATCGTGTGGTTTTTGCTGGATACAGGTTACTAGTGGCCTCTGGTAAGGCCACTCCTCGATTCAGGATACAAACACCAAAACAGCCTCACACTGTGGATATGTGAAACTAGAACTGAACCTTTATTAATTCATAGAACCAACATATTTATACTCTATCTCCCATACCACACACTTGTGTACCTATGTGTATGTGTGTGATGTCAGCACTAAGTTCCATCTGTCTTGCAACCTTGGCTGCTATAGAAGCTCTTGAGATAAAACTCACCAGATGTCTAAACTACATGACAGGTGTCTATAGCTGTGTTTGCCCAGGACTCCTTAAGTGCATGCATCCGTCTTGGCTGCTGTTTATCAAGGCATGTATGTGTGAGGATGCAATGTTCTGCAGTTAAGCTCATGTGCAGAGTATTTCTAACTTTTTACCATGTATTCCCCAGTTCCACATAACATCTTCCCTCTATAAGATATTATAACTAGTATACAAGATAACAATGTACAGGTAACATATAACCCAAACAACAATGATACATAATCACAATGCAACAATGTCATGTGCCTCCATATCCATAATTACTGGTAATATTACAGTCACTAAACAATGTAGTCATGACATTGCCCATTCTTAATTGGCCATTTGCCTCACTATAAATGCTCTTCATTGTGTGAAAGAGCCCACGATTATATGTTAAAATGATCTATTGTGTTCTCTAATTCCGCTAACAGCTACAAATCTACAGATATATGTCTGTTTACAAACACACTCTCGACCATTCCATGATGAATAATATTTGCCGACAGCAAACAATGGAGGCTACGTGAACACTGATTTATAGTTTTCCCTGAACTTTAGGAATGCAGTAGGAGATGTTAACCCCCAAGTGTACTCTTTAGCTGATTACAGCAGTCCTTTATTTGCTCAGATGAATTTGTGAAGGGTTAACTCTCTTTCTGCTTATGTTCTCTGCACAGAGCTGCTGCTGTCGGTCTGTCTGGGGGCACTGCCAGTGACTCATGTAAACAGAAAATTCAAAAAGTATTTCAACAAGTTTTTAGGAAAACTTTACAATGGTGTGCTCCAAGTTGTGCTGAATTAACTGGCCCTTTTATTATGCTTTTTAAATGTGACTATAACTATCCCTTTGGTACACGTTATGTGTAAATACCAACTGATGGACTTCAACACATAATGGTGTATGTTGCACTGTCCGCAAGTACATTACTTGGCATGTCTTTGTTGTTGTTTAGTCATTCAGTTATGTCTGACTCTCTGTGACCCTACGGACTGCAACACGCCAGACACATCTGACAGCCACTGCCTTGAGTTGCATCAAGTTCATGATCATTTCTTCAATGACCTCATGTATCCATCTCCTTCTTTGTGTGCCTACAATCTTTCCCAGCATCAGAGCCATCTCTATATGGACAAAGTATTTGAGCTTTAGCTTCATGATCAAACCTTCCAGTGAACAGTTTGGATGGATTTCCTGTAGTACTGATTGATCGGATCTCTAGTACCACAATTCAAAGGCAGTAATACTATGGTGCTCAGACTTCTTAATGATCCATCTCTCACATCCGCATGTTACTACTAGGAATACCATAATTCTAACAATGTGGACCTTTGTTGGTAGTGTAATATCTTCACTTTTTATTAGCTTGTCCAGACTTGCCATAGCTTTCCTTCCCAGATGCAAACATCTTTACAATTTGATTATTAATCCATTTGGAATATTTCATCTTTGATGCTGCA
Organism: Discoglossus pictus; assembly: GCA_027410445.1. Taxonomy (NCBI): domain Eukaryota; kingdom Metazoa; phylum Chordata; class Amphibia; order Anura; family Alytidae; genus Discoglossus; species Discoglossus pictus. Next base: position 19,636,137 of record CM050166.1, on the reverse strand, counting down.
ATACAGTCCAGCATTTCTTAAACTCAGTTTTTGTATTATATGACTTGTTCTTTTAAACACTATTAAAATAGTGTTAATATAAATATTCCATACAACTGTCACTAGAGTGGTTTGCACATTTTCTGTCATTATATTGTTTTGCGACTCTTTAGGAATCTGCCTTTAACCTACCAACCTCTACAATGCTCTACTACCAGTAATCAATAATAACCCAAGGCCATAGTTTTATCTATCTATTTTTCATGATCCTGAGTAGGGGAGTCCCAATGGATAAGAACTGAAGGCGGATATTAAACCAGAATTAATGGTTTTATTTATCTATTTTTCATGGACCGTAGTAGGGTAGTCCCATGGAGAAGAACTATAGTGGTCTATCAAACAGGAATCTTAAAGCTGTCGGAGAATAGTATTTAAGGTGAATTTGACTCCTTAGACTTTGCTTCTATGTTGCACAAACATTTTAATAAATTAACGATTACCAGTTTATGAAAAAAATTGACTCAAAACACATTGGTTCAACAGAATCCATTTGCGACATGTTTGACTGATGCTCCCTATAGGTGTATATTGTAAATGCTTCTCTTTTTTATGTTAATGAATTCACCACTGTGTCTTTTTCCATTCTTTCCCAGACATAAATTGCAGGTGAAATATAATGACATCTTTGGTAAACAAAATTAAAATCATAGCATCATAAAATGTTACATTGATGTCTACAACTGTCTCTCATCATTTTAACTACGTCTGGAACCACAAAACATTTATTAACCTGACTTTAAATTATGTTTTGCGTGGTTCAAAACAACCTTAATTGCTTTTTCCCTGTATGTAACGAAGAATTACTGACCCACCTCCTGTTCTTGCTCATACAGATACTAAGTTGCATGCTTGAGGGAATTTTATATGTGGGGCTGACAAAGATGTATGTACTAGAGATGCTCTGTTTATGAGACAACAGATGCTACAGAATACAATAAATTGTGCTCCAAGTGGAAGTTCTGTATGGTAATATGGTATATCTGAAATCATTATTGATTGGTAGAGCCGGAGTTACACTGTTATGTGCTTCCAAAAATATGTTAAATTGGAGAAAACGTAGAAACTATGAGCCCTATTCAATTGCAAGCCTGTGATTACCTGTAATCTGACATTTTGGTTGCGGGTTACAATTTTTAGATACATATAGATGTATTCAATTGAACCCATAATTATGGGCTCACAGCTTCCACATGCAAACCATGAACCCGTACGTAGCATTTCAGGGCATGGTCATTACCAGTTAAACAAGCCCGTAAGTTACATTTTAAATAGAGCCAATAGTAAATGAGACGGTCATCATAACATCCATAACACATGGAGTTTAAACTACAATTAATTTGTGTTGAGAAGTACATTTTGAGATCGGACTCGCACTCCAGCAATGTGGAAAACAATAAAAATCATTAAAGCAACTGTTCTAGTCCGTGTGGGTTCCATGACATTTATTAACACATTAAGTGATCACCCTGTACATACTAGATAGTTAGCCGGTCCTGACTGCTGACCCTAGGCTCTCACTAGCCAAGCACTGTGCTGCGGGTCTCCTGCGTGTGTCATCACTTGTCAGTGGCACCGCCTAGAGTTTACTCTGCATCCCACCATGAAGTTTGAATTGCCGACTAGTGGGCAGCAGGGACCAGGTTGACAACCACTGCTCCAACCCAAGGGCCAGAATCACATTTTCATGATTTCCTTTTTTAGATTATTTTGTTTAATTATTTAGCCTGACAATATGGTCTGGCATCTAGCCACAATGACTGGAGTTGAACAAGTCTATTCTAAACTTTGCCCTGCAGATACAAATTCTGGACTATAATAGCAATTTTACAGTCCCAATGTTACTTATCCTAAAGCAGCCATTCATGAATTCTAAATGGGACTAATAACGGAAAACAGCAATAAACCATACTTCCCAGAAAGCAACATACTTTTTATACATGGCTTTTGAGGACTAATTTGCCTTAGTTATCAGGAAACCTTCTACATATATATATAAATTTAACTGAATTGCTTCGAACACCAGCATGGAAAGCTCTAGACTGATGAACGGGACTCTTCTTTAAAGGTATAGTGCAATCCAGCAATATTACTGACTCAGTGCACATTAAATTCAAATTCTATTTTTGTGTCCAACTTCTTAAAGTGGGGAAATCTATTTGAAGTTCATGTTGAAGTATCAGTGTAGCTCCTACTGATTCACAGCATCCTCAGCTGACACATTATACAAGGTAAATTGGCACTTACTGGTCCCAAAGACGGAATATCCTTCTATCTGAACGGTACTTGCCAATTGCTGTCTTTATGCCAATATTTTAATTCAGTGCTATATATATATATATATATATATATATATATATATATATATATATATATATATATATATATATATATATATATATATACAGTCACATTATTATGACCAATATCCTGAATAACCACCATGTGTAGTCACTGACAGCAACTAGACAGGGTGGTAGTGAGTGAGTCAACAAAATCCTGGAAGGTTGGCAAGGGTGTCTGGAGCCATACATACTGCAGTGCACCAGACAACTGCGGATATTGCGTGATGGAAGATCCATACAGTGAAAATGGCGATCAAGGTGGTCCCACGGGTGCTTGATGCGGGTCAAGTCCGGGGAATTTGGAGGCCAGGAAAGTACTTGGAAGTCTTTGTTGTGCTCCTCCAACTGATCTGCAAGGGTGGATAGATAACCCAATCAGCAGAGAGTGCCTTCCAGAGGTATGAGTGGACCCAGACAATCACAAGAAAACATTCCCTAGACCATAATGCTGCAGACACCAGCTTGTGTTCTTCCAACAATGGTTACAGAGTGTTTGTTCTTGTAGGTTTCAAGGCCTTACATACCAACGTCCATCAACTCATTGGAGCAGAAAACGTGGCTCATCAGAGAAAGCAATCCTATGCCAATCAGAAGAGGATTTTGACATCAAAATGAACCCTTGTCAGCCATGTGCTTCGGAGCCCCATACACAACAGGGTTGACTATACTGTTGTTTTAGACACACGTTTTGACCATCTCCTTTTTAAAGTCGGATAAATCTCACGTTTTACCCATGGCAGCAATGGTTGATATGTTTGCAGAATGGTAGGAAGGGTTAGATAGTTTAGGGTAAGCAGCTGATAACCAATGATTAAGGGACTAGGAAAATGTGTCTTCGATCAATCTAACAATGAGAAACGGGTGCAGAAGCTTCGTTTTCATTAGAATATGCAGACATCTTGCTGCCTTCCTACCTAACATAGTGACACTTAGCGCGAGATGGGAGGGAGAGGCGCAAACATGGCAGCCCCTAGAGGTGAGCAGATGGAAACAAAAAATATAATATGTTTATAACAATTATTATTAATATTATCCTTTATTTGTAATACTTCATAACCTTATATAATTGGACAAACAAGGTTTTTATTAGGCTAAAGGCAACAAGTACTGTGGCCATTTAAAACAAAATACCTAACATTTGTAATACATTTGTACCATCTTTTTGCCCTTATTTATTTCATTTGTGGCAAAGAAGGAATAAATGTGTAGTAACTTTAGCTACTTTCCCTCAAGGTATGGCAACCAGGGATAATTTATAATTTCCTCATATTTAGTAACACAAATGACTAGATCTGATGGCAAAGCCACTAAGCCATTCTGTTTTTTGTTTGTTTAGTTCTTATTTCTTTATTCTTGTTTCTCTACTGTTTGTAACCAAATGTTTGTAATAATATAACAGCGTGTATTTTTTTTTTTTTGTCATTTAGGTTTTTCATAATATATTTTTGAAATCAATTAAAAAATCCTGATTCTGGCTATATAGTCCCTCTAAATGGAGCATCAGATAGCCTTTGGAGTGGGTTGTTAGCTTTTAGTTATATAAAAGAGACATTTTCCCTAGACATAGCATCTGGGTTTCTGTTCATTGGCTCACAGATCACTTTGGTTGTGTGAATTTTATTTTTGTGTATCCTTTGAATTATTTATATATGTTCGCAATACATATAAGCAATATATATGTACAGATAATCACATATGTGCCTGTATTTGCTCTCATGTACCCAATTATATTGCAGGACACAGTATCAGAAACCCTAGACCATGTCAGCTGGCATCAGTCACTAGACTTTTCCTTGAAATTAGTGGAGTGACGTGAATGGAGATTAATGGATTATAGAAGGAGCTGTGTGCACATATCTGTACAATCTGTACTTTTCAGTTGAGTTGGTAATTCATTTTTTCCAAAGAAAATGACACAGGCTATTGTGATGTGAGCATTTCCATCTTGGCAGGCTAACTGAAGGCGGTACAATTGTATTTGGGGAACACTGGAGGCCATGTACATGCCCCCACAAAGTCCCTAGCTCTTTTCAGAGGTACAATCTCATTTTTGTTGTTTCCTATCACCAAAATGCTACTTTATTTATTATTTTCATTTATTTATACTTTATTATTATTTCTTATTATCATCCTTTATTTGTAACTAGTAACTTGCCTGTCAAAAATAATGGGAGAATATTGGAGGTGTCGCTACACCCCCTCCCTTGTGTCTCTTCCCTACCTCTCATGTCCTCCCCTTCCCTTCCCCTCTGTCTCTTTTCTCCCTCACCCTCCCCTGTCCCCCCCCCCCCTTCCTCCCATGTTTCTTCTCCTCCTCTTCCCTGTCTCTCTCCCACCCTCACCCCTGTCTCTCTTCCATCCCCCTCCCCCCTGATATGGAGGGTTCCTTGTCTTCAAAAATAAAATAAACTACCTAATTGCTTAAAAGCTCTGTTTTTACTCGCTGAAATCTTCCAAACAGTCCCCACAAAGGTCCGCCCCTGGAGTTTATGCATACAATGCTTCTATATTACTAGATTTACTAGCCAATGAAAGATTGTCTCTCATTGGCTACTACATATAACCTTCACTAAACGGTTCTGGACATGTTCCCTGCCTAAGTATGCTCTTAGTCTCAAGTAATAGAGTATATTACAACAATCCTTTAAAGTGCCAAGATTGACATTAGCATGCATTTAGGAGCATAGATTAGTATCTTTTATATCAGTGAGTGTGATTTTGTTCTGTGGAACACATTTAAAGACCACGTAATCATCCTCATCCCTCACCTATCTAAACCAATATAAAGTCTGCCCCCAAAAATAACATTTTATGGATTAGGAACATGAGGCCTTGCACATGGCTCATGGCTTTATCATGATGGTATTTTTAGTATTCACCTGGATTCTTATTCACTACAACAAATACCATAAAATAAAGGATGTTTTGTGTGTTTTTGTCCTATTTCCAGCAACCACAAAACATCCGATCTACTGAACGAGGGAGCTCTCGATATCTAATAATGGGAACCAGTGCTGGGATTAAATACAGGAAAAAGCATGTTCCTTGTGACCAAGTAGCTCTAAATAATAGTAATCTTGAAAGATATTCAATATATGTGTTACTACTGTGAGTAGATATAAAATATATACATTATGAATTATTATACTGTCATTACTTATAATGCTTCATCTCATCATTGGATAAATGGCATAGGGCCTCATTCTATTATCGGCCGTAAGGCTGCGATTCCTTGCGGGGGTTCAGTTAACTCGCGATTCTATTATACGGCCCCGCAAGGATCTCCCCTTACGGCCGGCCGCATATCTTGGAACCGGCCGTAAGCTGTGAAATCTAAAAACTCAAAAATAAATTCAAGCCTGCACTGTACAGCTCTGTAAATGCTAGGGATCATATTGGGGGAAATGAGGATTAAAAGAAACCCCCTCTCAAGCTTGCACATCAGCCCAAACCCAAGTTCAAATTAACTGTTTATTTTCCGGCTGCGGCGTGGGCGGGTCTGAGGTGCTCCAAGCACTCTGGACTTTTTACATGGATATTTTACGTATATTAAAAATAAAATATTTTACGGATTTGAGTATAGGATAATTTTGTGCTATTTTTTCTAACACCTAAAATCCCTTTATAGTTTTCTCAAAGTGCAGGATGGCTTTATTTGGGCTATATTATGTGCTTAATTGGTGCTAGCGGGACCTGTTTGCTGCAAGTAAGCTGCGGCTCGTTTTTAGCCTTGCAGAGAGGGTTCCCGGAGCAATAGAATCGCAACCAGGCTTTTCTTACGGCCGATTTCCTTGCGGACGTTTTAGATCAAAGGCTTTCCTCCGGCGAGATCGGACGCAAGAGATAGCAAGGCGCCGGCCGCAAGCCTGCCGGAGTCCCCGGCCGGAGGGGAATAGAATAGCCGAATAGCTTGCGGCCGGTCCTTGCGGCCCCGCAGCGGCTGCGGCCGGTAATAGAATGAGGCCCATAGTGAGCCCCAATCTTTCGGCTACACAATTCTATAAATAATTGATATTGTTATGTACGGACTGATTAAATCCTAGTAAATAAGACTAACATCTAACACAATAATATTACTCTCTGAAAGTACATTGGAACTAGATAATACATTATAATTTGGGATTGTTTGGAAACTTTTTCAAACCTTCTTTTGAAGGAAGCAACAGCCATATAAACTGGTGGCATCGGGCTTTACCCACATTCTCTAGGCATTGGTGACACCAGCCCATCAGTTTTATTATGGGGTATTTATGGATAGTACCATCTCATCTCACAAGATATTGAAATGCTGATATTTCTGAAGATACTACCGTTGTTACAATTGTTAAAGGAGTAAATAGGAGTAATAGATGTTGAACCTTGTAGCACAATATAAAGCTGTTCAGACAGGATGGTCCATTGGAGAAGGAACTGGCAACAAACTCCAGTATTGTTGCCAAGATAATCTTATGGATAAGCACGACCAGAGATAACTATTGTACCTGCCATGCTGCAGTCCATAGGGTCAGACATAACTGAATGACTAAACAATTATAAGTCGTAATGACTCAGATAAGCATAGGCAACAAAGGCCTCTCCAATTCGATTTTTGTTTCAAAGTCGGAATCTTTTTCTGATCATTGTATAAATCAAGTGAAGGGCACAAGTGGCTAAAAGAGGTTGCTCTCAGAGTTGGGTATCATGGCCATAGAACTAACCTATTAAGGTTGGTTCATTCTCTGATGAGCACCTCTGACTTTGTTTTTTTGTTTATGCAAATTACCCCTAGGGTGTAGTCTCCCTAAGGGTAATAGGGGACTCCAGAGGTGGACCCCATGCTCACTGTGCCTTAGGGAGTTAACCTGCACCTCACTGACGAGGCCCATAAAGGCCGAAACGCATCTGCCGTTTCTCCTGTTCAGGGTAGAATTGCCTGGTATTTCGGGGCTGGGTCACTCTTTTGAGTGGGACCAGACTGATATACTACAGGATATTTCTCCCTGTGAAGGGCACAAGTGAGCTAAAAGAGGTTGCTCTCAGAGTGGCTTATCATGGGCATAGAACTAACCTATTAAGGTTGGTTCGTTCTCTGATGAGCCCCTCTCACTTAGTTTATTTTTTCTTTTTTTCTTTCATTGTATATATGTTTAGAAAGCATAGTCCTACATGACTACACGAAGGTCGCTATAATACACTACAAGGAGAGTCGTAATTATGCATGGATCATTAACACAATTCCTACTTAAAAGTCTATAATACCAATATTCCATTTTAAATTCACTTTCAAAAAATTAGATTGTCAGCCTCCAATTGATGGTGGGGCTGATTGAGAGACAGGTCTAAAGGGTATCATAACAACCTCATTAGATAAGGGACCAAACACTCATTCATAGGCTGCCCCATTGTCAAAGGAAATCATACAGTAAGTCTCGAGCCAATGGAGAGTATTGTGTTGATATAACTTTGTGACTGAATATTCAGGCAAAGCTTCTACCTACTGAACTTATAGTGGACAGTGACCGGCAGTGACTTTGTCTGATTTTAGAAACTAAGTTTAATATTAAATATTGTCTTGTTTTTTTAAAATATGATTATTTTAGTAATCATCGTCTAATTAAAATATCTAGCTCATTACAGAAGTCCCTTGACAGCCGGTAAATTGGTAAACAATGTGGACATCAGTCATTGGCTATGCTATGAGAATATGCCACAGTATCAACAACTGCTCACTTCAGTGGACATTTAATAGGTTCTATCCCACAGTATGGATATATTATCAGATAACAGAGCAATTTGATGCCCATCATATACCATTTTAGCATGTTGCATCTTTACAACCTATCTTGACACACATTAACATTATCCTATTACCCATTAAAGATGAAGAGACTCCTTAATTGAGAAAGCCACCATCTATATTGATTTAAACCTCCACAGAACAGCAACCAGTTTACTTCTTGGTGAGGATGGCACAATGCAAAGATTTGGCTGGCCACCCATTTAAGGAAAATTGCCACAATGAAAGAATCCTCCTGCATAGTCAACATAGCATCAGGGATTTATATTAATTTATATAGGGAAATCAACCTTGTCCTTTCTCACAAGGAACCCTGAAACTGATCTGAGATCTAAGACTTCCATTCCATAGCTCTTGCAAGAATTGAGCTACAGGCAAACCTCACTGGAAGCATGTCAGTAAGTTTTACTAGCTTCTATTTTACAGGAGCCATAAAATAGCTTTGGTCCTTAGCTTTTCAAAACTTCCATAGCTGAGGGTTGGCCATCATTTTACAGGAGCCAATGGAATAGAGGATTAGGTTATTTTCTTATAGGAGTCATGGAATGGAGGCCTCCGTTCTTTACTTATGGGAGCCATGGAATGGAGGTCTTGGTTCATTTCTTTTGAGCCATGGAATGGTTCATTTCTTATGGGAACCATGGAATGGACGCCTCAGATTTATTCTTATGGGAGCCATGGAATGGAGGTCTTGGTTCATTTCTTCTGAGCAATGGAATGGAGGTCTTGGTTCATTTCTTCTGAGCCACGGAATGGAGACCATAGTTTGCAAATCAGAAATAGATGTCTGGATTGTCACAGAATAAGGTAAGAAAATAAGAATAATCTCCATTCCCAACATGATTTACTAGATTAAAAAAGTTAATCTTATAATCTTCACAGCGATATGTATATTTAAAGAAACTGTGGCCCAAGTAGCTCTGAAAAGAGTATACCTGATTTATCAAGCTATAAAAGATACTTGCAACAGTCTCAGAATTACATTTGCTTATATTTTCATTAAATATTTCTAGGAGCTATTTTGTTCGGTGCTGTGCTGTCCCTGATGCTATATCACTTTTATGGCTGTTTAATAACCAGTAGTTTGCTCCGTCAAACTGAGAATTGAAGGCGTGCAGGATAAAAAGGCTGCTCCCGCCGGATTTATTACCGCAATTTTATATTTCAACTTTAAATATTTTATCAAGCTTGGAGCCACAGCTCATAGCTTTAGTTCTTTAACTAAAGATAGAAGATATTTATGTCCGCGGGATTAGTATACAGTACCATGCAGAGCTTTACAAAATACACAGAAGCACAAGCTATTTCTATAATTAACAGTAAGTCTAGTTATAGCGGCAGTGAGCCATCCCTGAGAAAAAAAAGAATTTAGTACCGGTCCTGGGTTATGTTAAATACGGTAATCAAATAAATATATATTTTAGAAACAGTACCAGATATCCAAAGGCTGCTTTAATATTCTACCTACACAGTAAATAAAGTAAAGAAGAATCTATTTAGCTAGACACAATAAATAACGCCACATTAAATATTTTCACATCAGATTCCATTTACTTACATTACTAATACTAATATTATATATATATATATATATATATATATATATATATATATATATATATATATATATAGTTGAATAATCAGAGTATTGCAGTGAATAGTGATACCTTATTTATTGGACAATCATATTCATAATAAAGCAACGAGCTTTCAGGAGATAATGCCTCTCTTTATCAAGTCAAAAAGCGATATATATAAATATACACAGATACACAGTATCTCACAAAAGTGAGTATACCCCTCACATTTTTGTAAATATTTTATTATATCTTTTCATTTGACAACACTGAAGAAATGACCCTTGGCTACAATGTAAAGTAGTAAGTGTACAGCCTGTAAAACAGTGTAAACGTGCTGTCCCCTCAAAATAACTCAACACACAGCCATTAATGTCTAACAAAAAGTGAGTACACCCCTAAGTGGAAATGTCCAAATTGGGCCCAGAGTGTCAATATTTTGTGTGGCCACCATTATTTTCCAGCATCACCTTAACCCTCAAGGGAATGGAGTTCACCAGAGCTTCATAGGTTGCCACTGGAGTCCTCTTCCACTCCTCCATGATGACATCACAGAGCCGGTGGATGTTAGAGACCTTGCACTCCCGCACCTTCCATTTGAGGATGCCCCACAAATGCTCAATAGGTTTTAGGTCCGGTGACATGCTTGGCCAGTCCATCACCTTTACCTTCAGCTTCTTTAGCAAGGCAGTGGTCGTCTTGGAGGTGTGTTTGTGGTCGTTATCATGTTGGATACTGCCCTGCTGGCCCAGTCTCTGAAGGGAAGGGATCATGGTCTGCTTCAGTATGTCACAGTACTTGTTGGCATTCATGGTTCCCTCAGTGAACTGTAGCTCCCCAGTGCCGGCAGCACTCATGTAGGCCCAGACCAAACATATATACACATGTGTGTATATGTGTATATATGTTTTCTATAATATGTTGTGTTGATTCCCCCTATATGCATTTACCTGATTATGTCAGATGCTGCCTCCACTCTCTCTGCATCGCTGTTTACGTTCAAACTGAGGGTTTCAATTCATCAGTGTTTTTGTGCTCTTTGTGACTTATCTGTTTATCTATCATTTAGGGATTATTTCAACTACCTTTTATCAGTATAGACGTATACTTTTGGTGGTTGGGAGTGTCATGGTCTGGGCCTGCATGAGTGCTGCCGGCAACTGGGGAGCTACAGTTCATTGACATACTGAACAAGAGCATGATCCCCTCCCTTCGAAGACTGGGCCACAGGGCAGTATTCCAACATGATAATGACCCAAAACACACCTCCAAGACGACCCCTGCCTTGCTGAAGAAGCTGAAGGTAAAGGTGATGGACTGGCCCATCATGTCTAGAGACCCTATTGAGCATCTGTGGGGCATCCTCAAAAAGAACGTGGGGGAGTGCAATGTCTCTAACATCCACCAGCTCTGTGATGTCATCATGGAGGAGTGGAAGAGGACTCCAGTGGCACCTGTGAAGCTCTGGTGAACTCCATGCCAATGAGGGTTGAGGCCATGCTGGAAAATAATGGTGGCCACACAAAATATTGACCCTTTGGGCCCAATTTGGACATTTCCACTTAGGGGTGTACTCACTTTTGTTGCCAACAGTTTAGACATTAATGGCTGTATATTGAGTTATTTTGAGGGGAAAAGCAAATTTACACTGTTATACAGGCTGTACACTTACTACTTTACATTGTAGCAGAGGGTCATTTTCTCAGTGTTGTCACATGAAAAAAATATATATATATTTACAAAAATGTGAGGGGTGTACTCAATATATATATTGGTGGAGGCTAAACGTCGGCTGAGTTAACACAAACACACCACACACACAAATTTTTAACAAAAAAACCCCAACCTCCAAGCCAAAAAAAACCCAACGTAACGTCGCTGCAAATGCGGATCCCGCTTACACACACATGCAAGACTTTAAAAAAAAACACCTCAAAGGCCCCTCACACGCTCTTAACACACATATGCACGACTTAGAAAAAAATACACTGCGTCATACACGTAAAAGCCAACTGCGTCACTCGCAAAAAAATACGGCCGCATCGAAAAAAAATATACGGCCGCATCGCAAATACGGCCGCGAAACGACCCATTCCAAACGCTGTGCATCAAAACATCACAAACACAAGAAATAAACACAACGAACACATAAAAAGCTTACTTACAGCAAGGGGGGGCATCCGGCACCTCCAAAAGTTAACTTACACGTCCATTTAAGTTAAAAAAAAAGAGTTTAAACTGCAGAAAATCGCCTAAGCGAGAGAAAAAATGGCCGCCGAACAAAACGAAAACGAGGCTTCAGACGTAACTATACTACAGTGACTCGCAAGAATGAAATACATACTATACGGAACGTACCACACTGATATTAAACACCATTTTGAACACTACTACGCACAAAATGGCGGATGGAACGCAAATTGTAAGCTGGAACGCAAATAGCAAAACAAGAAACAATTCAGTCATAATTCATGGAAATACTGTTAATGGATGATTCGCCTCACAAAATACTTGCCTTGCATTTTTTTGACAAATTATGTTTAAATGTCCATTAACTATGTTACTGTTTATAATGTTATAAGTTTAAAAACAATATTTTCAAGTTCTTTACTTCAACATATTACAAAGTTCATGTTAACAGCTCAAACACGTTTTAAGTCACAATGTAAAGATTGTCTTTTATGTTAACATTACTCCCGGGATTAATGTTTATCGGCGGTTCATGGGGTCAGTAAGGAATTAATTTAATTGGGCACGTTTTAAGGAGAGTTTTTAATGTTTGCCTTACTCTGCAGTCAATGTATATTGAAGGTAACTATTATTCTGATAGAAATTGTATGTTAATACTGATTAGTTTAGAGTTCTACTGTTTTTACATTCAAATGTTAATACTTTTAATACAAAATTATGTTAAAATATTAATTCACTATGTTACTGTTTATAATGTTACAAGTTGTAAAAATGTTTTTTCAAGTTTCTTAGTTACACAGATAAGAAACTTCAAGTTTAAAAAAATATTATGTCAAGTTTCTGACTTAAACATATTACAAAGGTCATGTTAAAATTGGGTATGTTTAAAGGAGGTTTTTCATGTTTGTCTTCCTCTGGATTAAATGTATATTGAAGTTAACAATTCTTCAGATAGAAATTGCATGTTAAAAAAACATTACCTCAAGTTTACAATACTGATTACTTTAAAGTTCAACTGTTTTTACATTCAACTGTTAATACTTTTAATACAAAATATGTTAAAAAATGTATTCACTATGTTACTGTTTATAATGTTCAAAGTTTTAAAAATGGTTTGTCAAGTTCAAAACTTACACACATAATAAAGTTCAAGTTTCAAAAAATCTACTATCAAGTTTATTTTCATGTTTAATATCACAATACTTACTTAAGTCTCAAATATGTATATTAATAACTAAACAACTTTACAAACATATACATCACATTGCAGTCATTTTTTGACGGGCAAGTCGCTAGTATTAAATAAAATTGTGTTTATTAAGCTTCTATTTCAAAGTGTTTACAGTATACCAGGTGCAATAGCCTTTTGTAACAAAAATTCTGGAAATATTGTTGAAATGTTAAGATTTTCCAAAATCCTTATTTATATGAGTATGCACTTGCATTTGTGTATAATGACAGATACTATTTATTTATTCACATGTCTACAACATTCAGGTAGTGTGAAGCTCATAAAGGATCATACGCTCAACTTCATATATTCAAGTTAGTATCCAGTAATTGCTGTATTTTTCACATGCTCAGAGTGATTGTATTATCTGGCAATTGAAATACGGAACGGTCTTCTCAACTTCTAATTATTTGTGTCAATCACTATGAGCATGTGCAACCCACAGCAACTAATTAGTAGACATCAGGGCTGTCCGGGGGAAACCCTTCAGGGGCAAAGTACCATAGGTCAGCAAGTCCAAAGTAAAAAGCAAAAAAAAATGGTCTGGGAAGCCAAATATCCAACAAGGTTAGTAGCAATCTGGGTCAACAGCAAAGATCAGTCCACGAGGGAACAGGAACTGTAGCCAAACCGAGCAGGAAGACCCAGGAGCAACTAGAAGTAGTCTCAGTCACAGGAACCTACAACAAGCACTGAGAGGAGGCCGAAGCAGTAATAAATAGTCCCAGAGGAGGTGTAATTGGCTGGTAGAAAGACCGGGGCTTAATAACAACCAATGATGTAAAACAGCATAAAAATCTAGGAGAGGTACTTCTGACTGATCTGTCTCTAGAACATATAACTGTAGGTGCTGTGGCACAAGACATGTCATACTTGTGCTAAGCCATGAGATCTGTCGCCAGATCGAACCCGGGCGTGGACCTGGACAGTAATGGTAACACAATCTAATACAAAGATAACATGCAGAGCTAGAGGAGAAGACGAAAAAAAGGATAATTGACAGACAAATTACAAACTACAACAAACACCATTCAAATAAAGTTCTTGCTACTCCATAGAGTGTTAAATTATTCCATACATGGGATTTTTGTGGTATTATTTTGTTTAATAAAACCGATAATAAACACCGCCAGACTTCTAGGCTAGAAATATGATTATATTCAATGCCTACTGCCCCTTAACAATGACTGAAATCAGTTTTTTCAATATATAAAAGCACCCCCAAAAAATAGGACTGTTTGTAGATCCATAATTATTGCAAAAATATTCAAAAAAATAAAAAATTTCAAAATATAAAAAGGCTTGTTTATTTTTCTTATTCAAAATGACTATTGGCAACTTGTAACAAACGATCTAAAGGAACACAGAGGATTTACAAATATAATAAACTCTTTTGAGGAACTATATTTGACACTAGACAACATGTTAAAGAAAGTGAAATATAAATAGATATAAAATGTAATGAATATATTAAATTACTCTTTACTGTGGGCATCCAGTGCTTGCTTTGAGGAGTATATTTGAAGGTGGGATCTTGCAATTTTATTGAAAGAAGTGGAATTTTTGATTGTTGCCCCCAATTGTCGGAGGACAAGAATGGCTTATAATACATATATAATAAAATATAGGCTGTATTTATGTTTAATTGTGTTTATATTTTATTAAGTGTAGTTCTTCAGTGTCTCTCTAAAATTGGAAGAGACAGCCACACACATCTGGAAGTCTCACGGGACGTTCGGCTCAGCCTTCTGTAACACAGCTACCTCCAGGGACTGGAAGCTGCCAAGTCCGTCAGTGAAGACCACGTGCTTCTAGGAGATCTTCCATGTGACAATCACATTGGGAATTTTACAGCCAGTATAACTCTGCAATACCACCAAAAACTGGAGGTTACAGATAACACATACAATACATTTGGAACAGAAAAAGCTGCACTTGTTTTCTTTGGAAAATTATAATAAAAGAGCGGTGAGGATTATCAAATGTAGATCATCCAAAACAAGGGGAAGGCTCCAATGTCAGGCATGTAATACCTGCCTAATCGCTGGACTTCGGGTCCCAAACAGATGTACATTGTACTAGCCCCTCCAATACCTGGCACAGTAACTCAGCCCCTCATCTCCTGATAAAGAGAGATATGACCAATCATCGCCTACAGAGGATGCGTTGGACAGGAGGCTTCCAACACGTCCATAGAAACCAGCCACACATGGTCCCATATGCCAAGAACATGTGCTGTGTGTGTACACTGGGGCATTGTTGTGGGATATTGTCGGTAATGGTTGGAGACTGTAAACCAAGTCATATCTAATACAGAGTTTTTACCAAACAGCAGTTTTTGTTATTGACGGATCAAATAGTAAGAGTGTCATTTTACTAGAAAAATGGGAAAACTAATCAATTGCTTCATGAGTATAAATCACTATTATTTGTGTTATAAACGAATTAATGGTAAGCTGCCGTAGGTTGTAGATGTCCTTTGTTAAAAATAATCGAACTATGAAAATTGCTAAAATTAAACCTGGAGCTAACCAAAAAAGGTTACAGTAAGTGAACTTATTCAGTGTTCAAATCCTATATCTACTATTTATAAACCTAAATAAGTATATAAAACAGAAATATTAAATATGCAATAACAATTATTAAAACACTCTACTATTACCGTATTGGTCCGGATATAAGCCGCACCCGCATATAAGCCGCACCTGTAAAGTTCAAGGTGAAAAAATAGAAAAAAGATAGTACTCAAATATAAGCCGCACCCGTAAAATTGGAGAGAAAAAGACTCTCAAAGTGATCAGCCATTGCAAGAAATAGGCTTTCTAATTAGCACGGAAGCTTTTTTTGCAGGTTACAGGCTTTACAGGACGTTAGAATCACTAAAACCGTAAATCGCTATTCAATACCGCAGTCTAAAGCACAAAAGTCGGCACCCTTAACTCGCAATCGCGCAAATCGGCAGTAATTTTGCGTTTGCGAATAGCAGCCGCACACGTAACAAGCAAAGTTTGCAAATCAGCAATGATTTTTTTACGGTAGCGAATATAAGCCGCACCCGTAACTCGCAAGCTCAAAAATCGGAAAAAAGGTGCGGCTTATATTCGGACCAATACGGTAATAGATTAATTATATATATATATATATATATATATATATATATATATATACACATAAATACATACACACACACAATAGACATTGTTAATTGATATTTCACTTAGTTACTGCTTTTTCTGGTTTATATACTAATTTAGTTTTACAAATAATAGATATAGGATGTGAGGACTGAATAATTAACTTCTTAATCTCGAAGAAAACTGAAAAAAAAAAAAAGGAAACACACTTTAAAGGAAAGATTAACTAGGGTATGTTCTATGAAATGTATCTTAGAAGTGTTTATGGGTGTCTTTAATAAAAGGTTCTATAGCCATGCAACATGTCATATTCTTGAGGATCCGCTGTACCAACCATACAGGTATTATTACTAAGAGCACATATCAATACTTGACAGTGAATTACTTTAATTGGTTTAGTTTCCGTCCAAGTTTGGCCAGGGGATATAAAATAAAAAATAAAATAAAACAACTGCTTCCAGCCTAAAGATGAGCCAAACTGACGAGGGGTGCGTTTCATGTTTCAAAAGATGCAACATATCTGTCAGAGATGACTGGTATCCAGCCAGCCCAAGGCCTCTTCGCTGGCACGTTATGTATCCAGACAAAAAAAAAAATCAAACGTTTGTTCTTTTGTAGGCAGAACTGGAAGTACAACCTTTACTGCTGGAGTTGGCGCTCGATGAAACAGAACTCGCAGCCCAGAAACAGTATTGAACAAGGGCATGGTGCGCGCCGTACAGTGTGCATGCTAGTGAGGCTTGGCCTCTTTTAGTCTATATTACATTATCGGACTTGATTTAAAGGGCCATTTACCCCTCTGTAAGAGCTCTTCACGGTGTGAAAGAGCACAAGATAGAATATAAAAGTGACCTATTATTTTTATTTACACTAATAACAGCTAAAAAATCTGAAGTTTTAAGCCTGTTTGCATACAAAGTGTAGCCAGATCCATGGTGAAGGCAGTGATTGATAGCAGTTTTTCCCTTGACTCAGGACTGCACTAACCAGTTCATCCTTAATTGACCTGTTTAGGTGACTACAGCATTCTATGCTATGCACAGATAGATTTGTTAATGGTTAACACAGAGCTGTAGCTATTACACATGTAAACAACATTTTATTTGATTTGAATTCTTAGTGAAAAATGCACATTTCAAAAATTCAAAAGTATTTCAACATGCTTTCAGTAGATCTTTACTGTGAAGTGGTCCAAACTGTGCTGAATTAATTGACCCTTTGATTTTAAAGAGCATATTATACTAGTTTTTTCTCTCCAGTAAATAATTCCTTATATTCAGCATTGATTGTGTGACTCCTTTTATGCTAATGTTTACCTCCATATGCTAATTTGTAGCTTGAGTGCATGATAATGGTTGAGGAGGGGATATACCTGCATGATAACATTGGAGCACATTCTCTTTGCCACTAAAGTAAAAAAAAAACAAAAAAAAACAAGGAGACTAGGCTACTAATTAGAACATCAAAAAAACTAATTTGTATTGCAGCTTTGCTCTTTTTTGATAATAGCGACACAAAAACAATGTTACATATCAGTATATTTCAGTGGTATAATGGTATAGCCAATTTAACTCATAACATTTATCTATCTATCTATCTATCTATCTATCTATCTATCTATCTATATATATATATATATATATGGTACCTAAAATCTAGCTGCTAGATATTTTTGCCCATATATATATATACACATACACACAGTATCTCACAAAAGTAAGTACACCCCTCACAACATTTCATTTTTGTAAATATTTTATTATATCTTTTCATGTGACAACACTGAAGACATGACCCTCTGCTACAATGTAAAGTAGTAAGTGTACGGCCTGTATAACAGTGTAAAGCCATTAATATCTAAACCGTTGGTAACAAAAGTGAGTACACCCCTAAGAGGAAATGTCCAAATTGGGCCCAAATGGTCAATATTTTGTGTGGCCACCATTATTTTCCAGCACTGCCTACACCTTCACGGGCATGGAGTTCACCAGAGCTTCACAGGTTGCCACTGGAGTCCTCTTCCACTCCTCCATGACGACATCACGAAGCTGGTGGATGTGAGAGACCTTGCACTCCCACACCTTCTGTTTGAGGATGCCCCACAGATGCTCAATAGGGTTTAGGTCTGGTGACATGCTTGGCCAGTCCATCACCATTACCTTCAGCTTCTTTAGCAAGGCAGTGGTCATCTTGGAGGTTTGTTTAGGGATACTGCCCGGCCCAATATGCAGTGATGCAGTGTGCTCTGTATGGTCTGAGGATGGACAGGCTGCCCCCCCCCCCCCCACCCCTTTAACCTCTGCAGCAATGCTGGCAGAACGCTGAGCACGTGCACTTAACTTCTTTGGCCGACCATGAGTGGAACCTGTCCTGTGATATCACTGTATGGTCTTGCTCACCGTGCTGCAGCTGAGTTTCCGGGTCTTGGCAATCTTCTTATAGCCTAGGCCATCTTTATAGTAATTTACATAGTAATTAAGGTTGAAAAAAAGGCTTTCAGTCCATCAAGTAGAGCAACAATTCTTTTTTTCATGCCACGAGGTGCCATGTTGAACTTCCAGAGACCAGCATGAGAGTGTGAGAGCGATAACACTTAATTTAACACACCTGCTCCCCATTCACACCTGAGACTAACGAGTCACATGACATTGGGGAGTGAAAATAGCTAATTGGGACCAATTTGTTCATTTCCACTTAGGGGTGTACTCACTTTTGTTGCCAACGGTTTAGACATTAATGGCCGTGTGTTGAGGGGACAGAAAATTTACACCGTTATACAGGGTGTACACTTATAGATATAATAAAAATTTTACAAAAATGTGAGGGGTGTACTCACTTTTGTGAGATACTGTGTATATATATATATATATATATATATATATTTATGGACACAGATATCTAACAGCTAGATTTTAGGTACCAGCCCTTCACTAATGAGATCCATTTAAGATTGAAACAGCTGTCTGTGGGTTGGTGTCCTAACTCATCCAAGTGTTATGCTTCATGGCTGTGTTACACAGAAGGGATATGCTAGAAGGAGCCTTGTACAAAGGGGTATTGGACCAACAAGTGAAAATGCATTGTGCTCATTTGCATATCCCCACCCACTTTCCCAGAGTACAGTGCAATAACTGTGTTTCTCAGAACTCTGAGCAGGAAATATGTTCTTACCTTATTTGCAGGCGTCTAAATGTGAACACATATGTACTATTTATTTAAAATATACAAGCAGTCCCTGGGTAAAGGATTGGATATGTTCCAGAGAATGAGCCCAGTTCAATTGAGCTTTCGCATGTTAGTGTAGCCTGTAAGTGAGGTTACAAGTTAAGGGGTTACGGCCTTGAAATGATTGCAATGGTTAAACACATATTTTACAGCCTCCAGAAGCCTTTGATCTGTCACTTTTGCAAGGCTAAAATCGTAAATCGCTATTCAATTATTCAATTTCCCCAAGCCCGCAAATGTTTTCACACCCGTAAATGGCAAAAGAAGGAAAAAATCCTACGAATGTTTCAGAGAACCCGCAAGGGGGTTAAACACCTATTTGTAGCACTGTAAATGCAAATAAAAAATCACTACTGCACTGTAAATAACGGGGAAAGTAATGATAGACATTAGAATTGCACAACAGTCTCCAGCTCGTAAATTGGCAGGAAATTAAATCTATTTTTATGTTTCATTTCCGAATTAAATCGATCTCGGGTATCAATGAGTTAATACATATCAGGCCACCCACATGGACTAGAACAGTATTGGCATTCATTTTCATAATTCTGTTTTTGAGGGTTTGCGAGTCTGATCGCATATCGGACCCCCGAACCTATTTGATTGACATGTAACCTCCATGTTTTACTGCCGTAATACTGACAGTCTAATTTTTTATTGGCTGATTTGAAATGGGAGGTTATGGGCTTGTTTAATTGATCATGTTCCCGCCCTGAACTGCTACGAACCAGTGCATGGTTTACGGAGAAGGCATTGGGACAGTAACTTGCGGGCTTGAGCAATTGAATAGCTCCGGATTCGGAGATGAACTGGAGCCCACAAGACACCCACAGACATATGGCCTACAACGATCGAGTTGCGGGCTTGCAATTGAATCTGGCCCAATGTCTTTAAATCGGATTTGTATGTAATTAGGATTTCTGATGAATAATAATAATAATAATAATAGCACAATATAATGGCTCATGTGTGGTTATGATAATACAGTGTAATACTGTAATAATAATGATAATACCCCTGTACTGTAATAAAGTTCTAGAAACTAGCGTGCTCTTTATTTTAATTCAAACAAACAGAACATAAACGCAAACTCATACAAAAAGCTGTGTGTGTGTGTGTAGATAGATAGGTGGTCTAAGGGGGACTATTTTCTTTTTAATCTTGGTCTGTTACCGGCTGGCCTAATGTTACTTTTTGCTGCCTTTTTACTGCACAGCTTTAATGGCAAGTTGTATTTTCTCACAGAAAAAAAGTTATTAATAGTTATTATTTAGTTATATTTATGAAGACTGGTAGGGATCCATGGTGGTCCAGTGGTTAGGATTTGGTGTGACCCAGGTTCAATTCCAGTCAGGGAACCAAGAGGTCATACCACCCTGAAACCATGCAGGGTTGGGCCTTGTCAGTACTTGGATGGTCAATGGGGACAACATTGGCTACTGTTGTAAAGCAAAGGTTAGTCACCATTCACCATATATAAAAGATAATGGATCTCCCAAGTGGCTAAGGAGATAAAAGTATAATGAAGCCACATACTGCTTATAGGGTCAGATATAAATGTTAGAACGAAGAACATTAAATGATTAGGAAACATTTCATATGGAGCAGGCAGGCGGACTTATGGGTAGTTTAGTCCTAAAAGGGATATTGGAATGGATTTTTTTCTAAGACACTTAACAATAATAGGAAATAATAGAAGGATCCCAACACATAATGGGGAAAACACAAACATCCCCCTGCCTTCTCCTCCCCAGCCATCCTATATGGTTACACCTTATCATGTGATCAGCTTCTCAGTGCAATTACAGTAGACATCCTGGGATGTAATTTGCCGTGATGCCAATGCTAGGGGAGAAGAAAGCATGGGAACCATGACAGTTTAAGTAACATGAAAAAAAAAGTGTTTTATCTGTTTACATGAAAAAATCTTCTTATTCTTAAATACTAATACTGTCTTTAGCTGACTGTAAAGAAAAAATCCCTTCTGGATCGCTACCATGTCTTTGTAAAGATGCGTGTTTACTTCAATGAGCTACACCATATAGGGTCACCCAAGATGGGCAGATCATAGTACAGAGGTCAGACAAATTGTGGTCCACTGGAGAAGGAACTGGCAGTATCTTTGCAAAGAAAACCTTATGGATAAGCACAGAGACATAACAGTCAATAGGGTCATGGACACGGCTGAACGACTGACCAACAACAACAGTCACTTCCTGACACCACATTTACATGGGTACAATAGCACATAAGATTATCCATTTGGCAGAGTTAATTCGGTGAACAGATGAAGAGGATTTTTTGTGCTCATTGCCTGGTACGGCACAGTTGCAGCTGAAACCTTTTTGTACTTGTGCGTCACCGTCGCCCAAATTCAAACAAAAGAGATGATCTAATTTACATGTGTATGCTAACATTAACTCACACAGAGAACGTAGGAATAAAATTACCTCTTCCAGACTGTCCCTAGTTACTGCGCAAGAGAGATGAAAGAATATTATTTAAGATGCAAATGTTATTAATGTAAAATTATGTAAACCACATTATGTGATGGTACTAAGTATCCACGTCCAGTGTATTCCAAAATTACAGTCTATTATTATTATTATTGTTATCGTTTATTTGTAAC
Source organism: Discoglossus pictus (assembly GCA_027410445.1). Taxonomy (NCBI): domain Eukaryota; kingdom Metazoa; phylum Chordata; class Amphibia; order Anura; family Alytidae; genus Discoglossus; species Discoglossus pictus. The sequence continues at coordinate 19,613,994 of CM050166.1, read as the reverse complement.
GCGCCAACATATTCCGTAGCGCTATACATAAGTTAAGTTACAGGCACCTTCTTTGATCGCTACCTTGGAGTTGGTGAAGGGGCTTGTGTACCTCAATGAATCTGTGAGCTATAATATGTAGGGTCACCCAAGATGGACAGGTCATAGCAGAGAGGTCTGACAAATCACTGGAGAAGGAACTGGTATCTTTGCCAAGAAAACCTTATGGATAAGCATGGGCAGAGACATAAAAATAGACGTGCCTGGTGTGCTGTGATCAACAGGGTCCATCTGTATTTCTTTCTCACACCTAAAATCTTCTGCGCTGGAACAGTCTCAGATTAAGTCCTTTTTTTTTCAATCTCTTATTTCAACTTGCCCACCTCTAGAGTACTTACCCCACCAGAAAAGCCATATATTTAATATATAATATTTTAAAGAACTATATTTAAAAACAGATAATATTTTTAGCATGCAACAACATTTACCCTATAATTAATTATGTTTTATATGCAATTATGCTGCTTTGAGTCTTTCATTTTGGTTTCTCCTGAATAATGTTGAAGGTCACTTTGAATACAAAGAACATTTCTATCTGCACAATAGGGAAGCCACAACTGCCAGTGCTTTCAGCAGGACTAATAGACAATCATGAGCAGTAAAAAATAAAGAGTTTGTCCCTTATCAAGTTAGTTATTTAAACAACCATATTAGAAAAAGTTGCCACATGGAACTCTCTTGCTCACTTTGCCTTAAGGAGTTCAGATGCACCTCACTGAAGAGGCCCATAAAGGCCGAAACGCGTCTGGGGTTTGCTGTTTCTCCTGTTCAGGGTAGAATGTCCTAGTATTTCGTGGCTGGGCCACTCTTGAGTGGCACCAGACTGATATACTACAGGATATTTCTCCCTGTGAAGGGCACAAGTGTCTAAAAGAGGTTGCTCTCAGAGTGGCTTATCATGGCTATAGAACTAACCTATTAAGGTTGGTTCGTTCTCTGATGAGCGCCTCTTGTTTTGCACATGGAACTCTCTATCACATTATATTGACCTTCCCACTTTGTATATTTTCAAATACATCTATTCATAGACATTGACCAGATCACCACCTTCTTAAGTTATCATGTCACCTGCCCAAATCAACAACCAATACTTTCCGCTTTTATCTGAAATATTCACTTAAATTAAAGGGTCTCCCGAAAACCCTTTAAGACGTTACGGTCCATAACTTTTTCTGTACGTGTACATATTCACTTTATTTTGACTTTCTCATTACATACCAAGCACAAATAATTTCGGCCAAGTAACAGCAGCCAACTCCACACTGATGAGTCTTATCCGATGAAACAGTATTGTCGGTAATTTAGTAAAAACTTATAACACGTCTTTAAAACACTGCAATGGTTAAATCTGCCTGAAGGTGCATGTAAGAAGTCATATGAGCCATATAAAATTGTTGTGAGCTTGTAGCCTCATTGCCATGCCCCTGTCCAGAGTATGGTACTTTTTGGAATTTCCTCTATATTAGCGGAGTGTATAGATGTAGATCTGCAGCCACACAATTATCTCACATTCACACAGAAAATCACTAAATAAATACTCAGTGCAAGGATATCGTTTTGTGTTCTTTACTCGTATCCATACATAGCTCATTGAGTCCCGATGTGCTCTACTTACAAGAAACGTGTTGCCATACAATTCATCGGATGCAACAGCAGACACAAGCAGAGGCTAATGGCTAAAAATAGTTCAAAGAAGATTGCTGGTCCCCAGTCAGTTCAGGCGGCTGGTTGTATATTAAACAGTAAGACGTATTAAAGAACTTGAAGTGCTGCAAACAAGAGATCTGCTCCAATAATCAGTGCATCACAGGTACCTCCAAGATCTGGCTCCATTGTGATATATATATTGTGATGGACCATAAGATCTGCAGGGATAGAAGCCTCCACCGTACAGAAGGACAATAAATACATTTGTGTTCACGTTTGAACATCTAAAACAAGTATAAAAAAAAAGTATTTCCTGCTCAGAATTTAGAGAAATACAGTTATTATACTGCAGTCTGGGAACCTGGTCAGGGACATGCAAATGTGCTCACAAAGGCTTTGCTCTTGTAATCCAATACCATTTCAAACATGGCTTCCTTTAAGCATATGTTTACTGCATTATGCCGCTTTAAGCAAAGTTCATGATGGATTATACAGAAGTCAGGAAACCTACCCACGTACGGCTGTTTCCAGGTTGCTGCCTCCCATCAGTGTGGGGCCAGGTTCATAGCTTGTATAGTAGATCTTGTGTGGAGGTTTACCGCAGCAATCATAATTATATATATATATATATATATATATATATATATATATATATATACATACATATATATTTATTTATTATTTACCTGTCAAATAATCTTTTTAATTCACCCCTCTATCTATACGTATCTGTGATTTTCTCAATAGCTTTACTAATTATGTTTCCATATGTTCAATATTTAAAGCAACTACTGCTGGACATTGTTCTCAGCCTCTATTGATTTGTTACAATTACTCTGAGCATGTGCAGTTAGCAATGATTTGATACTAACACAAGCATGAGAAGAACAGGAGAGGATTAAAATGCTGAAAAACAGTCAAAAATGCATTTTTTTAAAAATAATACATAATTAATAAAGTTCTTGTCATTATCTATTTAGTATGTCATTGTAAAGTAGAATATTTACAAATTATATGAGTGATCTGAATCTGCAAAGCTTATAATTGTTTCCTGCTAAAAATAAATTTTTTGGAAAATCTTAGGAAACCTCTGTGGGACAGCAGCCAATCAGAGTAAGACACAGACTATTTACTACTTGTAAGAAAATCATTAAAATAGCTTTTTCATTTTTTAAACGGAGCTTTTAAAAAACCATGAGCATAAAAATATATATTTTTAAAAAACTTAAGCTTTGCTGACTGCACTCATGTCATGGGGATTCCACCATGGATAGTTAGTCAACCTGTAGCTGGGTACGGGTTATCCTACGGGGGCTTACTCTTCTATTTGATTCTATTGTCAAGTGGCAATTTAAATTTTTGGGCCTTTAACTTAGTTAAGCCTTCCAGTAAGGAGGTATCCCGTTGGGGATCATAGATCCGCCCTTTTCTTTAACCATTAATTTTGGGTTGTTCAAAGATCCTAGTATCTTTTGTGGCAGTATTTTTTAAGACACTTAGTGGCGTTGTTTACAAAAATCAATCAATCAAAAAATTATTTCCTACTTATTTTTTTCCTTTTGATCCAGTGCCACATGGGAGACTATTGTGCAAACTAAGGGATACAGGAATTGCAGTAAATATCTGATCATGGATTGAGAGCTGGCTAAAAGACAGAAAGCAAAGGGTTGTTGTGAATGGAACATACTCCGATTGGACTAATGTGGCAAGTGGGGTTCCTCAGGGTTTAGTATTAGGTCCTCTACTTTTTAAGATATTAGGGACTTAGAGGTGGGACTGGAAAGTAGTGTCTCCATTTTCGCTGATGACACAAAAATGTGCAAGGTAATTTAATCAGATAGTGATGTGCTTTCCCTCCAAATGGATTTACATAAAATTGAGGAATGGGCATCTAAATGGCAGATGAGATTTAATACAAATAAATGTAAAGTTATGCATCTGGGAAGGAAAAATAGCCATGCAATTTATAATCTTAATGGAGCAAAAATAGGGGTATCAGATATTGAAAGGGATTTGGGAGTGCTTGTGGACAACCACCTAGGTAACAGTGCTCAAAGCCAAGCAGCAGCTGCAAAGGAAAATAAAATATTAGCATGTATTAAGAAGGGTAAAGAAGCAAGGGAAGCAAATATAATTCTGCCACTGTACAAATCTCTTGAATGGCCTCATTTGGAATATGGAGTACAATTTTGGGCACCACTTCATAAAAAGGACATTTTAGAGCTATAAAGGTGTAGAGAAGGGCAACAACACTAATAAGGGGAATGGTAGCGCTAAGTTATGAAGAAAGACTAACCAAATTAAACTTATTTTCTCTAGAAAAAAGGTGTCTAAGTGAAATATAATTACATTGTATAAATACATCCAGGGTCAGTATAAAAATTTGTCAAGGGAGCTTTTTGTGCCAAGAGGTTTTAAACTGACAAGAGGACATCCCTTGAGGTTATAAGTAAAAAGATTCCACCTCAACGAAAGAAAAGGGTTCTTCACAGTAAGGGAGGTTAATCTTTTGAATTCTCTATGAGAGGAGGTGGTGACAGCAGATTCGATAGATAACTTTAAAAGGGGACTGTATTTATTTCTAATTAAAAAGGGAATTCAGGGTTATCCTTAATAATTAGAGAGAGAGTATTGATCCAGGGAGAAATCCGATTGCCAGTATCTGGGGTCAGGAAGGAATTAATTTTGTTTTCCTTTTGAGACGATTGGCTAAGTTTCACTTGGGTTTTTCTTTCTGTTTGCCTTCCTCTGGATTAATTAATAATAAAAAAATAAGAAAATAAAAATAAATAGTTGATTAATAATTAATTAACAACTAATTAATTAATAACTAATCCACATATTGCAGATCAGAGGAGATCTTAAAAGGTTGAACTTGATGGACTGAAAGTCTTTTCAACCTTAATTACTATGTAACTACCAGCTTGTGTTGTGGACTTTATGAGTAGGTAGTTCACGACAACAATCAATTATAATATGGTGAGCAAAAGAGCGATAGAAGCCTCCACCGTACAGTAAATAAAAAGTACATCTGTGTTCACATTTGAATGTCTAAAACAAGTTAAAAACCTGTCTCCAGCTCAGCATTCCGAGAAAAACAGTTATTACACAGCATTCTGGGAATATATATATATATATATATATATATATTGTAAAACCATTTTTCACATTATCAACTCAAGTTTTTCATAAAAGTGTATTATAAATGCGAAAATTCAGCTGTCCTTTAAACAATGTAATCCCAGTTCACACAGGGTCATGTACGTCACAGCCGTGTCCCTGCCTCAAGGTGCGCACTTCACAGCGATCGCTGTCAGGATTCCTGCCCAAGACTACTTGTCCTCTCTCCTTGGCTGGCATTTCACTGCGTGACTTCACTTTGAAGCTGCAGATCAGTTCTAGATAATGATTTGGCCTTTGTATCATCTACATTACGCAGGTTTAGGTGACAGCAACCTCCGCTGTGACAATTGGCACCAAATGTACAAAACAAGATTCGGAAGATTCATACCGGAGACGCTGCCAACACCTGGCACCGTGTGCAGCACATTGCATAATTTGCAAATAGATACCCAGAAGGAAAAGTGCACCCCAAAAAAACAGTGCAGGGGAAGAGCATTATGTGCTGGATTGACACTTTACGCTGGATAATGATCAATCAGACTCTAAAAAGGGCCTAAAAAGGATATGGACTGGATGTTACCAGGTATATAATATCTCTGTGTATCTATTTATTTGTATGTACTTTATTTTATTAAGAAGTGATTCTAAGCTCTGTTTTTAGTGCTCAAAATCAAAAACCTAGACCCTGTATAAGTCTGCCCTCCTCTGCAGGACTGGATGTGCAGTGTAGTGTCCTAGCCTATCAGGGACAACGTCTCAGCAGCACTTTGATAAGGTAAGACACTACACTGCACAGTCAGTGCCGCAGAGCCTGCGTCTTCATGAACTGCAGTGAGCAGACCCATACAGGGACTATTTGATTGATTTTAGGTAGTAAAAACACACCTTAAAAATAGGCAGTAATTGTGTTTAAAAGGATTCTTCACCTAAAATATAATAGTGTGAATTGCAGTTATGTTGTCCTAGGTTCATTGAGTCTAAGCATTGCCACTTACTCCCTATGGTTTGCACATGCTCAGAGTAATTGTATCAAGTGCAGGATGAGAACAATGTCCAGCACATCAATATGTAGTTCAAATACTTTTATTCAAACATGGGCCGGTGTTCTGTTACTACATCTAAATGCTCAAAAATAAGTCACCTGGCTGAATTATATTGAGAAAATCTGAATCATAAAATGTAATGCACATCAAGTTAAACTCTAAAAGATAGTTTGGCATTTAAAGGGCCACTTAATTCAGCAAAATTTCAACCAAATTGCAGTAAATATCTCCTAAAAGCATGTTGAAATACTACTCAAATTTTACACTGAGAAATTAAATCAAAGAAAATCTGTGTTTACATGTGGAATAGACTGCCTACATGCTGCTGTATTACTGCAGCCAATCAGGTTGCAGGGTTGTTTGTCCCATTCAATTAAATGGTAAGACTGAGTACATTTCCCATTTGAAGGGAACATACTTTGTAATTTCTTCTGGTAAACAAATCAGGTTTCTGCTCTCTTGGCTCTCAGGAATATGATAATCAAGTGAAAGTATGGTGCTTAACATCCATTTGGATTTCAACACAATCTATAGGACATATAGACTTTAATGTATCAAAAAACGCTGTATTAAAAACCCTAAAATCCCAGGTGACCTGGTACAAAATACTATAGGGATCAATATTTGGAGTTAAATTATATGTGGTACAGTGCAAAATTGCAATTGGTAATAATAGGGCCTCTCGAAGTAGAGAAAAATACCAATTATTAAACAATGGAAAAGAGCCCTTAATCGACAATGATAACAAAGGTCAGTTGTAGTAGTCTATAGCTAACAGTAATAGATGGAGAGACAGAACCCTTTGATCGTCACGGATCCTCCCACCTGAGGGCAAACCTATGTTAATGCCCCATTTCTGACTTACAGCCCTGCAGCTAAAAGACAAACAAAAAGAAAAATTGCAAAGAAGAGAAAATCATTGACCACAATAAACAACAGTGGAATCATCCAAAAAAGACTAGTGTGCTCTAACACACTATTTCCCATTTATTTCCCAGGTTACCTATCTAGGTGTAGGTTAAAACAAATACTCTAAAAACAGTATAGACCCATTATTGTGGGACAGCATAGGCTTGCATATCAATAAACTATCAAGGTGACTCCATTATCCAATCTCATTAGTTGGTGATAATAGAACTGCCTCTGAGAGAACCAGGGGCTTAGTCACAGAAATGCCATGAATAACCAAGCCTACAACAAAGACCCTACATTAAAGCCCAACGGTTCGTTTAACAGATTCAGCTGCTTTGTCAAAGGCGGGTGGTCTCATAGAGATTGCTGCGCTGAGTCACGGGTTTAAATAACCAATCAGTTGTTTCTGATTGGCCTGATTGGTACATTTGCTAGGATTGGCTAGCGCCACTTCACAAACAAAATGAGCACAGAGAGGAAGTGATGTCACTTTAATGAAATGTTGATACAAATAAACAAAAAGAGAAGGTAGAGCCACCTATAGGATGGAGGGTGTAAGACATGCTTCACATGTGAATCAATAAAAATCCTCCAAAATGTGTGAATCATAATGCGCCACCAAAGGCTCTATAAACATAATACTCATAAGTTCAGCTAGTTGTGACTGAAGTCTCTTAATAAGTGAAAAGATTATTACAGATAAAAATGCTAAAAAAAAAGGAATATATGTGAACGGCTCTAAAGCCAGTATATCAGAAGGTTGTAAGTGAGTATGCGTGCTTATGGTGCTAATGTGTGTGAGGTGTCAGGTGGAGATGTTGTATCTAACGTAACCAAACTCTAAACCTATAATTTTATTTAAACACACTTTATAGTAAGTATTAATGTGTAATAAAAGCGTCAAAACTAAGTGTGCAAAATATAAATGAAGCCTATAATGGTAAGTGATAAATGTAAATCATTGTGATGGAAATTATTGATGATATTAAAGAATGAACTATGAGTAATAGAAATAGATAAATAGCTAAACAATGTAGACATATAGGACTATAAATATGTCTCACACTAAAATGGACAACTGGGGTTTTAATACAGTGTTTTTTGAGTCAATAAAGTTTTTATGTCCTCTCTGGAAATTGAACAATGCAGACCAGAAAAATTAACCCTTACAAATCTGTGTATGCATGGAATGCTGGACTCACCTAATCAGGTCAGCTATGGGTTAACTGGTAAGTGCAGTGCCTATCAATCACAGCCTTTACCATACAGACTCACACACCCACATGCAATCTCTTATTACTCATGCAACATGGAGTGGCCAGTATATAGGTATGTAAACATTCATTTAAAACTGTAGAAATGTTAGCTTTTATTAGTGTCATTAAAAAAATAATTTAAATATACAATATTGGGCTCTCTCACACTACAAAGATCACTTACAGTGAGGCAAATGGCCGTTTAATAATTAAGTATATAAATCATTATATTAATAATGTAAACTGTATTTTACCATTATTTTCTAACTCCTCAGTAATGCACCACTCCAAAATAAAGTAATTTTCTATAAATATTCCAGTTTCTAGTCCTTCCCTTAGATTAAAATCATGCTTCTCTTTCATAGCTCACCCCTGGTGCTGTTTGAGATCTGTTTTCTCCCCAGTTCCTTCATTACCAAGGAATAATGTGCCATGTTCCTTCAAGTGCATCTGTGTCTGTTGCTTAGTGGGAATTAGAAGTTTAATGACATGATCTGCATTCAACATTTGTGACGTATACACTACACAGGGACATGGTACTGTCTGGAAGATTCTTATAATGAATATGTGACACTCGAGTGTTTCCTTCTAACACTTATACTGAAAAGGGATTCTATTTTCTCTTCATTAATGGGACATTTAAGGTTTCTGGATCTCAGAAATAACTTTGTATCTATTTACTTCTATACACTTTATTGTATTAAGAAGTGCTTATTTGGTCTGTTTGTAATCTCTATAATCAAACAAATAGTCCCTGTATGGGTCTGACATCTCTGCACCATATGCAGACACAGATTCTGTGTCTCATGTTGCTGAGAGATGGTCATTGATTGGTTAGTATAAGACACTACACAGCAAGTACAGCAGAGTCTATGTCTTCATGAGCTACAGATGGCAGATCCATACAGGGACCATTTGTTTGATTGTAGCCAGTAAAACAGAGTAGTTTTTAGTACTTCTGAATAAAATATAGTACATAAATGTAAATAGATACATTTATACATCTAGTACACTCAAGAAACATTCCACATCCCTTTAAAAAACAATCTTCCATTACAAATCAATTAAGAACATTAAAGTTGGGGCCATGTCCTCTGGACCTGGTAACACTTTCATAAGTCTTTTGATATTTTTAGATAATTTTAAATGGAGCCAGTTCTATTTATAAGATTATATGTATGCAAACAAGAACGCCTGGCTCAGATACAGAGAGATTAGGCCTATGAGACGCGTAATCTGCACATCTCATCTCCAGGATAAAGCTGCAGCTGCTCTGAAAGCAACGTACTGAGGAGCTCTACCCAGAAATACGATTATATTAAACGAGTTGGAAGCGTCCACTTCAGGTGTGGAGGAAACAGATAACAATGTCACATAACGAAAAATCACAATGAATGCATTGCTCTGTGGAGGAGCTACTGCTGGTGCAGCAGGTGCAAAGCACCAGAGCCCACAGCTACCAGCAGCAGCAGCTATCTGGAGTAAACGGAGTCACTTAATTTGTTAGTGGAGAGGGTGACATTGGGGTAATCTTATCATCTACATATATGTTTGGCAGTTTATTGACCTTCTACCTTGTATAGAGAAGCTGGAAAGGGGCCCTCCAAATTATTTTGCACCAGGGCCCTACAGTCCCAAGTTGCACCACTATTATATACAATACTATTGGGGAAGTATAATGGAAATTTATACTTTGGTAATGGAAGATTAAATAGTATAAAAACTAAATAAATCTAGTAAAACACATATATTTAATGATTTTGTCGCTATAAGACTCATTGGGCCTCATTCAATTGCGATGTGGGCAATTGAATAGGGCCCTAAATAAGCACATAGCATATTTTTATTAAAGAAGTTTTTAGTTAGTAAAAACCTTTCTTTTGGATAGATGCTTGCTAACAAAAAACTTCTTTAAAAAATATATGTTATGTGCTTATTTAGGGCCCTATTCAATTGGGCAAATTGCAATTGAATGAGGGCCATTGTGTTTAATTACCCCTGGCTCTTGCAACATACCACTTTATTTTAAAGGGATTTGGAAGGTTTATGGATTGTACTATGTATGCAATATATCTATGTATTTATTTGCTTTTATATACCCTGCTATGTATTTATTTATACCCAGTATTCATTCCTTTCTAATATTAAAGGGACATGGAAGGCTTCTGGATAATAGGAGCCCCATTCAATTGAGCTTTCGGGAGATCCGGTAGCCCGTAAGTCAAGTTGCAAGCTATTTTGCTATTCAAGTGGCGTCTTTTTGTGGGCTCGCCACTGTTTCTGAGTTACGGGCTTGAATAAAATGGCAATGGTTAACCTTGCAACTTACAGCCTCCAGAAGCCCTTGATTTCTCACTTTTGCATAGCTAAAATCGCAAATAGTTATTCAATTGCTCAATTTCCCCAAGCCCGCAAATGTTTTCACACCCATGAACGTCAAAAGAAGGAGAAAATCCAACGAGTACTAGAGAGAACTCGCAAGGGGGTTAAACACCTATTTGTAGCGCTGTAAGTGCATATCAATAATGCACTGTAAATAACGGGGAAAGCAATGACAGACATTAGAATTAATTGAACAACAGTCTCAAGCCCGCAAATCAGCAGGAAATAAAATGTATTTTTATGTGTCATTTCGGGGTTAAATCAGTCTCGGGTATCAATGAGTTAATACATACCAGGCCTCCCATGTGGACTAGAACAGTATTGGCCTTCATTTTCATATTTCTATATTTTGGGGGTTTGCGAGTCTGATCGCATATCGGACCCCCGAACCTAATTGATTGACGATTATTTTACTGCCGTAATAATGACAGTCTCGTTTTCTATAGGCTGATTCTAAATGGGCGGTTACGGACTTGCTGAATTGATCATGTTCCCGCCCTGAACTGCCACGACCCAACGCACGGTTTACGATTTTGCCTTGGGCGCCTTAACTTGCGGGCTTGAGCAACTGAATAGCATCGCAATCGGAGACCAACGGGAGTCCGAAACACACTCGCAGACATTTGGGCGATCGAGTTGCGGGCTTCGAATTGAATTAGCAACTGTATAAGTCATGGACATAAAATTATTTGGGGAAAAAGCTGAACTTTTGAAGACTGCTTATGAGTAAAGAATCCATGTTGTACGTGTTGCATCACTTCCTGGGAGCTGGATCATGGGTGTGTTTTTCAATGGAGAAAGGGGCTGGGCGGGAAGGAAAAAGGTAGAATTAAATAGGCTTTGTTAGATAATTGGATCATACTGAAACATACACCCCCCTTTGGAAGCCCTGAAGCAGGATGTTTAGGGTTGGGATTATTGTAAGGTTCAGTGTTAGGGATTATGGTTAGGGTTTAGGGTCAGGGTTTAGGGTTAGTGATTAATGTTTGGGTTACAGTTAGATATAAGGTTAGGGTTTTGGGTTAAGGCTGGGGTCATATTTAAGTTTCCTCGATTATGAGTGCATCTGATAGAGTAGAATCAGTAGTGTATAAAAACACTTTATTTTGCATGAAAAAATACCAAAATAAACATTTAAACACTTAACTTGAAGTTAGTTAGTTAGTTGATAATAAGGGTCAACACCCTCTCCAAACCCAGGCTAAATGGGCATAAAATTCAAAATGTATTTTGGCCAATCAGGAGGCTGAAACATTTGTATCACAATCTGGGGTTGCTGTCTGTGCTACAAAGCAGCCTGGGATATGTAGTCTGGCACATGTTTGGAAGTGCTATGTATTTTCATATAAGATTATGTTCCCTGCATAAACTACTGCTAATGCTGCTGGTGTTTTTTTTTCTCTCTGTCCCGGGCTCCTTGTGTAAAATTTCAGCTGTGACCCCACCAACCATGTGACTGGCAGCACTTCCTTTGGAGGTCACAACCTGTACCCAGCTCCTCTGCTCCAAGTACACTGTTATGTAAGCTTCCTAGGGGTGTGCAAATCCAGATAGCAGTATCCACATTCAACTAGTAAATATTTTTCTACTAATCAGTGGCTGTTTTTTAGGAAACCCAGGAAACTCCTATATACCTTTAAGGTAGTGGCAGATCACAGGTTCTATATACTAAAAGACTGGGCAGGAAAGATCTTAATTTAAAAAAACAAAATAACTTTTTTATACATCCTATACTTTTTAAATGTGGTAGAAGTTGTCTCAGCTAATGCGGCTAAATGAGAAGGGAATTAATAAATCGGCAGCCAGATTATCTTTACACAAAGTGTTAACTGACTTCGGAAAGAGGTTAATAGACTTTTCGAAGTAGTAGATGATTTGAAAAAATCCACAGCATTCATCTGCGTCCCAGGCTGGTCGTAAAGTAAATAAAGGTTTTCGCTGGCGCTTAATGCCTTTGTTTCCCGGCACATTAAGGCGGCATAAAAGCTCAGGGAGGCTGCAAGCTCATAAAATGTGTATATATAAAACTGTTTGAGGTTAATTTATTAACACATCATCGTTACAGACAGAACACGGCTTGTGTCAGTTTTATTGGTATATGCAGGGAATGATGCAGCAACTTCTAAATGAATAAAACTAGGTAGGAAATACTTATATTACTGGATATTACTAGACATATAATATCTCTGTGTATCCATTTACTATTATGCACTTTATTTTATTAAGAAGTGCTTATAAGCTCTGTCTAAAATCATATAAATAGTCCCTGTATGGGTCTTAACACTGCAGTGTATGCAGAAACTGACTCTGTGGGGTTGGATGTGCTGTGCAGCGTCCTAGCCTATCAGGGACCACGTTGCAGAAAACAAGCTGCGCCATACTGCTGATATGAGGCAGTTTCCAACAGAACTAAACACAGACAATATCTGAAAACATATAAACATAAGACATTTTTTAGGAAAATATGAATTTTTGAAGGCTCTGTTTAAACAAAAAACAAAGGCAGATGAGCTCAATCAGAGAATGAACTAACCTTAATAGGTTAGTTCTGTGGGCATGATAACCCATTCTGAGAGCACCTCTTTTAGCCACTTGTGCCCTTCACAAGAAAAAACAGCTTAACCCCAGAAGTACGTTTCGTCCTTCATTGGGCCTCGTCAGTGAGGTGTAGCTAATAACTCCCTAAGGCACAGTGAGCAAGGGGTCCACATCTGGAGTCCCCTATACCTCTTAGGGAGATTAATACCTAAGGGTAATTTGCATAAACAAAACAACAAAGGTGTCAGAGAACGAACTAACCTTAATCGGTTAGTTCTATGGACAGGATAAGCCACTCTGAGAGCAACCTCTTTTAGCCACTTGTGCCCTTCACAGGGAGAAATATCCTGTAGTATATCAGTCTGGTCCCACTCACTAGAGTGACCCAGCCCTGAAATACCAGGCAATTCTACCCTGAAGAAGAGAAACAGCAAACCCCAGACGTATGTTTCGGCCTTCATTGGGCCTCGTAAGTGAGGTGTAGCTGATAACTCCCCAGAAAACAATTAAAAAACAAGAGTTCATGGTATAAGTTAGGAGAGAGGAATATTGTAGGGTAATTAGTGAATGGACTTCTTTGAAAAAGGTGGTTAGTTGAGGGACAGCCTTCCTGTTGAAGTGGTAGCAGTGGCTGGTCACTGCACCCATGCTGACGAGGGTTCATCTCCAGAAACAGCTTCAATTTGAACAACAGTACTGAAATTTGACCTCTTCTGATTGGCAAAGCGTTGCCTTCTCTGATGAGTCATTTTTTCTGCTCCATCGATTGGAAGATTGTTGGAGTGTCAGGCGAGAAACCTCTGGGAATGAACACTCTGCAACCTTTTCTGGAAGAAGGCAAGTTGGTCAGGGGAATGTTTTCTTGGCATTGTCGGAGTCCTCTCATCCCTCTGAAAGACACTCTCAATGGATTGGGTTATCTATCCATCCTTGCAGATCAAGTACACACATAAATGTTCTTCCCTGGAGCGGATGGGATCTTCCAGCAGGACAAGGCGACATGTCATATGGCCAGAATTCTCAGGAAGTATTTTGAGGTGAACGACGAAGACTTCCAAGTACTTCAATGGCCTCCAAATTTCCTGGACTTCATTGAGCACCTGTGGGACCAACCTGATTGCCATGTTCGCTGTATGGATCCTCCACCACGCACTCTTCAGCAGCTGTGAAAGTCTCCAGATGCCATTGCGAACCTTCCAGCATCTTATTGGCTCACTACAACACCGTCTAGCTGCTGCCCATGCTGCACACAGCGATTATTCAGAATATTAGTGAGTGGTCATAATGTAACTCTACTGTGTGTGTGTGTGTGTGTGTATGTGTGTGTGTATATATATATATATATATATATATATATATATATATATATATATATATATATATATATATATATATATATATATATATATATATATATATATATATATATATATATATACACACACACATATACATACATATACACACACTTTTATGTACTTTATATACACTATGGAGTGCTTATAAGCTCTGTTTTACTGCCTAGAATCAAACAAATAGTCTCTGTATGGGACTGCCCACTGCAGAATATGCACACAGACTTAGTAGCGCTGACTGTGCACTGTAGTGTCCCAGCCTATCAGGGGACACATATCAGTAGCATGTTGCAGAATGTTGACACCGCACAGCAAGTACAACAGAGTCTGTGTCTTCATGAGCTGCATAGGGCAAAGCAGAGCCAAGCAGATAATATTTGTCCATGGATATCCAAAAACCCAGAGCTATTGAGATCCACACGTTTGGTCACATACTATGATTGCTACCACGTTATCGCCTCTATTATATTACCATATAAAGTATCATCAATTGTTAATGATTTCTTCCAATCCTTACAGACTAAGGACTGAATTTCTACCAGTATTATTAGCCTCATTTGTTTATATTACTCTGGCCGCTAGGTATAATTTGGAAGACAAGGTACAGTGATGCAAATAGTAATGAAGACTAACAATCACGCTGTAACGAGCAGAGATCCCTACTGTGCGGAGATTATGAGACACTGATTACTATCTGCATCCAACACTATATTTACAACATATTTTCTGGCCTAATTGTATTTATTTTGTGCGTCAGTCTCTTCACGGCTTGGCTGATTGTGGGATGTCCCCTAGACAGCAGTTCAGGTCTACAAAAAAAACTAATAATCCAAATTACCATCCATATGAGAACAAAAACACACAATAACAAGGCAAAAAATACAGAATGCAAAAATAAAAAAATACAAAAGGTAAAAAAAAAAGAAAAATGCAAAAAACAAAAAATGGTAAAAAAATACAAAATGAATTGCAAGAAGACTTTTTGATCACCAAAATAATTAATTCACCTAGGACGATTTCTAATAATTATAGTTATTATTGATCAAGAGATTGGAAATTGATTTTGTGCCAGCTTATTTGTTTTAAAGGGATATGGATTTTACTTGGTATATAATATCCCTGTGTATCTATTTACTTTTATGTACGTTATTTTATTAAGATGTGCTTATAAGCTGTTTTACTGCCTGAAATCAAACAAATAGTCCCTGTATGGGTCTGCTCACTGCAGCTCAAGAAGACACAGACTCTGCTATAATGTCTCGTACAAGCCAATCCGTGACTTTCAGCGACATTCTGGAATGTGTTGCAGAGGTGCTCCCTGATAGGCTAGGACACTATACTCCACATTCAGCCCTACAGAGTCTGCATACACTGCAGTGGGCAGACACATACAGGGACTATTAATTAGATATTTAGGTAGTAAAAAATGGAGCTTATCTTAATAAAATAAAGTACATACAAGTAAATAGATACCCAGGGATATTATATACTTAATAAGATCCAGAAACCTTCCATATCCCTTTAATACAAAATAAGCCGGCATATAATCAATCTTCAATCTACATTGTAGCTCTGCATTTTGGCCACTACAGTGACAGTCAAGCAGATTGTAATCCTAATTAGCACATCAAAGCAAGTAATTAATATGTACAAGACCCTTATTTGCATAAATACAGCAATAACAATGTGGAATTTCCCAGGATTGATTCATTTTGGAAAAAAATGTATAACACAACATATAGTCAGTTTTCATGCTCTATAAGAATCACCAAAAAAAGTAGCAGCTTGATTTTGGGGTGACATAGTCCCTTTAACCAGCAGCTCATACATAACACTCACAATCTCTTTAATATACTTGTTTGCAAGTCACTATACAGAATTACTACTAGATGATGTGCGATTTGTGGTATCATTTTAACAATAGCCCAGACGGTTCTACATGTTATCAGTTGTCTTGACACCATTAGAAAGTGTTGTTGGAAGTGATATAACAATTAAGACTTTAAGACAGTAGAATGAGCAACTGCTTAAAGTCATAGTATTTCACTCAAAGATAGCTAAACTTATGAGAACAGCCAGGAAAAATCTATCAATCTATTTATCTATCTATCTATCTATCTATCTCAGTATCTATCTATCTATCTATCTATCTATCTATCTATCTATCTATCTATCTATCTATCCATCTATCCATCCATCCATCCATCATTTAGCCCATAAATATACTGTCTTGCTCTACATTATCATAATCAACTGTGCACCATGAGCACTGCAAGGTGGTCAGCCAGTCCCCATGAGCACTAAAAGGTAACCAGCTCCATTTTGAGCATTGGAAGTTAAGCTGCCGGTTCCCATGAGCATTGGAAGTTAACCTTACGGTTCCCATGAGCATTGGAAGCTAACCTTACGGTGCCCAATGAGCACTGGAAGCTAACCTTACGGTGCCCAATGAGCACTGGAAGCTAACCTTACGGTGCCCAATGAGCATTGGAAGCTAACCTTACGGTGCCCAATGAGCATTGGAAGCTAATCAGCAGGTCCCAATGATCATTGTAAGGTAACCAGCCAGTCCCCATGAGCATTGTAAGGTAACCAGCCGGTCCTCATGAGCATTGTAAGGTAACCAGCCGGTCCCCATGAGCATTGTAAGGTAACCAGCTGGTCCCCATGAGCATTGTAAGGTAATGAGCCGGTCCCAAATGAGCATTGGAAGGTAACCGCTGGTCCAAATGAGCATTGGAAGGTAACAAGTCCGTCCCCATAAGAATTGGAAGGTAACCAGTCTGTCCCCATAAGCATTAGAAGGTAACCAACCGGTCTCCGTGAGCACTAAAGGTTAACCAGCCGGTCCCCATGAGTACTGCAAGGTAACCAGCTGGTCCTCAGGTCAAAGAGCCTGCAGCTTATACTGGAGAGAAGCCTCAGAGAGGACCTGAAGCACATTTTAGTAGTTCTGCACTCAAGTAGCCTACGCTCCAGTCCTAGGGCATTAACTAGCCATATATTAACCTGATTGGCAGAGGGATGCCGTCCTTAATGTTTATTTCTAACAATAAGTGCTATATTAAGAGAGGAGGTGGACCACCCATGGTTGCATTTATATTTGTAAGAGATTGATGCTTACACATAAATAAATATTATACCTGAAATAAACCAAGATAAAAATACCCTGCCTTGATCCACAGTTACATTTACATTAACTCAGCGTGTTCTGAAAGCAGATAATAGATCCCACGCTGCTAATTCCTTCTCGAGTACCTGGCTGCATCTACTTCCAGTCTATGTAATAAATCCTACAATGCTGATCAATAAAGCCATTCTTCAATCTAAACTGATATAGTGTGTCATTAATATAAAAGAAGTCTAAAACAATGCAAATCACTTACATATTGTCAGCAACTAGTCAGCAACCTTGATAGCACATGGGCAGGGAGGACGTGTTGCCATAGCAGAAGTAGACGATGTTTGAAATATTTTCTATAGAATGTGTGATTTTAGGACTTGACGAAAAAGTAGTACATCTATTTCATATTTCTTCCTTAAAGGGACACTACTTAGGCAAAATATAAAACTAGGGGCAGTAATCACCTATCAGAAAGAGATACCAAACAGTGCATGGTGGGTGAGTCACAAAGGCAGTTGGACATTTAATTTTAAAAAAGTGATAAAGTACCAGTTAATAACTATAGTTTTAACCTGCACCATCATTTGTTTTAATATTTTATTTTGTTTAAAGAACTACTTAGCTGTTCAAAATCTATGATCCATACTAAATATTTTATATATTCTACATGCAAACTCTCTAATATTATTGATCAGGTATAATACAGTGCTAGTCTGTAAATTAGACGGAACAGAATTATTTAATCGAAAGGCCACAGACTTAATGAGCTACAAAATCCAAGATCATGCAGCCTTTTTTACTGATTATATAATTGATTTTTTAACTCTCTCCATGTATCAGAAGAAATCCATATAACAAGGCATAAAGGAGCTGAAAACAGTGGACCGTACATCCTCCACTGCACATCATATGCTTTGGTTAAAATGATAAATACTTCTCTTTCATATTATATGGTCTAATTGTGTGTATATATATATATATATATATATATATATATATATATATATAAAAAAAAAATATATATATATATATATATATACATATATAAATGTGTGTGTGTGTGAGAAGAGTGAGGTAGCCGTCAATGAGTATTGCAGTATATAGTGATAGCTTTTTTATTTTTGTATTGGACAAACATATTCATAGGTTTCATGACGAGCTTTCGAGAGCGTTCCTCTCTTTGTCGAGTCAGAGTCAATACTGATTATAGATTCACAAATACAGCAAAAAATTACAGGATTTACAAATAATGTTCTGTTTAGCCAACCGTGCAAGTGTGTGGGGGTGCAGACCAGAGTAAGTAAATTGGGGTTGTAAATAGCTGTACATCTTAAGGCAGAAAACAAAAAATGAAAAAAAAAAAGCAATAAACACACATACATATTTACAATAATGAATCTTGGAGGTTACAAGAAATTTTGGTAATGAGATAAAAATTCCATGTCTACATTAAGGCCTGAGTTATTACTGTTAAAGAGCATAATCATTTTAATTTCAAATGTCTTTCTTTCCTTAGTGTTTTAAAAAAAAAAAAATACTTTGAGTATTTTGATTTTTAGATTTTTCATGGAGTGGTTATTATGGGTGAAATGGTGCTCGACTGGAGGACAGTAATTGTCCTCATTGTGCTTATTAATGGAATGTCTGTGTAGATTCATCCTCATATGTAATTTCTGGCTGTTTTCTCCAATGTAGCAGCCTCTCTCACATACAGTACACTGTATCGTGTACACCAATGTAGTGTACATGATACAATCTGTGGAGGGAGCTGAAGGTTCGAGTTGCCAAACATCAGCCTTGAAACCTTAATGACTTGGAGAGGATCTGCAAAGAAGAGTGGGACAAAATCCCTCCTGAGATGTGTGCAAACCTGGTGGCCAACTACAAGAAACGTCTGACCTCTGTAATTGCCAACAGGGGTATTGCCACCAAGTACTAAGAGGAAGGGGTCAAATACTTATTTCCCTCATTGATCTGCAAATCAATTTATAACTTTTGTTGACATGCATTTTTCTTTTTTTTTTTTGTTTGTTTGTTATTCTGTCTCTCACTGGTAAAATGCACCTACCATTAAAATTATAGACTGATCATTTCTTTGTCAGTGGAAAACATTCAAAATCAGCAGGGGATCAAATCCCCCCCCCCCCCCCCACCCACTGTATATAACCCACTGTATATACTAGTCACTTACCAATCAAAATGCTGGTATAATCCTGTTTTAACATTTCTGTGTTCTTTCCCTTTTGTGCCCTCTTTCTGTGTACCTCTGTATCTATCTGTGTGCCCTCTCTCTCTTAGCCCTCTCTCTGTGCTCATTCTCTCTCAGTCTCTCTCGCTTTGCGCCCTCTCTCCCACCCTCTCCCCTCCTTTCTTCTCTCTCCCCCTTTCAGAGGGTGCATGCGTAACTCTCAAATTTGTGAGCGTTACACACAAACTCGGCTGACGACAACTAGATATGTACTAGTCAATTGCCGTTAAAAATAACGGTATAATATTGTGTGTTATGTCTCTTTGTGCGTCCTCACTATGTGTACCCTGTCTCTCTGTGAACGCCTTCTCTCTCCTCTCTCTCTCCCCCTCCTCTCTCTTCCTTCCTTCCTATCTCGCTCTGCTCCTCTCTCTCTCCCCTCCTTCCTATCTCTCTCCCCTTCTCACCCTCTCCTCACTCTCTCTCCCTATCCTTCTCACTCCCTCTCCTTCTCTCTCTCTCTCCCCCTCCTTGCCTCCTACTCACTCTCTTACTCCTCTCTTTCCCTCCTATCTTTCTCCCCCCTCCTTCCCTCCTCTCTCTCCCCCCTTCTCTCTATCTCTCTCCTCACATTTCTGGTTTGGCTCTGTCTAAGCAGCAAGTTGCGGGTCTTCCTTACTATATCATGATCAGGCCCTGAAATGCTACATATAAAAACATGATTTACAATTTTGGCTTTCTGCTTTTAATCGCTCTGCTACAGGTGCAATTTTCAAGGCTGCAATTTTGCGAGCGTTACACACAAACTCGCAGTACCACAGCTATATATATGTGATTATATATATATATATATATATATATATATATATATATAGTATATACAGTATTATGTTCCAGTACATGAAGTAAATACAGTAAAACACCTATATTCGTCATTCTGGTGATCAATGTCTTTATTTCTACCTTTCCCGACGATTCACTAGCACTTGATTTAGCAATGTTGTCTGTTTCTGTCTGTTTTTTTTAATTGTGTCACTAATATTGGATTTGACAAACATAGGTCCTGATTAATATAGAGGTTCCACTGTATTTATAATAGTTAGTATGTTTGCATTATATTCAGAATTTTGGAATTAATTCTTATATTCTTTCCTGCATTACAAAATTAATTTAAAAAATAGGAAAAATGTAGAAATGTCATCAGTCCACATGAGCAATATCTGCAGTCAAACTGTGCTAATCTAACATACATTTTTAATGCTGAGGTCTATTATGAAAAAATACATTTTTATGATACAGTTAAAATTAATATTTTAGTTCTTCTGCATGGAAATGTAGTTACGTTTTTACAGCTCATACAAAAAATTTCCATTGCTAATATGAATAAAATAATATCTTGCATTATTGCATTATATTTCACTGTTAAAGTGCCTGGGCATGAACTACAGTATGCTGGTAACATGTGCCAAAACAATGGAGCTAGCGAGGGCCCACTAGAGGGCCCCAGTACCAAAAAATATATCATTTTGGGGCCAAAACTTTTTTTTGTGTGTTGACCCACTCCCAGTCAGTACTTGAAACGGATGTACATGAGTGGGATTCCTGGCTTGTTTATAATCCAACCCTAGCATTGCTCAAAGCAGTTTGATACAGCAGGCATATGCTTAAGGGAAGCCATGTTTCATATGGTTATGGATTGCAAGAGCATACATAGCCTTTGTGGGCACATTTGCTCGTCCTTACCTAGGTTTCCAGAATCAGATATACGTGTCATACAGGATACTCTGCCCAGGCAAAAAGACACGTTGGCAGGGGGATAGAAGAAAAAATAGCTGCCCGGAACCCCCTAATAAGTCCTCAAGAGAGAGGCTGGTGAGGCTGTATATGGTACACACAGATACATACGGTATACAGTAACATACAAATGATCATACATGTCATACAATGGACAGGAGCCTACATCCACACCTAACACATCTGTCAATCTCTGAGCTGCTCTTTGTATTTGTTAAGTACACATGATTTAGTGGGATAAATACCCTGCTTTGGGCGATGATGCTTGTTAAACCTAAATTATCTTGTCTGACCTGCAGCCAGGTTTAAATCATCATGACAGCTCCTTATGACATTCAGCAATACATGATCTTAGGCAATGTGCAGAATGCAGTAGGGTGCCCCATGGACTGGCAGGCATTGTAAGCACGCATCTAGAGCTTAGTATTATATGGGATATCTGGGCCGTTAGCCCCTGCGTGCCTTAGGCTGCAATAAAGAGAGAACACCAGGGATTTATGTGAAATGATCATTATTGATACAAGAAAAAGTAGCATTATCCTTGGCTATCCATAATATTATATGTACGTGTGTGTGTGTGTGTATATATATATATATATATATATATATATATATATATATATATATCCCCCTCTACTTTTCGTCGCTCATTGCAAGCCTCGTCCAACACCCAACTTTGTGCCCCGCAATGAGCGACTTCGGAGCTCATATAGTAAATAAATAGTACATTTGTGTTCACATTTGAACATCTAAAACAAGTTGAAAAACGTGTTTCTTGCTCAGAATTCAGAGAAATACAGTTATTGCATTGAATTCTGGGAACCTGGGCAGGGACATGCAAATGTGCCCACAAAGACTTTGCTCTTTAATCCAAATACCATCTCTAGCATGGCTCCTTTTAAGCATATGTTTGCTCTGTTACATATCTTTAAGCAAAGCCCAGGATGGATTATGCACAAGCCGGGAAACTCAGACAGCACTGTTTCAAGGTTTCTGCCACTCATCAGTGTGTGTTCAGTTCCTAGCCTGTGTCGTAGATTTTGTGGGTAGGTAGTTTACCACAACAATCATTTAATTTATGGTGGTCAAAAGATCGATAGAAGCCTCCACCGTACAGTAAATAAATAGTACATTTGTGTTCACATTTGAACTTCTAAGACAAAATATCAGCACATAAAACAAACATTTTACCAAAAATATATTTTTACCATACCAAAAAAGGGTCATCTATACAACCTCCACTAATGTACTGTGGACCAGACAATCTCTGCAGCACATTCATATATTACAGTACATGTCAGGTCGGTAAAGCGATCAATATATACAAATATATGTGGTTAGAGAGCAGAGCAAAGCACTCTGTGTAACCAGTACTTAGCAGAGCGCATTACCCTGTCACCGGCTGATCGTTATACCGTTTACAAGCACATCCATTTTAAGGCTAAATGGAAATACAAATATTTTCCTAAGGTAACAAAAAGAAAATATCAGTTGCCGTTCAAATAGCGCTGTCACTAAGACTATTTGCTCTCCGAGGTAATAATTCAAAGGTATATCATGTAGCAGATGCTCTAATCTGTAGATAACAGCCTTCAAATAGCAGGTATGGTGGAGGAGTGGGGCGCTTAGAAAGTGCTCTGCTGTAGAGTTACATATGATGGGTAAGAGTTGTTATAGAACTAGTAACTTGTGCCACATAAATGACGGCATCATATGTTATGTTCAATTGTCTGTGCTGTCTCTCTCTGTGCGCCCTCTCTCTCTGTGCGCCCTCCCTCTCTGTGCTCTCTGTCTGCGCTCTGTGTGCTCTCTCCCTCCCTCCCTTCTTCTCTCTTCATCTAGCTCCCTCCCTCTTCTCTCTCCATCTCTGTCTTCCTCCCTCTTCTCTCTCCCTCCCTCTCTTTCCTTCCCATTCTGCCTCTTCTCTCTCCCTCCCTCTTTCCTTCCCATTCTGCCTCTTCTCTCTCCCTCCCTCTCTTTCCTTCCCATTCTGCCTCTTCTCTCTCCCTCCCTCTCTTTCCTTCCCATTCTGCCTCTTCTCTCTCCCTCCCTCTCTTTCCTTCCCATTCTGCCTCTTCTCTCTCCCTCCCTCTTTCCTTCCCATTCTGCCTCTTCTCTCTCCCTCCCTCTCTTTCCTTCCCATTCTGCCTCTTCTCTCTCCCTCCCTCCCTTTTTCCTTCCCACTCTGCCTCTTCTCTCTCCCTCCCTCTCTTTCCTTCCCATTCTGCCTCTTCTCTCTCCCTCCCTCTTTCCTTCCCACTCTGCCTCTTCTCTCTCCCCCCCCCCCCTCCCTCCAATTGGTACGGCACAAAGACAACCCAAATGTGCATGCACGATATTCCTATCTTTAGCGGTAGTAGCTTGTGACGCCTGCGCAGAACGCACATCGAATAGATGTTGAGAATTAAAAACTAAAGGAGAGTGGTTCCTAAACTATATTCCACATAAAGCTTGACTTCTGAGCAACGTCTTTATGGACCACTTGATTACTGCTGAAGGTCTTCACTAAACATTTGAAGCAGTATACTCTGCTTCAGGATCTTTATGTTCAAAAGTGAAACAGGTTGATAAACAATATGAAATGCCGTCTTTGAGAGGCAACAAAGGCAAAATGGTCTTCAATGGACCTTTAATTAACCAAGGGGCCTTTTGGGGCTTTATTAAATGAATCTAAATGACTTTAAAATATATATTTTTTTACCCCCTCAGCTTCTTCCTTGTATCACAAAATTGCTCTGTAGGGTTAATAAAAAAATCAAGACCTCATATTTCCACTAAAAAAAATCTCATAACTTCCTTCAGGGGGTCTCTCATGGACCCAACAAAGCTTGGCACAGAAATATACCATTTGGGGTTAATTTTTAAGAAAATCCTAATAAACACAAAATGAAAACTAGAGAATCAGTTGGGAGAATACTGGTCTAGAGAGAGTTTTTCTGATGTATTCCACGTATAAGTTGAATAAATAAGGTGACAATATGTGACACTCCTTTCCCGATCTTCTTGACCCACATACAGATTCCTCAGGAGGCAGATGAGATGATCTGGTATCCCCAACTCTTTAAGAAATTGACTCATTGTGATGTGATCCACACAGTCAAAGGCTTTAATAAAGTTTTATCATTTTATGTACATTTAAAAATAAAGTCATATATTTATTCCCCATGTGTTTAATCATTGTTGTATTCACATATTAAGCTGTTAACCCTTTCACTGTAGAACTGTCCCTGTGCTAGTGAAAGGATTTAATGGCTTCACTAGAAATTACACACAACATTACATATGACACATTTTGGAAACCCTGTTAGGACGGCAGACCGAGGAATCCTGGGACATTACCTGGGTTTTCTTACTCGGAGGTGATATTAGTGTCTCCCTCGGGTAATGTTGCAGAGCCCACTGTGCTGTGATTATACAATGCCCCCAAGGAAATAACAAAGAACAGTAAAAGGCGAACACCCGTCCTCCCATTGTGTCAACTTTACTTCCCTGTATAATATTTATATGGCCGCTGGCTTGTGAAATACACAGTAAAACTGACACTTCTCTCCATTGCCAAAAGACATTTCAATCTAACTGCGCTGAGTCTGACAAGTCTATTATTAAAATAGTGTTTTATTCATTTATGTCTAAATACAGTATATGGGACAGAAAGAAGCCAACAAAGCACACAATGGCCATGTAACTATTGAGGAAATGGGACTCTTTCCAGTGACAATTAAATGGAACATAATAAATATTTACTGCACTTTTCAACATTTCCTTATAAGAAAGTTTCAAAAACACAGATTAAAAAAATAAAATAAAAAAAAGAGCAACCTCACACTTTTTCCTATTTAGAAAATATTCAATTGGTTCCATGGAACTAAAGGGTACATTATTTTAATTCACATCTCTACATTTTGACATTCAGTATCCCTTCTACTGATGCTGAGAAAGATTGGAGGCAAACGCAGAAGGGGACATCAGAGGGGGAGATGAATAGATGACGTCATTGAAGCCATGAGCACTGGCTTTGGAGTCAAATGAAAGTAGTTATGAATTATCAGTCTTCCCTTGATGAGTTTTATTAGTGTTTAGAACATTTACTGCAATACAAAGAGCGGACATGTCAACAGATCACAAAATACCTGGTCAGTGCCCAAAAAGAGAAGATACTTCAATCGAAATTGGGCCTCACGTATGCTATTGATTTGGCATTTGCTCTCTAAAGAAACTGACACCATGAATACACCACTTGCATCTTTTTGGAATGGCTTTATCGGGACGTTTTGCCATCCTAAAGTCATCTTTGTGATTTATAGAATCAGACAAAACCAAATGCAAATGCTAAAGAAGAGTTGCCAAACTAAATCAATCTATAATGTAAAATGGATAAGCAAGGACTTGCATGTAAAGGCCACATGGATAAAGGAAACTTGAAATGTGGAACCCGTTGATAAGCATTATGTACATTGTGATGTAGGTAGGTAAACAGGTTCATTGAGACTCCATGCTGTATTTGCTTATTTGGCAGAGAAGTCAACAAGTGCGCTTCAATATAACAATGTTTGCCAAGCAACAACAAAGGTGGCCTTTAAACCAAACACAAGGCCAGTTCCGTAGCACAATAAAGTGGTATAATGGAAAAGCAAACAACAGATTCCAGTTTATCAGACCAAACAGGAAAATAATATATGATAATACTCAAACAGAACATGTTCTGACCGGAGCTGCTACTTAGCAATGACCCAGAGTGATAGAGACTTGACAAAAGCGGACTGTGCCTCTAGTACCAAGTGGCAATGAGTTTTACCTTTAGCCTGACTAAAGAACAATTGCAATCATAATGACCTTGGAGAGAGTAAATAAATCACTAACATAAAATAAATTACAATTAGGATGTTTGCAACACTATAGCATGCCACTTAGTTTATCTGCATTCCATATAGTCGGACATCATTGGGACATAGGTTGTAAACTGATGTGTCCATACACAGAGTATAAAACATCTCATGTCCTGTATTGCATGCAAATGATTTGTATTAAAAGTGAGGCAAAGAGCCGACTTGTCCTTTGCTTATTGTTACATTGGCTCTGGAGTCCAATCAAGCTACTTGTTGTGAGTCATCAGTCCATCAGGACACTGTTTATTACATGTTTATCATTCTTCTTTATTTGTATTTCCAAATATACAATTTGTTTTTGCTTCCATATTAATTCTGGTAAAGTGAACACTGGTCTGTCCCTCATGAAGAGACTCGCATCAATAGATGCAATGACAAGGGATAATAAGGTGTCAACCACAGAAATATAAACTAGATGCTTTCCATGGTGGCAAGAAAAAATACGGAGAAGGAGCAATAAAATGGCTTTAGAAAGTATGAACCAAGAGGGAAAAGTTGGGAAAAAGGAATCAAAATGATATTTTGGAAAAACAGAGCACCAGAAAGAGTTATTTGAAAAGAGTGGCAAAAGATGGAATTTGGGAAAGGATACTCAAAATAAAGAGCAAAAATAGACATAAAGAGACAAAACATGGGGAAGATGGAGAGGTCAATGGGAGGTAGCAACATAATGAAAGACAAACTCAAGAGGAAAAAGGGCAAACACAGAAGAGTGGCAGCCAGCATAAACAGAGAGAGAAGAAACAGAGGATAAGTGCCTCATGTGCCACCAGCATGGCAGGATGTCTCATTAATCCAACTAGGTAGCTGCCTATAGGCACTTCCCAGTAAGGGACGTCTCGTTTCACACTTCAAAATGTTCATTGGCGTAAAAAAAGCAAATACTGCAGTTTACAGATTAGCCACTAGCAGGCGAATGTCTGGAACTAAATAATTACAAGTGAGAGGAAGCTGCTGTGCCTAGGGGCTCCATGGAGATATAAATCCAGCCTCCACACCAGCCAAGTTGAACACAACTTGTGGCAGCACATATTTAAATGCGCCATGTGGAGCATCACTACTAGCGGCTATTCCCAAGCACACTACATGTAATCACTCTATCTAAATGGATAGAAAGAGAAATGTAGCATCATTTGTTTGAGGAGTTTGGTTATGCTAAATGAATGGAATTCCCTCAGCTTCCCACAGACACATTACTTTTGATGAAGTATTCAAGTATTTCTATAGAGCAGAGAGTACCATTCATCAGATTGCTCAAATGGCACAAGGTCTATTACCTCTGAATAATAAGTGCCCGCTGTATTGCAGAATGCTCTTAAGTTTATTCCACATATTCTGCAAGGGACATCACATTCAATTGGGGATGATTCTTCATTTTTAAATATTGTTTTGCCTTTATTGTAATTCAAGCACCTCACTTCAAGATCTTATTTTTAAGCTAGTAGCACCCACAAAGGACCAAAGGAAAGTAGCAGAAAATTAAAAAAATAAATCTATGTATTAGATATTATATTAGTCTTTTAGGCAAGTATGAATTGTCTTAGAAAAATGGTCTACAGTTAATTTTAAATTTTCTTCTTCAAGAATCTATAAAAGGCAGAAATTGTATAGGGTAACTCACATCTTTATTTTGCTACTGCTATTATATGTACATTTGTTAGGTTGGGGTTGATGATTACTACTTTATAACATAACTAATCAACTATAATAATTGTGGTAAGTGTGTAACGCTCCATAGGAGCGTTACACACTTACCACTGCCTAAGTCTGTACAAACCTGTGCTAGCGCAGCTCTGTGGGGACGCTATACGTGCGCATGTTGTGCGCGCGCATGCCCAGCTCACGAGCGCATGCACAGCAGAGCTGCAGAGGAGGAGGGGGGGGGGGTAGAGGAGGGGACAGGGGGGTCAAAGATACAGGGGAGGGGGAAAGAGACACAGGGGAGAGGGGGGAAGAAACACAGGGGAGAGGGGGGAAGAAACACAGGGGAGAGGGGGAAGAGACACAGGGGATAGGGGGAAGAGACACAGGGGAGAGGGGGAAAAGACAAAGGGGATGGGGAAAGAGACACAGGGGAGGGGGGAAGAGACACAGGGGAGAGGTGGGGAAGAGAAACATAGGACGGGAGGAAGAAACAGGGGAGAGGAGAAGGGGGAATGGACACAGGGGAGGGAAGGGGAAGAGACACAGGGTAGGGAAGGGGAAGAGACACAGGGGAGGGAAGGGGAAGAGACACAGGGGAGGGAGTGGGGAAGAGACAAAGGGGAGGGAGGGGGGAAGAGACAAAGGGGAGAGAGGGGGGAGAGACACAGGGGAGAGAGGGGGGAGAGACACAGGGGAGGGAGGGGGGGAGAGACACAGGGGAGAGAGGGGGAAGAGACAAAGGGGAGGGAGGGGGAAGAGAAAAAGGGGAGGGAGGGGGAAGAGACAAAGGGGAGGGAGGGGGAAGAGACAAAGGGGAGGGAGGGGGAAGAGACAAAGGGGAGCGAAGGGGAAGAGACACAGGGGAGGGAAGGGGAAGAGTCACAGGGGAGGGAAGGGGAAGAGTCACAGGGGAGGGAAGGGGAAGAGTCACAGGGGAGGGAAGGGGAAGAGACACAGGGGAGGGAAGAGGAGGGAAGGGGAAGAGACACAGGGGAGGGAAGGGGAAGAGACACAGGGGAGGGAAGGGGAAGAGACACAGGGGAGGGTGGGGGAAGAGACACAGGGGAGGGAAAGGGAAAGAGACACAGGGGAGGGAAAGGGAAAGAGACACAGGGGAGGGAAAGGGAAGAGACACATGGTAGGGAAAGGGAAGAGACACAGGGTAGGGAAGTGGAAGAGACACAGGGGAGGGAAAGGGAAGAGACACAGGGAAAGGTTGCCAGGCTCTGTGTGCCACTGTGTTGGGGCTCTCTGGGTGCCAGGCTCTGTGTGCCACTGTGCTGGGGCTCTCTGGGTGACAGGCTCTGTGTGCCAGTGTGCTGGGGCTCTGTGGGTGCCAGGCTCTGTGTGCCAGTGTGAGTGGGGCTCTATGTGTGCTGGGCTCTGTGTGACAGTGTGAGTGGGGATCTATCTGTGCTGGGCTCTGTGTGACAGTGTGCGGGGGGCTCAGTCTCTGCAGGAAGCGCACAGCATTCTTAATGCCAGTCTTTGAGGAGCCACTTCCTCTGGCGGTGATGACGAGGCCCCCCGCCGTCTGCCCATCTGAGAGCCTCAGTCACCCACTCTAGAGACGGGAAGCGAGAGATGGTGGTGTTGCAGTGTATACTGGTATGTACTGGTCTGTGCTTTCCTTTTTGGCATTACCGGTAATGCAATGTTATCGATGGAGAACTAGATTTGATGTTTTAACCCTGAAAAT
Organism: Discoglossus pictus; assembly: GCA_027410445.1. Lineage (NCBI taxonomy): Eukaryota > Metazoa > Chordata > Amphibia > Anura > Alytidae > Discoglossus > Discoglossus pictus. The sequence goes on along the minus strand of CM050166.1, from coordinate 19,584,364 downwards.
TCTAATCAATTCTAATGTGCACTCCAAATTTGGGACCCGATTTTTCACAAAAAATATACGCATATATATATATATAGATCCTGGTATTTCCAATGAAACTGTCTCTTTACACTTATGTGTAAGGGCACAAAGATATTTTAACAGGACACTAAATAATTTGGGAAGTAAACATAAACAGGGATTTTTCTCATCAAAATGACAGTGTTGTAATGTTACTGGCATAAAGTCTACTTTACTACCAAAACTCTTAAGACTCTATATGTCAGTGTAGTGGTAAAGGAAGATGGGCATGTGACCAGATCAATAGCAGGAACAAAAGAACTAGGTGAAAATACTATAGATGCCAAGACAAGAAAATGTAAATGTTAGCAAACTAAAATTATACACATGTGTGTGTGTGCGCGTCATGCAGTCGTGTCCGACTCTTCGTGACCTCATGGACCTGATCCCCTTGGCAGTTCCTGCTCCAGTGGGCCACAGCATACAGCTCCTGGTATTCCTAGGTGGTCTCCCATTCAAGTACTGACCAGGCCCAACCCTACTTAGCTTCAGGGTAGTGTGACCTCTTGGTTCCACTGGACAACCAGGGTACCCATACACAGATATATATACACTAGCGACTTGCCTGTCAAAAAATAACAGCAATAAAATTGTAAGGCAGTTAATGCTGTTTGCCACACAAAGTAAGTGTTTTAGTCGTCTGAGTAACTTCGGCGCTCATTGTAAACCTCTTGATTGGTGTATTTTTGGTTATCAGAGCCGCTTCAAGGCTAATTGCAAGGTCCGCGCTGATCACCTTTTGGCACTCATTGCGAGCCTCTACCCTGGTGTACTTTTGGTCTTCTGAGCACCCTTGGCGGTCATAGTGAGCTGCACTCTGAACGCCTTTGTGATCCTGAATAATATACTTTACCTATTTGTACCGTATTTTTCGCCGTATAAGACGCACTTTTTCTTCCCCAAAACTGGGGGAGGAAAGTTGGTGCGTCTTATACGGCGAATATACCTTTTCAAACTGCCTCTGTCCTCTTGATCTCACTCCAGCGCTTCCTACCAGCATCGCGTCGGCCGGTGCGTCCTAGTGACGTCACACACGCAACGCTGCAGTACACGAGGAGTGCTGGTAGGAAGCGCTGGGGTGAGATCAAGATGGCAGAGATCAGAAGAAAGGTGAGGATCAGGAGGGTCAGGGAGGGTCAGGGAGGGTCAAGGGCTCCCAAATGCTCCCAAATGCTGCAGTATGTGTATGTGTGTATGTGTGCATGTATGTGCATGTATGTGTGTGTATGTATGTGTGTGTATGTGTATGTGTGTATGTATGTGTGTGTATATATGTATGTGTGTGTATGTATGTATATTTATGTGTGTATGTATATGTATGTGTATCTATATATATATATATATATATGTATATATATATATATATATATATTTGTGTGTAATGTAGGTGTGTATCTGTGTGTAAAGTGTATTTGTGTTTGATTCAGATTTTTTTTTTCTTGTTTTCCTCCTCTAAAAACTAGGTGCGTCTTATCTGCCGGTGCGTCTTATAGGGCGAAAAATACGGTAATTAATATATGCAATATCCTGAAGAGCTAACAATCTGTTTTGATGTTCCTGCAGCATACAATGTACATTTGCACTCTTGCTGAGCTGAGGCGTAAGTGTCAGCAATGTGTAAAGTGTGCAGTGTAAATAGGCTGCATGAGCGAGGGGAAGATGTTTGTTTAGTTGTGTAATTCGGCATTTTAGAATGGTAATGTTATTAGCTGCAAGTTAGTGTTGTACAATGGCAGTGATTGTGTATGTGTTAGGCGGCTGTGGAGCATTTAGCGTCCTCCCTAATAGTGTATTTTATACCCCGTACGGTCTTGTGTAGAAGTCTTATGTGTCTGGAGGGTTTTTGCATGTTTATTAGTCCTGTAGCCATGTTTTCATTCGGCCACCATTTTTGTTTGTCGTTTGGCTGTCCCCCCGTGCTGTGAGTGTTTTTTTGGGGGGGATTTTTGTTAATTTTGGTGGTGTTATTGTCATTTATGTATGTGCTGCAGGTCATTTTTATTTTTTCTAAGTGCCGCGGGTTGTATACATACATGCATAAGTTAAATGATTGTTGTGGTACATTACCTCCCCACACAATCTATTGCATAAACCAGGCACCGGCCTCACGCTGATGAGATCCATTAAGATTGAACAGTACTTTATGTGGGTAGGTGTCCTGGCTTGTGCATAATCCATCCAATGCTATGCTTAAATCTGTTATTATTTTATATCCATGTGGGTAACGTCTCTTAATGCTATAAAGCTGTATGTTTGTGCTATGCACATATTTAAGATATATATATATATATATATATATATATATATATATATACACTGCACACATATGGAATATTGTCATTAATAAAGGCAACCAAGAAACACAAATGATTGTTGGAAAGCCGTCTGCTTCATATCACTCTGCTGTATTTCATAGCTCTCCATCAACGGTGAGTGTTTTTTTCACAGCTTTGGCTTTTACTAAGTGCGTGGGCTTCAAATAGAAAATAAACAATAAGTGTAGAACATTATCCACAATGATGGCAAGAACAATGCCACACTGGATAGCCACTTTATCCAGGGCTGGAAAGCTCTTCATGAAAGAAAAGCAAACACTGGGGAATATAAGTAACAGTATGAGCCACTTGTTCATTTAATGCATGCTCTGGCTCCGGCTGGTGCCAATAATCTTTTTTTCCCTTTAAAAAGCCACCGGTGTTTCCAAGGTGTCATAATAAGGTTTGTTCATAAAATTAATCGTTATCTTTCATTGCAGAATTACACACACACATTGATTCCCGATTTTGAGTTGCTCCTTTGGGTTGCTACTAATATAACCAGACTTATTTATAATTCTCTTTATTTGTAATGCACCACCATATTCCGTAGCGCTGGACAGGGGTATTCAACCCCTGTACAGCGCTACGGAATATGTTGGCGCGATACAAATAAAGATAATAATTAATAAGTATGTACATTTAATATTAAGCTCATGAACAGGACCCTCCATTCTTTATAAGGTGTTAATTAAAATTGAGCTTAAAATTAAATGTACATAGAGCTTTCCCTAAAGCACCTTACAAGATGAAAACTCGCAAACTTACAATCTGGGGCTGAAGAGGCCCCCCAAAAATTGCATTCAATATATATTCATAATTCATATATATTGTA